>JAWDEX010000010.1:3227883-3240541 GCA_035221805.1 Trichilia hirta | reverse complement strand
GTCCTTTCCAGATTGGGGCTCAGCACCCTGTCAGAGTTCTGTAGTTTTTCTTTCCAAGTGGAATCGACATATGTCATATAGGCCATTGGCTTATTATTCCCCAAGGCCTTGAGCTATACAAATATAAAACCTTTTATTATACTCTGGTTTTCAAGTGATGTGATTTACGTTGAACAGTTTTCATTGTATTTGCTGTTTCATCTTCGGGCATAGAAGGGATTAAATAATTGATCGGAAAAAAATTGTCCTGTGTTAAAAAATGAATTTTGAGCTGCTGCTTGGATTAAGGGCTTGATATTTTCTCAGCATTGAGCTCTTGCTGCTCATTCACGAAATTCATTTGCAATAGAGTAGTATTAATTATTAACCATGCACTGGGGTGGCACATTTTACTTGATGTCCTCTTGTGATCATTTTGTATTTGATGCGACAGTGCCTTAGTCTGCCAAGTTTTACTGTTCTTTCACCTGAATTATTTTTACTGTTAAATAAGACATATCCTCTGCCACGATTAATTGCCTCTTATTTCCAGATTTTACGGAGTGTCAGTCAGTGGTCAGCTGGAACAAGCCAAATTGAAGAGAGCATTCATTGCGCTTATTGTTCGCTTATTGAGAAAGCAGAGCATTTTATCTATATAGAGGTATAAGCTGAGCTTTTCAGTCTTCTCCTTCAGAGTTCATTACATCATTTAATTTCAACCTTTGGTTAAAGTAACCTGCTGTTGAGCTTATAGTGAGCTGCTGACGATCATGTTCTCCTTAATTTCCACCAATTTGCTAAACTTCCATTGTGCAGTTCATTATACTGACTTGCTTAATTTTGGGTGACTTGTTCCCAGAATCAATTTTTCATATCAGGTCTTTCTGGAGATGAAATTATATGGAACCGTGTCTTAGAAGCATTATACAGGCGCATTATGCGAGCATACAATGATAAGAAGTGTTTTAGAGTTATTATTGTAATACCACTGCTGCCAGGTTTTCAGGTTCTAATCCTCTCTTCGTTATTGCAAAACTATAATTTATCTGATTGTCTATATACCCATTGAATCCTATATTTTTACAGGGTGGCGTTGATGATGCTGGTGCAGCATCTGTGAGGGCCATAATGCACTGGCAGTACCGAACTATTTGCAGAGGGCAGAATTCGATATTGCATAATCTTTATGCCCTTCTTGGTCCCAAAACTTGTGATTACATTTCTTTCTATGGTCTTAGGGCCTATGGTAGACTTTTTGATGGTGGTCCGGTGGCCACCAGTCAGGTATTTTTTTCACCAACTCCTTTGTGCACCTGTCATATTTGTATACCAAAATACTGGAAAATGTTGGTTGTAGTTCTTGTCTCAACTCTATACTGTAAATAATATAATTTTTAAAAGTTTAATATGACGCACGAGTGTATGATAGTTTATGTTGTGATTTACTTTTTTGCAGGTGTACGTGCATAGTAAAGTCATGATAATAGATGATTGTGTAGCATTGGTTGGATCAGCTAATATCAATGACAGGAGTTTACTTGGTTCGAGAGATTCTGAGGTATCAATTTATTCTAGATTATTTGCTCTTAGGTGGGCAATTTAAGACTTGAGGCTAACATTGTACTCTGTTAAGAAATGTTGACGCCTGCTTCTGTATAAACTGTAATAAATGATGCATACACATCTTCTCATCAGTCATGGAAAATCTGGCAGTAAAAATTATTAAAAGTTTGTACAATTGATGCCATTGCCAATTGAACTGCACGGAAAATTTTTCCGTTGGATTGTGTATGTAGTGCAACTTAAAGGCTGTTGATTGCAGAGGTCAATGCTTTAGATTATAACTGAAATATTATTTATACTTAAAACGAAGGCCTTCGTCCTTTTAGCCATTTAAAATGTTTGCTGCACTGAATATATCTTTTTAGGACACGGTGTTCCTGTCTTGTACAATGACATTATCACTTGAATTCTTGATGACATGAAATTTTATTTCAGATTGCAGTACTAATTGAAGACAAAGAGTTGGTAGATTCATTTATGGAAGGAAAGCCATGGAAGGCTGGAAAATTCTCTTTGAGTCTTCGCCTTTCACTATGGTCCGAACATCTTAGTCTTCGTCCGAGAGAGGTTAAAGCCTCACGATTTACTTTTCCCATGGCTATTGCATCTATGTATTATAAAAGCTTTAATTACAAAGCAGTATAGGAAAACATAGTATGAGTAAAAAGCATCTCATGTACGTCTGATTCCCTATTCTTACCATTATTTCCACCCTTCAGGTGAATCAAATAATTGACCCCATAATTGATTCAACTTACAAAGATATATGGGTTGCAACAGCAAGAGTAAGAATAGTGCTGCACCTATTTTCTCATTCACCCCTCCGTGATTGTTCTCTGATTAATGACTTACACATATTATTCATTTGACAGACGAATACCACTATCTACCAGGATGTCTTTTCTTGTGTACCCAACGACCTAACTCATACCAGGTATGATATATCTGTAAATTCTTTCACTCGGCGTTGGTCCTATTTTTTTTGTTGGGTGTGTGTGTGTGTGTGTGGGCTAACGTAAGTCTTCTTCGAATATGGTTCTATACAGAGCTGCAATCAGACAAAACATGGCTTTTTGGAAGGAGAGACTCGGCCATACTACCATAGATTTGGGAATAGCTCCTGAAACTCTTGAATTTTATCAAAATGGAGATATTAAAAAGACTGATCCCATGGAGAGGTTACAGGCCGTCCGGGGACATCTAGTTTCTTTTCCTTTAGATTTTATGTGCAAAGAAGATTTAAGACCTGTATTTAACGAGAGCGAATATTATGCAGCTCGAGTTTTTCACTAAAGCTTTTAAAGCTATCTGTGGAAATCTCTTTATCCTTTTTTTTTTAAAAGATTCGCACAGAAACCACACGCAGAAAGACAGAGAAAGCCTGATATGAACTATTTTTGTACTGGACATTGTATGAAATTCATTTATAATAGTTTTTAATTTATACCGTACATCTTTTTATTTCTTTTTTTTAACCTTTTGACACTTATTTTCTAATATTATTATATTTAGCCCAAGATCGAATGTAGTAACTAGTGAGAACAGCAGCCACTCTGGGAAAGGAGATTCAAGCTCAATACAGATTCTGTTGTAAATTGCATGAGACCAGACTCCTGCCCCACTATTTTCTTTCCCTTCTATATGGAAGGAAAAGTATTTTCCAGTTGTCCAAATCATGTAGGTTCGAACATCCTAGGAACAATAATAAGCAACTAACTACTTTTGTAATTATTTCTTCATCTCCTCCTCTAACAAGAAGTACGACACCCACTTCATCTATAAAGAGAATCTACCTATGGATTCTACGGACCCAGTTCCATACAAGGGTAACAATTGTCTTTATTCTTTTGACCTCCACAATCTGTGGTACAGCAATCAATCTGGTGGTTAAAACTTTAGCCACGTGCATGTAAAGGATGTCTTTCCTGTCAATAGAAATTTAGAGCTAAATTTGGTTTAGGAAAAACTTTAAATCCTCGTTAGACGCTAACGACCTTATTTTTTTTATTCAAATAAACCCTCGCAATCAAGTTCTTCATCAACAACTCCCTTAGATATGCTTTTTAATTTAATCCATTTTCATCCACAAAAATATTTTAATTAATCACCCACTAATATGTAAAATTATTTGTTTTGGACCGACTTTATTAGCATATTCCAATTTGCCTCGGAATGAACTTCTTATATTTAAAACTACGTTAATGCGCGGGTGACGTTTGCCTGTGATGGGTTTACCTTTCGAAATGTCCAAAATGACCATATTTATTGCATAATTCGGCTGTCAAAGATGAGGCATTATGGTAATTTGGTTCGTGTAAAACAATACATTACGTAGTTTAAACTTTTGATTTTCGAAGAGGTTAAACAATGGAGTATAAGCGACACGAAGCTTATTCTTGTTCAACTACCAATTGAGTTAGCGGAACTGACGTCGGAATCCGGCTGCCGACAGAAGTATTCAATTTCAGACATACAACTGATCGTTTCTGTGAAAAAGAAGACAAGGTTTTGTAATTATTGTATGAACTGCTTCCCTCTTTTTTTCCCTTTTGTTTATTGAAAAGACCTATGAAAAATGGAGTGACGTGTGATCTTCTTGTATTACAGAGAAACAGTAATGGTTTTTCCATCTCTTCTCGATGGATTTGCAAGAACTGTATCGATCAAAAGAGGGAACAGAAACTTTCGAAATGATTCTGGAAGAGAAGCAGCAGAAGCTTTGGCAAAGGACGCAAGAAGCAACCAGTTGATGTTGAGTTCCTCAGGCATTGTGAAGTCTAACAAATCAAATAATTTTGCCTCAATTTGCTCCAAGCGAGGGCAGAAAGGAATCAATCAAGACTGTGCAGTTGTATGGGAGGAATTTGGATGCCAAGAAGACATGGTGTTTTGTGGGATTTTTGATGGGCATGGTCCATGGGGACATGTTGTAGCCAAGAGAGTCAGAGAATTAATTCCTTCGTCTCTGCTGTGCAGTTGGCAAGAAACTCTTTCTTCAACCTCTCTTGGCATAAATATTGAAGTGGGTTTGGATCGAAACCTTCACGATCCTTTTGATATATGGAAGCAATCTTACTTGAAAACTTACGCTGCCATTGATCGAGAGCTCAAGCAGCATCCCGGTATTGATTCTTTTTGCAGTGGCACGACAGCTTTGACCATTGTTAAACAGGTTCGATAGTTAAACTTCTTAATGATTATGGCGTAATTAGTCCGGAACTGTTGAATTATTTGATTAATTTTTCTGTTTATTTTCGAGGTTTAGGCTTTATTGGATATTAGGGTTGTGATCCCATTAAAATTATTATTTTTGAATTTTACTTTTAAAGTTGACTAATTTCGAAGTCAAACATAGCCTAAATTTTGCATATTCAGAGACCGTTGATTTATTGTCCCTCAAATGTGTTTTCTTCAGGGTGAAAACCTTATGGTGGCAAATATTGGTGATTCTCGGGCAGTGTTAGCAACTCTTTCTGATGATGGCGATTTGCTACCGTTTCAGCTTACCGTAGACTTTAAGCCGAATTTACCTGGTCAGCGCTCAATTTCATCACTTTTCTTTTCACATTTCTATATATTTATATACTGATACATATGTATTTTGTACGTATTTCTTATGGGTTTTTACGTTCTTGTACTTTTCTTTTGGCTACAGAGGAGGCTCAGCGTATAACCCAATCCAAAGGGCTCGTGTTTTGCTTACACGATGAACCCGGTGTCTACCGAGTGTGGATGCCAAACTGTGAGACTCCAGGACTAGCAATTTCAAGAGCTTTTGGCGACTACTGCGTAAAAGAATTTGGCCTAATTTCTGAGCCTCATGTTTCCCAAAGAAGTATAACCAGTAGAGACCAATTTCTCATTCTCGCAACAGATGGGGTACGCAGAACGAATTATGATCCTTTCCAAATCTAAACTTAACCTTTCAACGTTAATGAATTCCTTTGGGGGGTTTCAGGTATGGGATGTGATTTCCAACCAAGAAGCAGTGGAGATTGTTTCTTCAACGACAGAAGGGGAGAAATCAGCAAAAAGACTGGTGGAATGTGCTGTTCGTGCATGGAAATACAAGAAACGAGGAATTGCAGTGGATGATATCTCTGCTGTTTGTCTCTTCTTTCGTTCTTTTTCAACAACTCAAAATGACGGCAATTTGGAGGTTCATAAACAGGCTGCCATATACAAAAAATAAGAAGCTGCTGCTTGGCAAATGGCAATGGCCTCTGTTGCCATACTACTTTTTTTTTTTTTTTAAATATATATATTGAAAAAAAAAAATTGAAAGAAAGAAACATCCGGCCTACGTGCTTTTGTTTGTAAAACTCTAATAAATCACATATGTTTATCAATTTTCACTTTAATTAGGATTTTTTTATTAAATTAACATAAAATAAGTTTAAATTCTAATATTTTATTGAAAGCAAGGTGGAGAAAGTCGTGGATTTATGTTTATCATTCAGAGGATCAAAATCTTTAAAGCTTTTATCAGAAAAACAGAATCATTGATAATGGAGGGGGGGAAACAAATAAATAGACCCTCTAATAGGTTCACGTGCATTGCATGTGATTTACCTTAATTCCTGAATTTACTAAAAGATCCCTAACGTTCAGTTCAAATAACAACCACATCCTCCAGCTTAAACTCGCTCTGAGTCTCAGGCGAACATCGTGCCGCTGCCACCACTGCCGGCTCTACTTTTCATATGAGCAATACCGCCTATCTCTCGCTTTCTCCCCCACTCGCTCCCATCGCGTGCAGACTACGCGCCACCGCGCTTTCAGTCCGATTCCCAATCTCAACATGCTCGCCACTTCACTTTTCTCATTGTAAAATTCTCAGCCGACATCCTCCGTCAATTTCCGTCAATCACGTAGCATCGAAATCACCGGCGGTCAATTTAGAGATGACTCAACTAAACGATGAGACCGATTTCTATCAAATCCTTTCTCCCGAAGGTCTCATTTCCATCAGTGGATTCGGTTCTCTCCTCTCCGGTACGTACAATTACAAACCCCTTCATTATTCTCGATCGTGATTTCATCTTACAATTTTTTTATCGTATGGGATGCGATTCGTTTTGCAACCAGAAAGGAGCGCGAAATCAACATTTCCCGATCTAATCAACTTCAGAGTCGCGAAACTGCACGGATTCCGTCGCGTGTTCGCTCACGTGACTCCGATATTCTTTGAGCGTGGCATCGCTAAACCGGAAACCAAGGTCACTCTAAAACTTATACCTGTAACTGACATTTTTTTTTACAAGCACAATCTGTTTGGCTGATGAGAAAAGAATCAAATTTGAACCTTGGAAATCAATTCAGGAGATGTCTAGCTTGAGCGTGGAGCCATGTGAATGGGAGACATTGATTGTTTCTGTTTTTGAGATTCAAAAATCAGAGGTATACGTTGCAAGATATGCTTGTCGACTTGATCATTTTTGTTTCAAATTTTGAATGTGGATCAAGAGTGATATTGAATTTGTTGTTACTCTGCAAACTCAGATCCCAGCTTTCATCGAGCGAGAGCGTGAATTTCGTTTTCTAGCTGTAAGTTGAGCCTACTACATAGTTGTTTGTTTAATTTCTAGTTTAAGTTAATCCTTCATAGATAATTTTCTCTTATAGGTTTTACCAGAAACACTTGATGGGAAGCCATTTTCCAATCCAGCTGTGAGTGAAATTTGATGGATTTTTGGTGTTTTTTGCTTTTATTGTGACTGTTATGGATTCATTGATTGGTAAGAATGTAGGTGGTGTGTGCTCGATCTACTGATGAGGAGTTTCTCCAAATAAAATGCAAAGGTAAATTTATTTGATTCTCTTATTATTAGTTTAAGAAATGGCGCACGCTTTAGAAGTGTCAATAATTAGCACATATGAAAAGGATATATGGCTTTTTAGTAATTGAATACTATGATTTGGTTTGCCATCGTATTGTATCAAACAACTTATGAAATACTAGTGTGAAGACTGAGGAGGTTCCCTTATGTGATCCTTTTTGGCTAGCTTAAAGTTTTTCGAAACCCAGAATATTGCTTCTTTTAATCTTCCTTCCCTGTAACACAGCATATTTGGTTGCTATTTTGTTGCTATTTTGTTGCAGGAAGCAAGGAAATCTATTTTGAGCATTTTGGACAATACAATATTGATAAGATTTGGCGAGATGACATCTTACCTTGCCGTATTTATCTTCGACATTGGTAATATCTGTTCTTTGTGTGCATGTTTGTTAGTTGAATTTATTGATTGCAAGGGATAAAACACACACATACACAATTATTTTGATATAGCTTATCACATGTAGACCGCAGAGGGCTCATGACAAAAAGGTGAGAAACCAGGTATTCCTACCTCAAATGACTGAAGCACTCCAGTCATACAATTCATGAAGTTTTAATATAATCTCCTCCAAATCCAAAAGTCAAAACCTTTGTATGCATGCATGTCTGCAGGAAAGTTGAACAAAATTTTGGCTTTGATGCTTCTCGTTGATCTGTGGTTAACAATTTTCAGCGACATCCACTGTGTTACAGTTATCTGGTCTTTCCATGTTTTATCATTCAGCCATTGCTTCTTCATTTTCCCTTCCCAATTTTCATTTGCTGATTAAGTATAATTTAAACTTAGCCATTCTGTGCATCAAAGGGCCAACACTCAGGCTGTAAACTCTATTTACATTCTAATTTCTCCATACTTAAACTGAATTTGTTAGAGGACCCACCTTAGCCTGGCTTCACATTATCTTTCTTTCCTTATGGAGGGAAGAGGTTTAAGTCTTCATAGTTGCATTCATCAGGTAGATTTTTCCCCAACTAATGTGAGATTATATCTGGCCCAATTTAGGTCCAGTTACTGTACCATCGTACATCTGGTTTGTGCAGGTCCTGATGGATCTCTGACCATTGATTGTTCAATTTAAGAAAAATATTTTTAAAAATATACTGAACTCGTTTACTTTGCAGTGTGTTGGCAGCCAAGAATCTTGGTGATGAAGCTTACGGCAACTTTCTGGATCACACTTTTTTAGGAGACCGCAAAACAACCATCCGTGAGTACTTGGCAACTACAGGAGCAGGCATCATGGAAGAGGAGCCTCCAGAATCCCTCAAGACTCGCTATGGCGGGTGATTACAATACAATAGCTTATAATAACTCTGCCGAAACAATGAGCTACCTTATTTTAGTGGTGGCAGTAGTAAGGCATAACTCAAGAATCTGAGATGGTCTCACTTTATTCTTTCTCTCCCTGATTTGTCCATTGCCGAGATGGTTAACGATAACCTTATAGTGAAATTTCTCTTGAATTTTCAAAGCAGCAAATTTTCATTTGAGAAGCAGGTAGGAGAATTTAAAAATGGAATCCTCCGTGATTGTGATGTATCAGTCCTCTTTCCGTTTCATTTCATGTATTGGAAAAGTGAAGAAAACTTTATGTACAATGTTATTATTTGAATACTACCTTTCTCGAATTTCATTGAAGTTATGTCTCTGTAAGATTTTCCTTTCTTTACTTTGCAAGCGGCAGTAGGAATATAGGATGTTGTTATCTTCTTAATCAGCTACTTCATTCCAGGGAAGGAAAGCAACTTTTTGGTATGCAATTCTGTGTCATTTTTATTCTGTTTTCTACTCTATTCAATTTTCCAATAAAAGTAACTCTTTTAATAACCATTCTTTCTCGAGATTTTCTCCAGAAATTTGGAAATACGGAGTTTGACATTGCATTGACTGGGTTTTTCTTTCTGAAATTTGCTTTAACTTGTATGCGAAGAAGAGGGATGGGGAAGTTAATCCTCCAGAAACCTAGAGAGAGCTTAGATCTGGAAGATGGTAAAAACTAGGACTTGTATATTACATTGATATATTGTAATATCAATTGCTTAAAAATTAAAACATATATCAATAACTTGAAATACTTGCAAAGTAATTAAACTCAGATAATAATCTTCACTTATTTTACGTTGATAACGGGCGTAATGTAAGCCATAAGTTATTAAGGGCACGCTTAGAAATTAGGATGGTTTTGATTCTAATATAGGTAAAACAGGTGAATGTGTGACGTAAAATAGAGGTTAATATGTGTCGGTGGTAACGAACAGGGTTAGCAATTAAATGAAGTTAAGTGGGATATGAGATTGAGTATGGGCATTGGGCACTAGACATTGAGTATGCGCGTTAGGTAACAACGGAGAGCAGACTATGTAGGAAAAATGGGACTAATATTGAGCACAAGACAAAACGAGGGATCAAAAATATTTATTAGAATGTAATTAAAATTTAAAAAATATATAAATATAATTTTTGAAACTCTAAAGATAATCTATATATTGAATATAAATATACTTTATTTATGAAAGTATAAAATTAATCTATATATTAAATACAATATACTTTTTGATAAAATAATTAAAAAGTAAATTGAATATAAATATTCTTTCTGATATAATAATTGAAAAAGTTCTGGGTACTATATTTATGGAAAATCTCCACTTTAACCAAACATGCGACGACGGTGGATACACATCCAAAATTTAGAAGATGGGAATGGTAGATTCATGTGACATAAGCAGTATGAATATTTACGGACAAGTAATATACATAAACAGTATAAAATAATAAACTTGGGAACGCTCCAAAATTTTTAGAGTTTTTAAAAAGGGGGAAAGAAGTATTAGAGAGAGAAAATATTTGCAAGTTTGCTTGCTAATTTTTTGTAGTTCTTTTGTTGAAATCATAAAAGGTTGAGGCTGGCGCCAATGTCTTGGTGTAATCGTTGTGTGTGGTGGTGGTGGTGTTGCTTGGTTTCTTGCACTTGGTTTGTTGCAGGTTGTCTGAAAAACGGAAAATTTAGGAGTGCCGATCGAGTAGAGACTCGACGCATAGCGGGTGGCCGCTATAATCAAAGGCCTGTGATACTTAGTATCATGTTGGTGGAATCTGCTTTGTTAGATTCCATTTCCTCATCCCTAACTACTCTTTCTCCACTTCACTCTACTCTCCGCAAAATTCTCTGCGCACGCCAATCCGTCAATGTCGTTGAACCAGGTCGGACGAGCTGGAGCTGATTCAACTAAACGATGAGGCCGATATCGAACAAATCGTATCTTCCAACGGTCTCGTTACTATCTGTGTCTTTGCTTCTCTCCAATCCGGTACGTATAAGTACCATCCGATATATCATTCGTCATCGTGATTGCTTTTGACATACATGATGCGATGCGTTTTGCAAACAAAGAACAGCGCCAGAACTACGTTTCCCTATCCGGTCTACTTCAGAATTACCATGCTGCACGGATTCCGTTGTTAGTTCCCTAACGCGACCACGAGCTTCGAGTGTGGCATCGCCAAACCTGAAACTAAGGTTACTCTAAAACTTACACCTTTCTTCTTACAATTATAACTTGTTAGGTGATGAGGAAACAATAAAAATTGAAACTTGGAATTCATTTCGGGAGACTTGTAGCAGTTTTGTGGAGCCGTGCGAAGGAGAGACACTGATTGTTACTGTATGTGAAATTAAAAAATTAGAGGTACAGATTAAAAGATACGAATATTAAGTTGTTCTTGTTTTGTCACAAAAGTATTTTCAGCTTTTAGATGAATTTATTGTTACTTGAGGTTCCAGAATTCGTCAAACGAGAGCCTGAATTCCCTATTCTAGTTGTAAGTCAAGGTCACTGTGTATTTGTTTGTTCAATTTCGAATATAAGTGCATCCATTCACACATAGTTCTCTTTACAGATTTAACCAGAAACCCTGGATGGGAAGCCATTTACCAATCTTGCGGTGAGTGAAATATGATGACCTCTTTGATGGTTTGCTTTTATTTTGACTCTGTTACGCAATGATTGGGAAGAGAATGCAGGTGGTGTGTGCTCGATCTACTGACCAGGATTTTTTTCAAATTAGATGCGTAGGTAAATATTATTAAGTGTCCTTATTATTAGTTTAAGAATATGGCACATAATTCAGAAGTGTCTATAATTAACACATGTGAGAAGGATATTGACAGTACTTTGCACAAATGAATAGATGGGTTTGGTTTGCCATCGAATCAACCTACATATCAAATACTGGTGGGAGGACTGAGGAGGTCATTTTATGTTCTTCTTTTGGCTAGCTTAAAATTTTTCAAAAATACAGAATCGTTCTTCTTTTTCTCTTTTTCCTTCCCTATCACACAGTATATTTGGTTGTGATTTTGTTGCAGGAAGCAAGGAGATCTGTTTCAGTATTCTGGGCAATATAACATTGATAAGGTTTTTTGAGATTGTATCTCACCTTCTCGTGTTTATCTTCGTCATATGTAAGATGCACATATTTATTAGTTTAGTTTGTTGATTGTTAGGGATAGGATATATTATTTTGATATAACTTATCACTTGTAGATCGTAACCAACTCGTAGTCCCATTGCAGAAACTAGCTTATTCCTACTGCAAATGACCTATATCTTGAAGCACTCTAATCATACAATTGCATGCATTAAGTTTAAATAGCCTTCTGAAAAGTCAAGACCTTTGTATAATGCATCCATGTGCACAGGAGGATCAACTGAAATTATGGCTTTGATGCTTTTCATTGATCTGTTAACATTTTCAGTAGCTTTTATTGCCTTATGTGTATGTTTATTTTGAAGAATGAAAAGGAAAGGGGAAAGAAAATGGAAAGGAATATTGAAAGAAATTACTATTCTTTTTTTTCCATGAAAAAAATCATCATTTTTTATTTGAACTAAAATATTTTTATGTCATAAATTTAATATTTATTAATAAATTACATTTTTTGTCAATATTATAACCATAATTTGATAGAGTATATAGTTAGGGATTAATGAAGCATTAAGAATATAGAATTAACATTGAAGTCAATTTTGTTTTGTTGTTATTAGTTAATAGTGTTTTGTGCAAATCAATCATTTTATCTTTTGTGTTTTTATTTTTAGAATTCATTTTTAATCTTTGTAATCAGTTGTAGTTAATTATGATTGGTTGTGAGATAAGTTTACTATAATAGGTGCTTT
This sequence comes from Trichilia hirta, assembly GCA_035221805.1. Classification (NCBI taxonomy): domain Eukaryota; kingdom Viridiplantae; phylum Streptophyta; class Magnoliopsida; order Sapindales; family Meliaceae; genus Trichilia; species Trichilia hirta. Next base: position 3,227,975 of record JAWDEX010000010.1, on the reverse strand, counting down.
ATTTGTTAATACAGTAAAACAGAATCATTTTATAAATTAAAAAATAATACAATATAGTTTTCTCTCAAACTTTCTCTTACATTTTCTTGACA
>JAWDEX010000010.1:3183818-3227783 GCA_035221805.1 Trichilia hirta | reverse complement strand
TGCAAGAGAGTTAGCACTTTCAGAGATGTTATTGGTCAAAAAGACGTAAACAGTTTACGCATTAAATAGTTTAACGAATCAAAAACTTAAGAAATTAACTCGATTATAATTTAAAGTAAGTTTTAATATTTATAAATATTTTAAAATATAAATAAAATTAAAATAAATTTAATCAAAATAAGTTTGACAGAATTTGGGTTCAATTTATAATTTTTTAAAGTTTAAAGGCTTAGGTAATATTTTATATATACTATTAAAAAGCTTGTTCGAGAAGTTTTAAGACCTATATGTCTTCACTAAAAGGCCAGAAACATTATGACAAATGTGAAAAATTATAAATAGGCCAATTTTTCATTTTTTGGTAAATTAATTCAATATTTTTCATAATCTTCTTCAGGCTCTCTCTCTCTCTATAAAGGACCAAAAAGGAGGAAAAAGAGGCATCTAATTTTCTCAGAAATACTCAATTTTTAATATTAATCTTCATCAATTATCACTAAGGATTAGTGATTTTTAATCAAAATATATAATTATACTTTAAAATGCAAAATTTCATACCCATGCTTGTTTTTTATTCTAGCATACTTTCATCACTCTCACGTAAGTGGTGTGTGCTCGATTGACTGATAAGTGATGAGGTGTTTCTTTAAATCAGATGCATTGGTAAGTTCTCTTATTATTAGTTTAAGCATATGGCAAAGTGGCAATTACTTTGTAGTAATTAAATATTATGAATTTGTTTGTGTTGTATCAAATTACTAATAAAATACTAATGAGAAGATCAAGGAGGTTACCTTATGTGGTCCTTTTGGTAACCCAAATTTTTTGAGTCCTAAAATCAGGGCGAGCCTATCTAAGGGATAGGTCGGGCTACCTTATAATTTTTTTTCATATGTTTTAAAATATTAATATTTTAAACTTAAAAATTAGTTTAAAAATAAGCTCAACATATACATTTTTTGTCCAAAAAAAATGACTTATTCAGTATTAAATTCTAATACTAATTAGAGGTAGTAATTTGAATAATCGTGTTGTATTTATGTCGTGTGGGTAAATTTATAATATTTTTTGAGTCAATTCGAATTCGGTCTATTTATTAATCTTGTAATGAATCTTCAATCTAGATACGATTCATTTATTGATCATGCCATCTGTTTATTCAATAAATAATACAACACGATATAATTGGATCATTAACTCAATCCAATTCATTCAATTTATTTAATTAATCAATATAAAATTTAATCTTTTTAACTAACTATTTATTTAAATATAAACTAAATATCAAAATATTAATAAATAAAATGATCATACTAAATAATATTTTATTTAAGTATAATTATCTGTTTAAATATAATTATTTATTTAATTAATATTATCTTAATCATTTTATAAAAGAATTCAGAAGGTCAAACCTAAATCCGACATGATTATCAATCACGTAATATAAATATGATTTGATTATTATTTGTTTTAAAAATTTAAATTTAAATGTATTTAATCATTTCGAGTTCGTGTCGAATAATTATATCATAACTCAAATTATTACATCTAATACTAATATTAGCAGCATATATCTTTTAATTAAAAAAATACTATTAAATATTTATAGGAAATTGATTTTTTTTATTTTTTTTTGTCTTATACCCTCCTTTGATTTACTTGTCCTCCACTGCTCCACTATGCCATTTTTTTTTTTGGGCTCGATTTCTTTCTTTTCTTTCTTTTTTTTTTTTTCCCCCTTTTAAGGTAACAATAATAAATGCAGAAATTTTATATTATGTCACTAAAATTAATTTTTATTTTATCATTTTAGTTATTTTTATATTTATCTATTTTTTAATAGTTAAGGGTTTTTTATTTTATAGAGACTAAATTCATGTTAAAAAATATAATGATATAAAATTTTTGTACAATTAATTTGTAGTAAGTTTGACCAAATTTAGTTTTTTTAAATTGAAAAATTTCACGCCTTTCGTTTTCTTATAGCAATTTATGATTAATAGCCACAGCAGCAAGTTAAATAAATAATAATAATAGATATATTTAGAGAGACAAATTTTTATATTTGATTTAGTTGCTGAGTTAGAACTATCCATATTGTTATATATTAGTTTTTAACATAAAATTTGTATTTGTATTATACATTTATTTTTTATAATATTGTATTTTTAATTTTAATTTTTTTGAAAAAATATTTTATGAGAGATAGTATTTATGAAATTCTTTATATTTGTTGTACATTTAATTTTTTAATGTGAATTTTTTATATTATCTTTATTTATGTTTAATTAAATATTTAATTTAGCCCAATTTATTACAAATTTCTGGGAATGCCCTGCCCAAAATATTTCTTCTTTCAATCTTTCTTCCCTGTAACACAGTATGTTTGGTTGCTATTTTGTTGGAGGAAGCAAGGAGATCTATTTTCAGCATTTTGGACGATACAACATTGATAAGATTTGGCGAGATGACATCTTACCTTGCAATTATCAATGATCTGTGTTTAAGACTTTTCAGTGACATCTATTGCCTTACAATTATCTTGTGCTTTCCAACTTTTTTCCCCCTTCAGCCATTGCTGCTTCATTTTTCCTGTCTAATTTTCATTTAATGGTTGAGTATAATTTACACTTAGCCATTCTGTGCATCAAGGGGTCAATACTTAGGCCGTAAACTCTGTTTAGATTCTAATTTGTCCATGCATAAACTGAACTTGTGATAGGAACCACGTTAGACTAGTGGCACCTTATCTCTCTTTCCTTGTGGAGGGAAGAGGTTTAAGTCTCCACCATGGTTGCATTTGCGGGGTAGATTTCCAAGTACTATGAGATTAGATTTGAAACAATTTAGGTCCAGTTACAGTACCATCATATATCCAGTTTGTGCGAGTCCCAGTGGATCATTGACCATGACGAGTTAGATTTAAAAAAAAAACAATGTAATTTGTTGACTTTACTCTGCAGTTTGTTGGCTGCCAAGAATCTTGGTGATGAAGCTTACAACAACTTTCTGGATCACACTTTTCTGAGAGACAGTAAAACAACTATCCCCGAATACTTAACAACAACAGGAGCAGGCATCATAGAAGAATAGCTTATAATAATTCTGCCGAAACAATCAGCTACCTCATTTTAGTGGTGGCAATGTGTAGCATAATTTTCTCAAACATCGGAGTTGGTCTTGCAGTATGGCATTTTTTTCTCAATGTTTAATGAGTTGAAAAATGGAAGAGTTGGATGAGAATTGTTCAAAATGGAAAAGCAGCCGTAGGAAATGTAAGTAACTGTAAATGTGCCAGTATATCGCTCTCATTCTTATTCTGATCAAAATCAATTCCTCGGTGAAACTTCCATTTCAGTACTCACTATTCAGTTCGGTTTTTTTCATTTTTAAAGCTGTACCCTTTAAGATTTAACATTTAACAGAACCTCGCTTAATGAACGCGTTTATATTGCAGATGAGCGAGATACGCCGTACTTTACGTGGACTTGCCCGTCAAATTTTGGAAGCCTTGAGGAGGCTCACAAACAGCTGGACGTCAATGTTTATACGAAAGTCCACCCAGCTGTGTGAGTACGAAGCGAGACATTAATGCTTCTGATGGTCTTTGAACATACAAGCCTGGATTCGAGAATTGCGAATCGCTGAAAGCGGACTTTTAGATGAGAGTACACCGGGTTTTATGAGGCACGTTATTGATGCTTCTGACGGTCACTAACCATTGAATACGGGATCCAAGAATTGCATAGATAATTCGAGTATATATCACTCCAAATAGGTAGCCTAATTATTTGTTTGTACCCATATATCGCTTTTATTTCTTTGCAATTTTCTAATCTTGTAATACACAACTGCAGCCTTCTTTGTTCTCTAGTTGTCTGATTGACAGTTCTATCATCTTCCGATACATGGGCATATAATGGTCGTCAATCATATCTTGAAAGACGGATCTTACTGTACAGTTTTCTTGGTGTCTCGTATATACCAACTTGTCTTCCATTGGCGCATCTCCATCCAAATTAGCAGAGTATCAGAAGAAGGTATAGAGAATATGCATCATTATTTGCACGTTTCATTACAACTTGAAATTTACCAGGCAGAAATCACCTGTCATTGTCTTAAAATAGGAGCAACCACTAAAAGGGAGAGGGGAGAGAAACCACGTGAAAAGTTCAATATTTTACCAGAATTTACTTGAACCAATCAAACTACTACCTAAGAAGATTGAAATTATCAAAACTGTTCTGCTTACGTTCAATATTTCACGGTAAAATTCTAGATCTGGGATGGATAGGAAAGTTATACGTTACTGGATATGTGACGTATGTGTTACCTGAGTACTGTTGGAAACAGGTCGCAGAAGAGCACCAACACCACCAACCCTGGCTCCGGCACTAGCTATATATAAGGTAAACTAGAGCCCAAAGCAGTTGCCGAGCGATAAACAACATTTAATATCCTCTTATGTTCAACTTGACCCATCAAATCATTTAAACCAAGATGATAGTGAGACCTGATCACGAGGAGATCAAAATAAGGATTGGGATATTTCTTTTAACAATAAGCCTGGAAGTTACAACGTGAATGTTAAGAATCAATGATATAGCTACAAAACAGCATTTCAAGCATTTAAACATTGTATATCATTGCTAAAGCAGGACTAACACGTATACAATGAACGTAAAAATACAGGACAAAAAAGGGCAAGCAAAGCACGCTAGCCAGTACGTACCTGGAGCAAACGTCAAATAAGTGCAAGAGGAGAACTCTTTGTGTTCCCGTAGAATATATGTTAGCAGTGCAGCAGTACCGCCACCCAGAGAATGCCCAACAATCTGGATATAAAAATGAAACGACAGTTTGCGTGTAGAAAAGAAAATGAGAAAAGTTGGTAACAACAATTCTTTACAATCATCAATTTCTCCAAAAGCATTTTCCCCAACTTTCTGTTGGTAGACAAAGAACTGCCAACCTCTTTATAACAATATAATAAATCGTTTTAAAAAAAAAAAATGCTTACTGCAGCAGAGGAATGTCAGATATAATTTTTCAATGCCCGATTACATCTTCAAGAAGCGAATATCAAGAACCTCGTGTTAATGAAGTACTAGCTACTAGTATATTGCATTTGTTGACACTATTTTCCAAGTTGACAACAGCGCAGTTAAGAACCTAGGTAACGGACGGTTTCAGTAAATACAAAATACGTAGAAAAGGACTGAAATCTATTATATAAATATTTTATGGCAATAATAAGATCACCTAGAGCAATTTCACCAGAAAAATATTCTCACTGCTTCAAACTAAAAAAAATACCCACGTTACCAGACCAAAAAGAAACAAACAGGTATTTGGTATATACTTCAGCAAGAGAGCCCTAAACCTTTTTTTTGCAATCTAACCCGTATATCTTGAAACTTTTTTGGCAATCTACCATATAATGCGAAATAATAAAAATCCCAATTGTTTCAAACATTCTACGTTTGGAATGGAATATTAAAGGAATTCTCATGAATCAAATCAAACCTGATTAATTGCATTCAAACTCCATTTGATTCATTTTTGGGAGATGGTAATTTCAAATGTGTAGATTTTAAAGAGCATAAAAGCACCACCAGAATCATAACAAAACATGAAGAACTGCAAGAAGACGCATATCAATTACCTTAACATTGTAGTCAGGATATTCACGGAGAGCTTGAACCAGACAAGGAGTACTGAGCTTTGCTATCCAACGAGCAGCAGCAACCATTCCGCAGTGTGCGTATCCTAAAACCAAATTGCATATCCCGCCATCATGTAAAACTGAATGGTGGAAAGGGACCACTGCAACAGTTGCTGCTGTTAGTGTATCTTTGATGCTATGATTACCACGAATCAAAAGAAGTAAACATTGTGCTTGTTCATCACGTATAATTGTGAAAGCGGGCTTCAGAAGTTGCAATCCTTGTTGTGAAAATTAAAACATCACTCGATAGTATTCTGGAAAATCAAATAAAACAGGATTAGATAATTCACCGTACAAACAATTAAAAATATATAATAGCTGACATAGCCCTTCACAGGAAAGAAGCTAAAACGACAGAAATCGTATGAACATATGGCTTCCTTTTTATGTACAAATATTCTTGTCTCACAGAAAGTTTCGGAAACATTTCTTAACAACATTGAGGTTAATAAAACATACAAGCTTATCACTTGTCCAAGCTTAGTGTAAAAAAATTCCTGTTACTGTGTTTGGTAACATAAAATTGGAGATTTATAATTGACGTTAATTGGAATTAGTGACAACAGTCCCCAGTTTTTCTGGAAAAGTGCGGCATTCAGCTCTATGTCCAATATTTCAAGCTACCATACGCACATAAAAGATAAAGCAGATCTAATTCGAGAAGTGCAGTTAAAATAAACTGTGTTCAGATAGCGACACTAAAATCGAAAGGCACATATATTGACCTACCCCTGCCTTTGGCTTTTGAAGGAGAACTTCTTCTTGAGTGTAACCAGCAGACTCTAAAAACACTGGAAATGGCTTCTTTGAGAAGAGCATGCATAACGTCAACAATCTCAATAAGGTGTTAAATTCTGCAATAACTTCCGGGCCTTTTAGTTGTATGCTTTCGCTTCCAGTATATACACTTGCGACATGTAAGTTAACCTGCGATAGAATAACACTTTCGTTAAGAACATCCCACACTAAGAAAAGCAAAGACCACACAAGCATTCATAAGCTTGCGAATAGAAAAGAAAATCTTGACATTTACAGCAGGCAAATCAGTATCAAAAGCAAGATTACCGACTTTGAAGCAGCTATTGATGGAAAATTCTTAAAAAAATGGTTTTATCACATCATAAAACAAACCAGTTAACTGGTAGCATTTAAAGAACTCAAAATCATCAATCTGTGCTGGAAACATAAAAATCGCAAAAGCTAACACATTTTTATATGAAAAAACATATTTTTAGCTGAAGAAGGTCATAAAACACAAAATCTGAACTAACAAATAAACAAGTTCTTCAAAACCACTCACGTGTTTTCGTATCAGATGATTGATGCCGAAAGCCAAGTCAGCAATCGGCCATTTTCCCAGAGTCTCGGAGTAAGTGAAACGCAGCGTTTCAGACAAGGTAGTGATAGTCTCTATCCACGTGGCAGGGGCCTGAGATGGCCGTCTGACAATCCGTCTCTTCACCGATCTGCTCGATTTCGATAAGTCTTCCCTTTTGTCACAATCCTCCTCGTCTTTCTCAGCTACTCTTCGGCTAAGCACAAAGTACAGCAGCACCGCTGCCCCAACAGCCGTAGCCATTGCCCCGACCGCCATCGAGCAGCAATCAGAGTATCTGATCGGAGATCCAGGCAACTTCGGAGCTAGTGAAAATTTCGAAAGAAGTTAAGGTGCTTTTAAAAGACGAGGTTAGATTCATGAGAGAATAGAAATGCGTCGGTTCGAAAATATCGTCGAAGCTTGTTTCGTTTGAAAAAGACGTGTAAGGAAAAGGTGGAATGTTTAAATACAATAATATCCTAATCTTTTAATCAAATTCCCTCCCTTTGTGGGGAATTTCTGAAAGGGTGTTTTATTAAATTCGAATTTGCACATTGGCAGAAACGAACGCGGGTGTCAGGGATCGGTGCCATCAGAGTGGTGAACTTGACCAAAGCTCAAACCGGTGCGTTTACATCACAGTTTTTTTAATTCTATTTAATTTAATTTTTCATTTTTACTCGTGAAGTTGATGGAGACGAGGACAAATTAAAGGTTTTGAAAATGGGAGAATAATATCTGGATCTCTAAATTCTCATAATTTCTTAACTGAGGAAACAAGTGTTCAATTTGGTTAAATAAGTTCCTAATTTCATTACACGAGTAAATTATATTTGAGAATTTGGACAATTAAAAATAAAATTCGACTTTGTATTACCTTTTAAGTATTTTTCTTAAATTAAAACATTACTGATCTCAAATTTTTTATTTCAAAATGTATCTTAAATGAGATTTTAATGGGTTAGCGTATATTCATTGAACGATGAATTTATATGATTTTGAAAATTGTGTTTTATGTTTTTTTAATGTCGTCATGACTCTACGGTTAATGATCCCTTTTTCCTTACTAAAAATCTATTGAGGGATGAATAGCATTATTTTTTCTCAAACAGTTATTGCATTAGTAGAGCTTTTACAAAATAATATATTTTTAATAAAAAAAATAAAAATTATTTAGTTGTTAAGATTATTTAATTATCTCATTAAGGTTGGTTATATTGATATAAATGAATTAAATTTTATAAAAATAACTATTTTATTAAAAATTTTAAAATTTTAAAATTTAACTTTATAAAAGAGCTCTATTTATTTTTATCAAAATTATTTTAACTATAAACAAAAAAGAAAAAAATAGTAAACATAACAAGTTAGGGACCGGAATGTCATTAACCATTTTATAAAAGGAAAGAATAATGGAATGTTGGGCCCACAGAGGGATTGGGATTTTAGACTGGCTGGATCCAACACTTAAATAAATAGAGTGGACCCAGAGGAAAAAGTTGGACTAAAAAATAAATAAAACATTTGATGATGATAGGATTGATGAAGCCCAAAGTTGTTGAGTTTGCTTGCCAATATTAATCCGACCGGTCCTACTTTTATAACAAATAAAAGAATATTTGTTAGCGATTTCTATATTTATTATTTATAATAATTTTTAGTATTTCATATAATAATTAATAATAAATTTTAATATATTAAAAAATATAACTTATCAATATAAAAATTTTAATAAATATTATGAGAATATTAGTTAGCAAATTTTATTAAAATTTGATATTAAACAAAATTTTTTAAATTACTTTTAGTTTCTGCTAAGAAATATTAAATTGGATGTAGTTTTTAACCAAATTCATTAGGACAAACTTACCCCATGCATCGCGTTTTGAAAGATGAATTTCCATGCGCATGTGAATCTACAGGAGTTGAACTATCACTTGTCAACAATTATTGATTATTAAAAATAAATAATATTTGTTCTTTTTAATTGGATTTAAGAAATAAAATAGTATGATTTATTTATTTATTTATTTTGTTTGAAATGGATAGAAGAAAGAATCTGCATTGGACATATTAAACATTTGAATAATTTACCAATAAAGTCATATTTTTAATAAAAAAAAAAAAAAATTCATTGCATTGGTTGATGAAATTCCAACTCTGACCTGGACCTATAACGTAATTTTAGCAACTGCACCAATTCCAATCAGCCTAGAGAGTGAACTTTGGAATTTTGGGCTGCTCTTGGATTCTAGCTTTTTGGAACATTATTCACAAACAAACAAATAGAAGCCCATTTATCTAGATTCTAAGTTGACCAATTTGCCAATTAAATTGTAAAATTTCATTTTGTTTTGAGTTGATGCATAATATTTGGATAGGGCTAAGATACAACTCTCCATTGTTTTGTATTATTTTTTAAATATTTTTTTATTGTTGGTTTCAAATTTTTTTATTATATTTCAATCATCATAACACAAGTCTTGTATTTTAAATAAGTTCTTAATCACAAAATTATATAATTATTTATTACTCTATTAATCATCAACATCTTTTTATAATATTTAAAAAATTTTGCTAACTAGTATTCTTAGTGTATTTGTTAAAATTTTTATATTTGATAAATTGTATTTTTAATGCTTTAATATTCATCATTAATTATTATATTAAATACTAAAAATTATTATAAATCATAAAAATAAAAATTTTAATTTACACTCATTACCAAAAGTCTAATTGAAATTACAATCACATCATAATTAAAAATATATATATATATTTACATTCAAATAATAATTTTATAAAGCATTGTTTGGTTCAACTTTCAACTAGGCATTATATGGGTGGCCCACAGAGACATAGGACGCTCCTAGTCGAAATGAATTTTATGAGAGGCAGGTTATGCTTTATATATATATATATAAAGCATAACCTGCCTCCCATAAAATTCAATTCTGTGGTCAATTACTTGTTGAAATTAGTGTCTACTTACCCATTAAATATTCATAAAATTATCTTCAATTTTCACTTTCTACCCTATTTTTAAATGTTTAATCATTGGCATCAATTTCGTGAGTTGTTTTAGTTGTTGCAGAAAAAACAACCACTGAAAGCTTTGTGATCATTTATCTCAAAATAAATTAACAAAAATTACAACAAATTAAGGATTTTTAGTTTTTTACTACTTATTTTTTAGTGTTTGAAATGAAATTACAAATACTGTAAATGTCAACTTAAATATTATTAAAATCAAGTAAAATGATTTTGCTAACAAGTAAGTTACTTATTAAAATTTTTATATTGACAATTTATAATAATTTTTAATATTTAATATAATAATTAATAAGTATTTTTTATAAATTCTAATAAATCAAATTTTATTACTTACTAAATATAATGGCTTTAGTAAGTATCTTATAAAGATGCTCGTTAGCAAAACCTAAGTAAAATTATAATAATATAAATATATGTATTTAGAGATAGATGAATTTAATCCGATCTAATTCAAATTAATTCAAATTAATAATTGAATCAACTTTAAAATTTTTAGATTAATTTTTAAATTAAATTCGATATATTTAAATTAATTTAAACCAATACAAATTAACAATTGTTAACTCTTTTGGCAAGTTTAATTTAAATTAATTCAAATCGATAATTAAATTAATTTGAACAAGTTTTGAAATCTTTTGAATTAATTTTTTAATTAAAATAAATTAAAATTGATAAATTTAGATGGATTTAAAATTTCAGTTTAAACTGACAATGACACCACTCTTATGTGTACTTATAATTGAAGATACTTTTCGTATTTTTATGAATATTTAATTTATTACCAACAATATATACAATTGATAATTTATCTCATAAATGACAAATTTTCCTTTACATGCTAATTAAATAAGCCGTTAGCTTCTCATTATTTAATTTAAAATAAATGAGTTTAATGAAAAAATCTTTAATTTCTCGACTATTAAGCTACAAGATTTTATCAATTTTAGCGCATGAATTTTTACCATTAAATGGAGTGAACGAAAGCACTTGTTGCATAAGCACTTTCAAAAAATGCACAGGAAGACATCCACGTGACCAAATCAAAGTTTAACCTCTCCAATATTTTTCTTTTTCACTCACTTCATCTCTCATCCCTTAGTTCCCACCAACTCGTCCCCTTTCAAAAATCTCTCCCGCAAACTTTTGCTCTTTTTTCTTAACCGTTCCACTTCTCTTTCTTTGAACCCATTTTGATATTTCTCTGAATCTCATATCTGAGTTTTTTCGTTCTGTTTTCTCAATGGGGAGAATTGGACAAGAAGATTCAGATATCAAATCCCAGTTAGTCTTAGAAATTTGCTCCATTTCAAGAAGCTCCATTTCCTGTCCTCACAGACTTACTCGTAGCCCTGTTCAGTCACATTTCATTGACTGGTATCGTCTTCTTGGTGTATGTTCTTCAAGCTCTCCTTTGATCTTGATCAATCTTTTTGGGTTTCTTCGATTGATTCAAGATTTGGATTTTTGGCATTGATTTCATCAGGTTGGAGAAGATGCAGGCATTGATGTTATACGAAAGCGGTATCATAAACTTGGTATGTTTGGTTAATGAAGAAATGCTGTACTGTAATCACAATAAGTTATACGTTGTTTCTTCAAAATTTTTTGTGATGGTTGAATTGACAATTTGATTTCAGCTTTGCAACTTCATCCAGACAAGAACAAACACCCAAAAGCTGAAACTGCATTCAAGCTTATTTCAGAGGTTAGATTTATTATTATTATTCTTTCATGCTTTGTTTAATCTTGAAAAATACTTGCATAGGTGAAGGTTGAAAGGGACTATTGCTTTCAATGTAAACTAAACCTCTTCCAAATTCTGGTTTGAAGCAACAAACAGTAATGACATAGGACAAAAAAGAATAAATTATTACTTATATTGCCAATTTGGTTCTTGTTTGTGTATAATTTGAACAAAGAAATGGACTCTTTCAAGATTCTGGTTGGCCAGAAAAAGAGACATGGGCCCTATACTATTTTCACAAAAAATAAAGCAGACTAAAGGGTTTGAATTATCTCACAAGCTTCAGGCATAACCACCTGAAAGATCGCAATAAAACCAATGAACAGAGCAGAACCTAATTAAAAGTTTTTAAAAAATTGGACCCTTTTATTAAGTTGAGGGCTCCATTTATATTTTTATTATTAATTTTATCTTTCTTATCTTTTTAGTCAAATTTAGTTATTTTGAACTAAAATAACTTTAATATTCAAAACTTAGCATTTTATGCTCTAAAAACTGATTTTGTCAAAATCGCTGTGAACAAAATCTAACAATTTTTTAAATTAACCAACCACAACGATAGAATAAATTTGATTTTCAAGGTAATTTTTGTCTCTTTATACACAAACTTTTAATTTTATTTCATTAAATAAAAAATTTTTAACTCAACTAATAGTAGTTAAATTTAATTTTTGTTATTTTTCGAGTAAATTTTATTTTAAAAATTAATATATTATTATAATATGTATAAAAAATAGGGAGAAAAATAAAAAATTAAACGACGATTTATAGTTTTGTTAATGTGTATTAAAATGTTTGACAAAATATTTTTACGAAAATAATACTTTCATGATTTACAATCATCATATTAAAATTATAACTAAATATTTTAATAAGAAAATTAGATATTAAATTACTATAAGAGAGAGTAAAAACGCAAAGAGTGTAAATGATATTAGCAACAATTATATATAGGTCACAAGAGCAAAGTCTGGCAACTACCCCTTGTCGCGAGCACCCAGCCTGGCATTAGGTGTTGCTAGCCTGACATGTGTACCGGTGACAGCACAACAACTACTTATACATTAATGTCACCCACACTCTTTCTTATTTATTTATTTTCTAAATTTTTATTAAAATACATTAAAAGTATTTTGAAATAAAAATTTTATTTTCATATTTTCATCCAATTTTTTTTATTTTTTTTCTTTATCAAAAAATAATAAAAATAAGGTTAATTATAGTTAATTGGGTTTTAAATTTCTAGCTTATTGAAATAAAGTTGAAAGGTCAAAATTATTCAACCATTGTTAGACGGTAGTCAAAAGTGATGGGATTAATTGATTCCTTGTCGTCGGATTTCATTCACGACTTTGTAGTTGTTTGAATTTCATATGATCGGTTTTTTAAAATACATAATGTTAAGTTTTAATACATGTAAAAGCTAATTGATTAGGGACAAAATTTAAATAACTGAATTTAGCAAAAAAGAAAAATGAAAACTAGAATTACTACTAAAGAAAAAAAATAATTGATACCCTCAACTTAATTAAATATTGTAAGTGGTACTACATTATTGCACTCTCGTGGAATGAATGAGATAGTTGTACCACGAGACAAAACCATAAAAGAGGCGGTTCGCCAATTAATTTGTTTGTTGAAATATTCAACTTTACCGACGGCATGATTACATTCATTTCAAAATTGGATTCAATACATGATGGTTAGTTACTCTGTTTCAAGGATTTAACTTGTATGCTTTTACTTTATTTTGAAAAGACAATAATTAAAATGCTTTGTATAATACTAATTTTTAATGAAAGCTACTTAATGCTCAATATTGACTTTGAAAATAAAACCGAAATATTTTGTAAAAACTGAATTTTTTTTTTTTTAAATTAATGTTTAATATTCTGTATTTTTAACAACTCAATATCAAATATTTTCTTAAGAATTATATCCCAAAAAATATAGTATCCATAACAACTCAATATCAAACTTACTTTAAGTTTCAAGTTGCATTTTTGTTTGCAGGCATATACATGTTTAGCAGACAGTACAAATAGAAAGGCGTTCAACTTGGAGAGACGGAAAAAGTTTTGCACTCAATGCAACAAAATACCCTACACAAGCTACAAGTCTACAGCTAATTCTCATGCATCACAAAACAAGGCTTGGAATCCTGCAAACTGGTCAAGATCTTATAAAATCCTAAGAAATCTGAAGGATATTAAAGAAAGATTCAAAGAAGAGGCAAAAGTGATAGAGAACTGTTTGAGTACAAATGCTGCATCAAGGAAAGAATCCTTCCTTTTTAACCCATCAAGCAATTTGTTCCAAAGTCATCACAGGATGCAGAAAGAATCTCCAATCTTTGACCCTTCTGATTATCTCTTTCAAGGGTACCCACATCTCCGGAGTCGATTATCAAATAAACCAGAGAATGTTTGGCTCTTTAATAGAGAAACTATTCATAAAGAGATATGTGACTCACCAATCTTTGAGAGCAGACAAGAGAGGAGAATGTTTAAGAGCAAATCTACTTGTGTCCGCTCAAAAAATTAGAAAGTAGATTGACAATTTCATTAATACAATACAATGTGATTAGTACAGTGTGTTTTTTTTCTTTTCAAATACTTCGGTGTGCTCTTTTCTAGTGATCAGAAATTCAAAATGCTTCTGTATATGTAATATTTACATCAGAACTAAAACACAACTCAAGCGTAGGAGTCAAAACAGAAAATCTAGTTGTGCAACAAAGATAAGCAGCGACTTCTTTTCATGTTATTCAGAAACTTCTGAGGAAACTCAAAGTGTATACTAAATTAGATTCCATAATTCATTCTGCAATTCCGAGAAAGACAGAATCATGATGGATGCCCTAATGCCACTTCAGTTGAGAGGAATATTGCTTTCTTGATCCCTTATGTTCCATTAAAATAGTAAATTGCTCGTTGAGATTGATCTAATTAATCCCATACCCATTGCATAGGGAAAGAGGAATCTTACTTTTCCACCAATAGATGAAGCAACTTAAACTTTATTTGTCAGTTGCTTCGCTTGCTTGGCTTCTGGGATTTTGAGAGAAACACTGTCTATCAAGGGCTGCAGTAACTACCATGCAACTGCAGTCAAAGCAACGGAAATCCATATATAAAATCAGATATTGCATTTACTTCTATGCTTGGTTAAACTTCCAAGTAAAAGCAATTTAGCCTCACCTGTGACCTTGGGCATACAGTTCACACTTCCCTTTCAAAGCTTCTTTCCACAAAGTGGAAGAAAAGATGGGGCAGTTCATGACTGGTTTCCTAACTGTGCGGCTGGAATGGAAAATTTCAAGGATATAATCCACTTCTGATGCTTCAGATTTAGGCCCTGATACAAGAGATTCTATAGCCTCACGCAAGTTTTTCAACTTGTTGCTCGGGTTTGGGCAAAGAATGTCATCAGAGCCCCATCTTGCAACCTCCATGCAGCACATTGATCAGTTAGGACATTACAAGGTAGACAAGTTCAAAGTCAGCTAACCAAGATTACAATAACACAGTTTATTTTGTGGAAGAATAAGAATATCTGGAAAGAGAAAATTGGGAGAAAAAATGACAAGCTGCAAGGAGTCAACACAATTTCAGCTAATAAACTTTTGATTTAGACAATAAAATCACTAATATAAATATCAGCAGTGAACAAATTAACTAACCTCATAAATGACATCTTTGCCAAAATTTGATCTAAGCAATTCTTCTGCATTCTCAATAAATACATCAATAAGACTGCAAAACAAAATTAGAATTCAAGTAACCCAGTCAAGCAAGCCCCAATGTTAAGACTCCAGATGTCATGGATGCAACGCTTCCAAGTTATAACAGAAAACTAACCAAGAAAGGACAAATGATATTTAGAAGAAAGAATCAAAGGCAACCGAACCTTCCAAATATATGAACATATACTTACATATGCACCAAATTAGAGGTCCGAGTTACGCGACAAACCTCGGCAAGTCCACTGCTGACCAGCAACTCTTGCCTTCTTAAGTGAGGATCTTGTTTCCCACCCTCAACTAAGTTAAGAGTCTCAGAAGGATTGGTACGTCCATCCATCGAAACTACTTCTTGATCAATTATCTCTTCACTGAATTCATCATTCTTTAAGGACTTCATTTCAGAATTTACTTCTGATACATCCTGATGGTGTTGGAAGGGGAGAATGTAGAGGGAGGATCAGATTAAGTTGCAGTAGATGAACATCACTAGCATAAAGCATAAAGATGGTCTAAAAATGTTTTCTCATTTACCCTGGCACAAAGTGAAGATATAGACAATTTAAGGGAGGCCAGATCATCAGGAGTGAGATAACGTGAACAGTTAAGATAGAGTAGCTTCAGTAGAACTCGTCTTCCGTTCTGAAATTTGCAAATCATTTAGGAATAAAGAATTACCAAAAAAGCAAAGTTAAATGTGAAGAAATATATGTTTCATACGACATGAAACTAGCCAATTGCATCTTTTGGTAATAAACATTTAACCACAAATAAATCTTAAGTGAGTACAGTATCCCCATTAAATTAAATGCTTAATAGTCCACCCTATTTTCCAATAAAAAACATTGATAGACTTTCATTAAAAATTAACTGTCAAAATAAGGTAAATGCTACAGAAGAATTGAGACCTTATCCATAACCAGCTCCTTTAAAATCATTTGAAGCTCATGAATGACAATCTGTAATCAGGACAGATTAATATACATCAAAAATCAACCATCTAAATATATAGACACTGTTAACAAACGATTCATGAAAAGCTTTAGAAACAACCTTTTGTTATAAGCTTCGTGTCATCAACAGTTGAAACAATGCAGACGTACATGCAAATAAATAATCAAGGATGAATGAAAACAGACAATTATCAACTAACTACTAACTGATATATTCAATACCAAATCAATGATGCATAAGCAGAAAGCTAACAGGAGCTGAAAATGTCACAAGAGTAATTAGAATCTCAAAGTAATCTTACCATACTCCCGCATTGATCATGAGCTATCTTGCCAATGTGCCCTTTTATTCCTTTGATAATTTTCTTTCTTTCCTGGAATAAATCACAATGGGAAGAAAGACTTACAAGTCAATATAAGTCAGAACCCCAAATACATAAAACTAAGAAGAAGCAAGGATTTTTTTACCTCAAATTCATAAAATCTCAGACCAACTGAAACAAACCTTCGCACTGCCATGGTTGACACGAAGCATCCCAATCTTAGAACCATCCCTGGTATGGATCATACGAACAAGGAGTGGCCCAGACAACTGTTGAAATACATCTTCAGCAGAGGTCTATCAACATGCAAGAATTAGAAAGGTAAGAAAATTGCAAGTGATGAATATGCTTCTACAGAAATTCTCATAATTCCAGTGAGTGTGTGTAAAAATTTCTAACACAACTTATTGCCTATGCTGAAGTACTCCATTAAGACCCTGTGTATGATAGAATGATCTAAAATTCCTTTCTCAAGAATTGGTTGAATAATAGAAGCTATGTGTCTTTGAACGGATGCTTTCCGTAGACCTAGCTTTGAAATTACACCTACCAACCTAAAATAGATTCAAAAACTTAAATCATTGACTGAAGAATCAAGACCTTTCATTAGAGTTCCCAGTTCCACATGACAGTGGAGCAGTGTTAGGTTGTCAGCTAATCTTAAAGAAAATCCATACCTTCCCATTACACTATACACTAGTTCATTAATTCTCACAAGAAAGAAGAGACCAATGAACTCCTTCAACCATTCGTAAAACTATTTGCTTCAAGAACAGAGGCTCAATATTTGCATTCTTCCTTGCTAAAGAAACAACCACAGGAACACCATGACAACAACTTTTTCAATAAAATAATGGACTGTGACTCACAACCATTCAATGAAACTTTAAATGTTCAAACAAAAAAAATGAAAAGAAAAAGAAAGTAATATAATACTTAGAATTGCACTTGTTTTCATAGTAACTATTGTCCTGAAGCAGATTAATTGTTAATTGATGTTTTGATGAAAGAGTGCAATAATTCTATGCTTACCTGCTCTCCTTGATTGAGACAAGGTCCTTAAACAACTGAAGCTCAGTAGAGTACAACTCCGCCAGAAGTTCTTGTTTCTGAGTTGCATTTCCTGGTTGATATGCATGCTTGATGAATGCAAAGGAAAGAAAAAGGTGCAAGGAAATTTGTAAACCAAAAAGACTTAATAAAAGATAGACCACATTCTTGACACTGCATTAATAGAATTTACTACTGTTGATGCATCAACTAATTCATAGTGAGAGAGGTTTGATATTTTAGTGAGTCCCTGGAAACTGCAAGTCTAACTAGTGTATGGTAAAGCAAGTAACTCCAGCAAACGAAAAAATTGAAGTATATGTAAAATATCTTTTTCCTCTTTGCACTTAATAATACTTCAACAATAGACTCTCCCACCCCTTCACGGCTAGAGTGGAAGCCCAGAGGTAATGTGTGCATAAGATTATATCATAACTTTGCCATTCTACCATTCAAGTTGAAAATAAAAAAGCAAAGACCAAACTAATATGATGCACCAACAGATCCAACCATGTGTCAAAGAAGGGAAGCAACATGCCCATGCAGGGCCGAAATAAACCCTGCCAGCTGTGTTTTTGATGCTGCAAACAGAATCTGGAATATCATCATTATAGATTTACACAACCCAGAAAAGCAAAAATAAGTGTGTCTTTGAAACAACATCATACCATTATCTAGCATTTTTTGCACAAGTGTCATCAGCAAGAGAGAAAAAATGTGGCTGAAGCTCCTCAAAAGCAGAATCTCTTTCAGCTTGTGTACGATACTTTACACAAGTCTGGGGTACAAGAAACATAATAAGTACCAGCTACAAGAAACAATCACAAATGTAATTTGAGAAGATCCCAATAAAGTTCCCAATAATTACCTAAAGAACACGAGAAGAAACATGGGAACCAGCAATTTCTGGAATCTTTCCCTTCGTTTCCCCTAGAGCTTTACTTATCAACCCTAAAAAGGGGACAAAAGATGTTTAAATATCAATAGAGGAACACCAAAAAAAGGGAGATACATTCCATGACCAAGCATATTACGTTTGCTCCAAATTACATACTTAGATCTATCTTCTTTACCAATGTTGCGCTGCCTCATCTTTTCCCACAGAGAAGCAAGCTCCTATCAAAAGGAAAAGAAACTTGCTATTAGTAACTAATATGTCCATGTTTTAATCAAGTTCAAAATAAAATGTCATAATTCATGGCTTAAGTGATTCTATTGATAACGTCGAAGGCCTCAACTCTAAGAAGAAAATGAACAAAGAATGAAGTACACAGACTTGTTCCAAATCGTAATGCCTCTTCCTCTTCTTTTTCCTGGCCTCTGCCAGTTCCCCCGATAATACCAGAAACCAAGAATATGAGAAAAATAAAACTAAAACTCATCTCAATTCAACACATTACACAAAAACAACAAACGTCTCAGAATATTTTAAACTAGAAAAAAAAATAAATTCCAAATTAATCATATGACCAAGTAAATATAAAACCGCAATACTCAGAAAGTAATACTTAACCTCGCTAGCGATTAGAACACGTATACGTACAAAAATATTATTAAAAAAAGCTTCCAAAAAATAATAACGACCTCTGCATGATGATGGCGTTCTCTCTTCGTAAAGGGCAGTTTCTTTCCTTCGTTTTCGCTTGATTTCTGGAACTCGGGTCTTATTCGATTTTGTTTTTGTTTCGCTGAATTGAAAGGTTTCTTCGACTCCTTGTTTGGGTAGGGTTTTGAAGCCGCAAGCTTCGGCTTCCTCGAAGCGTAGCTATTTGGCTCGGTTGTGGCACTTGGGTTGAGCTTCCTTTTCATCGGTTTCATGGTTTCTTGTTTGTTCTTCGCCGTCATTGAGCTTAGCTCGAGCTCCCTCTCTTCTCTGTACTGTCAAGATATGCAATCGCCGTTTACTCATTTATGCTTTGGGGTTTTAAATGGGTTTTGGGTTTCATCTGGTGGGCTAGGAAAGAAAACGAATTGATTTATCATAGCCGTGATATCCAGCATGGCCCATATTATGAGCCCTTTAGAGAAGCGCAATTCTAACAAAGCCACTTCAATATTCTGAATGCACCCTTTTTTGCGTTAAAGCCTGCTTGAGAATCCTAATTAGGACCTGTAAAATATTAACAAACTAGTTGGACTCTTTTTTACAATGTGTTTATCAAAATTAAATTATTTCTTAGTAATTTTTTCTTTATCACCTAATAAGATACCTTTCATAAATTAGTACTTAAACTGTAGTACTCTCAAAAACTATTTTTTAAAAAAATTATTAAAATAAAAAATATTAAAAATATTTATAAATATTAAATAAATTAGTATTTTTTTGCATTTTCAAACGAGTATATAAATTGAGGTTTGTACTAAGTGTACGATGTCTAAATGGAGAATTACGAAAGATACTATAATTTGACCGATATTCGCAAATTCTCATCCGATCTCTTGTTCTGCATCCCTGATGTAATCTGACGCCTGTCACAAACGGATGGAGTTTTAGATGTTTATGTGGGTTCAAGTTAACCAATAAGGAATGTTCTACTTTGTACCCATGCAATTACTGCGTGCCACGTGGCGAATGCATCCACCATTCAAAATGCAATATTTGACTCCGCTAGCTGGGTTTTAGAATGAACCGGGTCAGTTATATACACAATACTTAAATTGTGTTTTTATTTTTATTGTCCATTGTTTATATAGACTTGATTGCAACGAATATTTCAAATATTATAATTCACACATTAAGAGTGTAAAAAGGGAAATTTTAAAAATTTTTAAAAATATTTTTTATTACAAATATATTTTATCAAAAATCAATTAAAACGAACTTTTAAATTATTTTCGTTAGCAATCGTTTTTTTAGATTCATAATAAATTATTATTTTCTTTTATGAAAATTTATAAAGATAAATTTGATACGATTACACCCATTTGATCATGATCGAGTGACTTAGCTCTTATTATTTAACTATTATAATATTTATTTTTAAAAATAATGAGTTTATTGTAAAAAAAACTATATTTATATTATTATGAGTTGATGTATGTGATTTTGATTGGATTAAGACAAAATTTTAAATTTATTCAAATATTACATTTTAATTTTTAAATAATTTAATTTAATTTAATAGTACGTCACAATCTACGATCGATTTAAATTGCATTATACAATTTGAATCGATTTAAATTTACGATTTAAATCTTAAATTTAAATTAAAATAATTTATTAATTTAAATAAAGTTCAAAAGATAAATTTTGAAATCTTAATTTATTTTTTGACTCAATATCAAAATGATAAATCTATTGTTATATTGAATAATATTAACAAAATAATTAATATATTATTTTATTATATAATATTAATATTATAATACAATAATAACAATTATATTTAATATTTATTTAAGTAATTTGATTTAATAATTTATAGTTTGAAATTAATTCAATCCACAATTTAAACGGATAATAATAATTTATAAAATATTAATTCAAAATTTTTTCAACTAATTCATATTGATTCAATTAAAAGATTTGAATCTGAATCGATTTAAATTTATTGGTTCCTATGATAATAAAGCAGGATGGACGAGCCAGGAGAGACCTATCCAATTGCCCCTTCTATTTTTTGTTTTAATCTCATCCTCCACTCTATTTTCCAATAAATTTAAAATGATGAGGATAAAAAACTCACAGAAAGAAAACGCGTTTCTTGTTCTACTTCAAATTTCCGTTTTGATAGTTTATATTTAGTAGCTTTTATAATATTTAAAACTTTAATTAAATAAAATAAAAATATTCTTAAAATAATATCAAAATATTATAATTTTATTTAAATAAAAAATATTATTAAAATTTCTAAATAATATTTTTAAATAAAGTAATACTAGATATTAAAATTAGCATATAAAAATTAATATAATGTGATAATATTAAATAATAAAAATAAAAAAGTAATATAATTAATAAAAATAAAAGATATGTATCATGTGACAACCAATAATATTATTCTATATTAATTTGTATATAAAAAATTATATATTTCATATTATTTTTTAAAATGTGTACAAATGAAAAATAGGACACTATTAGTGTGAAGAGTATTAAAGGTTGCTTGTTATAATTTTTTAAATAGTTTTTTTTTTTTTTTTTTTTGAGTCGAACTTTTAACAAAAATATATCAATTTTTTGGGTGTTACGAGTAATTTTTATTAAAAATAATATAATTATTTTAATAGACAAGTTTTTATAAGTTATTTTAAGATTGAAATAGAATAAATTTTTAAAATAAAATAAAGTTATTTTAAATAATTCTACCTCGAAAAGAGGCTAAAATCTTTATTGTCAAAAATTAAAAAAATTTGAACCTTTTTTATTGGAAGAAAAACAACATTTAATCATTTAAAGGCCCTTTTTTAGTGGCAGCCAAGCCATAGAAAAAATTTTTAAAAGAATTTTCGATATTAAAAAAGTCTTTTTAACTAATAAAAAAGTCAAACTAAATAGGTAATAAATCAATCTCCATTATATTAAGAAATTGAGAATAAATTTTTCCATATTCCCTATCTCATAATTTATAAATTTATCTTAATTATTCTCATATAGAATCCACATTGCCATCTTCAAATTTGCGAGGAATTTTTATCATCCATACATGCTTATATAAATTTTGAAAATTATTTGACTCTTTTTTAATGACACATGCTAATTGGTAATTCACAATTTTTTATTCTTGCGTTTTTTAAAAATGTTGTTAGGGATGATAGAGGAAGACCGTTGGGATTTAGTGAAGGATTTGAGAGTTTTCTCTACCTTCAACGAAGAACTGTATAAGGAAATTACTTTGCTTTTAACTCTAGAGAACTTCAGGTAATTCAATTTCGGTGTTTTAGCTGCTTCATTTGATATATGTATATGATTTATTTTGGAATTGAAAAAGAAGAGAAAACAGAATATCAATTTTGTTGATAAATTTAGCAAAATATGTGGAATTTTTAGGGCATCGGGACACAGAACTTTGATAAATCAAAGGTGGAATTTTATGTTTGTAAGACGTACATAATGAAATTTCCATTTATGTTTTCATGTTTCGATCACCTACAATGAGACCAAGACCTAATGCAAGTACGCTTGCTTAAGCATTGCTGATATATGGTGTCTTCTGTTGGAATCGGCAGCACCAACTCTACAAAACCCCGATGCCCAATCCTGACATCAGAACCGTACTCACAGACCACTCTTGTTTGGCTCCAGATGGGGCTCGTGTGCCTACTTCTGTAACTCTTCCAGTTGCTGCTGTTGCGAAGCCTTCAACTTATGCTACAGTGGGTGTGCATGGCATAGTACGATCACAAACTTCGCAATTATTTTGAGTGATCAGTGTCAAGAACATTTGTTATCTAGTAATCAGCTTGATATATTTTCTTTTACGGTTATTATCCAGTCATTTACACCGGCTGCTGCAGCTGCCAATGCTAATGTGTCAGCAGGATGGACGGCAAATGCCAATCATTCCTCATGAATTCTATCATCTGTTGTCGCTGCCTCATCGTCGACTGTTCAATCAAATCAAGGTATGATGGTCTTTCTCACTAGGGTGGCATTCCAGTTGTAGCAAAGCACCGTGATCCCTCTTCTTTTTTTTTTTTATACATATATATATATTTTATATTTTTATTTTTAAGTTTGACAAACCCAAGCCCCACCCCATGCACACCCGTGGACTCGAACACGTGTGGGCCCATGATCCTTAAGAAAATGGAGTAACAAAAAAGAGTTGACTTTTGTAGTGCTTATGTAAGATTTCTTCTCCCTTTAGGAAAATTCTGTTACACTATCACTCCACCCAAATAAGCTTCAACTAAACGCTAGTTGGGGATCGTCGGTATGCATGTTCATGTGAGTTGCAAATGAATGCTTTATATATCTGCTTGTATTCTTCCTTGTGTATGGGTCAAAAAATTCATGAGGCTTAGTATTTATATGTTGTCAAACCCCCCTTCTCCTTCAGCGTCATACTTCACGAGCCTGATGATTCAGGCTATAAGCCTTCGAGAGTCTCATTGCTTTCCCTTTTTTTTTTTTCTTTTCTTTTTTTTTTCTCTGATAAAATTCTCGTGATTTCAACTTTATTTTCATATGTGAAAAAATAAATGAATTCAAGTTTTTTCATTGCTTCTTGGTAAATTAACTGATATATTTTTTCTCAGGTGTCTTTCTTAAGAACCTTTTGATCTGTTAAACTAATATTTTAAAGCAAAAATCCATTGTTTTCCTCAAAAGGAATTAAGGATCATCAGGACAAACATAATCATTAGTTGCCTGAGCTTTTGCAGTGGTATTGCTGACATGCTCTACTCTCACTTGCATCAGTTTCTGTTTTCAAATCAAGGACTCCTTCCAATGTACTTGGAACGATTGATTATCAGAGCACCGATCACGAGCAACTAAAGAAACGTTTGCAGTCTTCGCTGCCTGTTGATGAGGTATTCTTGCAAAGTTCATACTTTGCATGAAGTTCGAAGTTATATACATTATGATACTTTTTCTTCTTCTCTAGGTGAAGTACAGATCTTAAATTTGATTTTATTCATTCAGGCCACATGTCCTGTTCGTCCTCAACAAGCTACATGGTCGCTTGATGACCTACCGAAAACTGTCGCTTGTACCATGCATCAGGGTTCCAACATTGTAAGCATGGATTTCCATCCTTCTCGTCACACATTACTTACTTGGAAGCTAGATATTAACCTTTTACTCGGGTTATAGATTCTAGATTGTAATTGTTTTCATTTAGTTGCTTTGCAGCTTGACATTTGTTAGTGATTGGGTACATATTTTTATGGTCAGTTGGCTGTGGAGATGGTGAAGTTACGCTCTGGGAAGTTGGGCTACGTGAGAGACTGGTCTCCAAGCCATTCAAAATATGGGATATTTCAAATTGTTCTGTGACATTGCAGGTTGTTAAGAACTTTATCTAATAATTTGGCCAGCTGCAAACTTTGTTTTAGTCTCAAATTCGTTCAACCATGCTTACTACCTTCTATAACTATTTTGAGAAATACTTTCTGCTGCCTAGGCAATGCAAGTGAAGTTATTGATCATCTGAGGATGAGGGCTTGAGCTGATTGACCTTCTTTCTTTTAGTAATTTTTTGGTAACTATGACAACCTGCAGCTGCCTATAAATAGGTCTAACTGTTGCTTCCACCAAGTCTATGAATGTTTTATCTGAAGTTTAATTTGCTTTTTGGTTCTGTTTTTCCATGAAAAATTGTTTCTTCTAAATTGTAGTTGAGAATAATGATAGTTGGTATATTCTTTCTGATAATACATGACTGCTGAAATTTTGATTAAATATTAGTATTCAAGATATGTGATTGACTGTCGTCTCTTACAGGCCATAATGGTTAAAGATTCATCAATATCTGTCAGCCGTGTCGTTTGGAGTCTGGATGAGAATTTTGTTGGTATATGCTGCACCACACGAACGCACACGCATGCAGCATGAAATTTTTTGTAATTTTGTACACTTAAAATTTTTTTCCCTTATGGGGTGCAGGCATTGCATTTACAAAACACCTGGTCCATTTGTACATTTATCAAGGGCATAATGGCCTAAGCCAACGTTTGGAGGCAAGTTTCAGTTTAGTTTCTGCTACCCATTCAACGAGGCATTATTTGTGACTGTATAATGATTTTTGGCTTGCAATCTTTGGTGGATCGATGCTCATGTAGGCGGCGTGAATGACATATCTTTCTCTTACCCAAACAAACAACTCTGTGTTGTAACTTGTGGAGATGATAAGTTAATTAAGGCGAGGTCAATTAAAACCATATGTGGTTCATTTTTTCATTTGCACATTTATGAGGTTTCCTTTTTAGCTGAATTCTGAAGTAATAATGACAGGTTTGGGATTTGTCTGGTAGAAAACTCTTTCATTTTGAAGGCCATGAGGGACCTGTTTAATCTGTTTGTCCACACCAGAAGGAAAACATTCAAGTAAGACATTCCTTTTAAATAGGATTTTGATTTTATTATCATCTTGGAAATAAGTGGCAGTATTTTTGTATGGATAAGCTGATTTTTAAAGTCGGTAGACACTCTTAAGTTTTAAAGCTGCAGAGGCTACTGGTTGAAGAAATTTGCAGTCTATGCTTCAAACTGGGAGAAGTAACAACCACCAGCCTTTTATCCTGTACAACATATGAAATGATAGCTGGAAGTTGCAATAGAGATTCCACTGGTAATTTTGTCACTTGGTTTGTCATGTGCCTCACAAGCTAACATAGGGATATAATACAAATATGGAGAGAAATGAAAGAAGTGATGGCCATGAACCCCTTTATACACCTTTCAGATAAGCACATTGGCTGAACAACTTACACGCTGTGTAAAATGTTTGTTGAAAAGGCCTTTGTTTCATGAGCTTCTGATTCAGTTCCACATCTATTATAGACTGGAATTTCATGAACATAATGATTGGAACCAATAATTTTGAGAATGATAAATTTACTCTACAATAGACAAAAAATGTTCCTCAAATATGAAGCATTTTGTTGCAATGGAGATGTGCACTGATGTTGTTGTATTCTCCACACCTTTGCAGTTTATATTTTCAACTGCTTTGATGGAAAGATTAAGGCTTGGTTGTATGACAACATGGGCTCCAGGGTTGACTATAATGCTCCTGGACATTGGTGTACCACAATGCTGTACAGTGTTGATGATAGTAGGTAAGTGAATGAGCAGTAGCTCACATATGCATCAAGGAAGCTTTTAGGCATATTAGTGTTTTTAGTGAGTCATATATGAGAGGTAACCATCTCCCTTAAAACTCAGTTTGTTCTCTTGTGGAATGAGTAAAGAAAGGGACTCTTTCCTGCTTGAATGGAATGAAAGCGAAGGAGCAATAAAGAGGAATTATATTGGCCTCAGAAAGAAATCTGCTGGAGTAATGCAATTTGATACAACAAGAAATCGCATTTTGGCTGCTGGTGAATATAACCAGATAAAGTTTTGGGATATGGACAATGTAAATATGCTTACTAGTACTGAAGCCGAGGGTGGAATTCCAGTCAGTCTTGACTATCTCTGTAAAACTTTCCTCAGTGTTTTTGTAGTTTTGATGAGCAGACAACATAAATTTTTGCTTCCATTTCTGATGTCATTATTTGGATTTGCTTCAGAGTTTTCCCCGCTTGAGATTCAACAAGGAAGGAAATCTGCTTGCTGTTACTACAGCAGACAAAGGACTCGAGATCCTTGGAAATGCTGATGGTCTGAGAACCTTAAGAGCAATGGAGACTCGATTGTATGAAACATCCAGAGCAACCACTGAGTTGAAGGTTGTTACCTTGTCTCTACATGCTAGGGGAACCCTTTTGCTTTAATTTGCTATTTTGTTCATATGGATTTCTTTTATGTTCCTGGATAAGGTGCCTAGTTCGGTTTTGGTTACAGCAATCAATCCATAAAAGTATAAAGTGGAATGCATAGACAGAAGCTCTCCAGCCAAGCCTACTCCTATTCTTGTATGCCAAATAAATGACATAAGTCTAATTTTAGTTTCTTTTTGAAGCTTGCAGTACTGGAAAATTGATTGACTTACAACCTTAGTGTCAATAATCTTAATATTACCTTTTATTTAAGATATTTGAGTGCCTCTCTTATCCGTACATTTTTCTTTTTTGGACTATCTTCTAACTCTGGAAGGTATCCATGTTAGAATGGAGTTGAATTCATGGGTAGAGGCATAGAGAAGCCAAGAAATTTGGAGGATGCCTCTGACAAGGCCAAACCTTGGGAACTAACCAAGATTGTTGATCGTCTTTAGTGTCAAGCAGTCACTATGCCTGGGATTACTGATTCTGCTAGTAAGGTTTTATTTCAGAACTCATTCTTTCCTATTTTTATAGTAGTATTATGGAATCTCTCTTTCAAATTACTAGTGCTATGATGATTAAATCTCATTATTCCTATGAAGGTTTCTCGACTCCTTTATATGAATTCTAGCGTTGGCATTCTGGCTCATGGGTCAAATGGGGTTCAGAAGTCATGGAAGTGGAACCGCACTGAACAAAATCCTAGTGGAAAGCTGATGGGTAGATACATGCATGCATGCATGTGGACATTTGTTTATTTTTATAACTGGGCTGTACATGTCTCTGTATTTTAGTTTGCATGCATATGTAGAACAAATGTTTGTTGCTAAAATCTCTGATTTAGCTCTTGTTTTAAAGGCCACTGCCAGTGCTGTCCCAACACATTGGCAACCAAGCAATGGTATTCTTACGACCAACAATGTTCCTGAGAATTCTGAAGATACGGTTCCTTGCATAGCGCTTCCTAAAAGTGACTCTTATGTCATGTCTGCCTCCGGAGGAAGAGTTCCATTGTTTGATATGATGAACTTTAAGGTAAACTTTAGCAATCCCTTGGAAATGCCTGCTTCCATGTGGATGTGTCTGTGCATTACTGCTGTTTTCATAGATATGGAAAGCTCTTTTTCAGATTTGAACATGTTGTGGATTTTGATGCCATTGATTATGCAACTTAGGGGATTATGTTGCTTTGTAGCTGATGACAACTTTCTTGCCACCTCCACCGGCTTCTACCTTACTAGCATTTGATCTTCAAGATAATAACCTCATTGGAATTGGAATGGAAGATTCACGCATTCAAAATTATAAAGTCATGGTGGATGAAATTAATTTGCTCACCGTTTTATGTTCTTGTTGAATTTTTTAAAGCTTCATCAATGGTCAATGTGAAATGAGCTGCTCTGCTGTTGTTAGGTTAAAACAAAACTAAAAGCTCGCCAGAAGTGCATTACTGGTTTAGCATTTTCCACCAACCTGGCATCCTGGTCTCATCAGGTGCTGATGCTCAGGCATGTTGAATCGATTATAGTTTGTAAGACTTTTATATATAAAATGAGTCTCGTGCCTACCCCTGATATTCTTGTCATTCTATTAATGCAATACTTTTCAGCATTTTGTTTCGAACACTGATTCGCGGGAAAAGAGGAAATCAGTTACAATTCATCTGCTCACTGGAAAGGTGCCTGTTGGTGACACTCGAGTGCAATTCCATTCTGATTGGGTCCGCCTGTTGGTATGCTATGAAACACAGCTAGCAATATATGATGCTTCCACTATGGAATGCATTTGGCAGGTGGAAATCTACTTCTGATATGTGTAAATTATGTTCATTAAGAACAAATTTCTAATGCTTTTGTACTTTGCAGTGGGTGCCACAAGATGTAATTTCCCCATTTCTGCTGCAGCATATTCCTGTAATAGCCAACTAATTTATGCTGCTTTTACTGATGGTGATATCAGAGTATTTGATGCTGATAGTTTGAGGCTATGATGTCGTATTGGCCCGCCAGTGTACATGTCCCAGACATTGCCAAAGAGGTATTGAACATTACTTTCATGGTTTTGCTTTGGTACCACCACTGCATACCTGCTTGCGTCTGTTCATTTCTATATTCTACTGTGCAGCAGCCAAACTGTGTACCCACTGGTTGTTACAGCACACCCTCAGGAGTCAAATCAATTGGTTGTTGGGCTGACGGATTGATCTGTTAAAGTTACGGAGCCTTTGGAGAATGAGAGGAAGTGCAAAACGGCAGCACCAGTTGATAATGGAACAGAGAATGGCAGGACAATAACATCATCATCTGCTACTAACAATCCTACATCTGAGCAGCTCCAAAGATAAATCTTCATCCTCAAAAGATTTGTATATTATCCATGAACACAAGTAGGTTGGCCTTTCATAGATTCCTATGTGTGAGCTAAAGTAAATTAGTTTGAGACAATTTTCATTTATATTATACATTAACTTCTTTGATAAATGTGATGCCTGATTATTTCTTAAGTAATTAGTTCTGTATATAGTATGGATTTTGTACACCGAAAATCATAAGTGACAATGTTGATCAAACTCGCTAGATACTCGCTTATTTGACTTTTAATGTTGAATGGAGACATCACATCGGAGCTTGCTAGAAACCTTATTTTTTAAGGATAGTGAAGTGGAAAATCGTTGCCTCGGATGCCTTGTTTATTTTCTTTTGCTTTGCTCAGGTATGAAATTTAATACTTTATTGAATTTCTAACTACTGCTGATCAATGAATTAAAAATTCTGGATGCTCTTTTCCCTTGGCAACATTTGCAATTAAATTTTTTTATTTGTTTGCAGTCACTATCTCCCCCTTAATATTTTGCAATTTTGTTGCACAATAAACTAAAAAGGAGGAATAATTCAAGTTAACTTTGTTTTTCTAGGAGTAAAATACCAACTCAGGTACTGTTAGATTTTTTTTATCCTTAGGTTTACAAAAATTTGATTCTCATTGTTTTTCTGTCCATTTCAGTGCCTGAGGTTGGATCTGCTAATAGGTATTATTTTTTATAAGATTTTTCTTTGTTGGATCTCAAAAGGGTAAATAGAATATAAAGGAAAGCAACAAGGTTGGGTAAAAATTATTAAATTGTCTATCAACTTAACTGTTTTATTCACTATTACTTAAAATCAAATATAAAATATGCTTTTAATACAATCATAATTTTAATTAAATAAGACAATTTTAATCTTAATTAAATAAAAAATAGTAGTAATTTAAATTTAACAAAAAATAATAAAAAAAGAAAAAAATTGATCATAATATAATCCTAAAATAAATATATAATTTTAACATTCACCTCAAACTAATCCATATATATTATAAACACCTAATTTGTTACAAATATATTTCACATAAAAGAAGTTGAAGCGATTATGAAAAGATATAGCGACTATGTTTATGGACATGCTATTTCGACTTCATTTGGCCTTTACTTAGGGATGTACTGTTTTAATATTTGAATAAATGGTGAAAATGGTTTTAGGCACAAGCTCTTCTCAAAGTTAACTGAAGGGTGATGACATGCTTAGGATGTGCTCTTTCGAAGTTGATTAAAATATGACAGCAAAATTTATGAGAAATCTGAACTGGCTTGAATTGAATCAAATTTGATTCACAACTCAGTAACTCAAACCAATTCTGACCCATTATAGAGGTAGTAGAACACAATTTTGATTAATGGTAAGGTGATCGATGGTGAGATTCAATTAATTTTGTTCACCGTTTTCTTTTAAGTGAAACGATATAGTCTTAAAATGATGGATAGTGATCATTTAACAACGATTAAGGTTTTACGACATAGTTTTGTGGCATTCTCAGTGACATAGAAGATGGGGAATCCTTAAGATTGGCCCATCGTCATCTTCTTCTAAGTTAAATGATAGTATCAGAATAACAGATAATGAAAGTTGATAGCAACTAGGGGTTTGGAACATAGTGAGTTTTCGATCTCCTTTTAATAGCATTCTCTGCGTCATACATGATGAAGATTGTTTAGAGTTTGTTCGTCATGTTCTTTTGACGAGAAATGGCTAGGGTGTTTTCTCTCTCTCTCTTTTCTTGTGAAAAAAAATTAACTAACAAATAATAAAAAAAAAAATTTACTTAATAAATCTTAAATATGGCACATCATTGCATAAAAGTAATTAATATTAATTCGATTCTCAAATTTTTTGTGAAAAATAATGAACTTAACTGTTTTATTCATTAGTGTTTAAAATTAAATATTAAGCATGTCTTTATATAAGCTTCTAACATAATTCTATTTTTACTTAAACAAGATATAATGCTAATTCTAATTAAACAAAAAATAATAGTAATTTAAATTAAATAATAATAATAATAAATTAGAAAAAAATTTAATCATAATCTAATCCTTAACATAAATATGTAATTTTAGCGCTCATGACATGAATTCCAAATTCGGATGTCAGCATTAACTGAGTGTTTTTTGCCCCCATTTTGATCGAATTGACCAGAATTTGTTGTCTGAACATGTAATGGGATTTTAGTTTGATGTAGGTAAACGACAAATTGTCAGGTAAAAGTAACCTTGAGCTTCCACTAAACCAACACTTTTACTGCTGATATAATTAGCTAGATACACATATTGAGGTATTTACACGAGTTACGAAATCTCAGCATAGCTTATCTTTCAGTCATATGGAGAACACCCAGAACTTTCTCTCTATATTAATTTTTTCTTTGTCTTTATTCTAATTCATCATATTTCACCATGTATAGCTAAACATACTTCCATGTGTCGGTAATATAATATTAAATGTGAAAACTACCTTGGCCAACCAAAATCAGCCAAAAATGTGAAAATTGTTACAGTGTTCAATATTTGAGCAAACTTAGTTACTAAGTAAGAAATTTTTTTGCGAAAGCTAGTTGCCGACTTGCTTAATAAATCTTTTTTTTTTCCCCGAAGGATCTTTCATTCCAGGTCTCTTTCTTCATCAGTAAATCGTCACTTGATTCAAATGCAAGCAGAATTTTCCCTGCTTCCTCCTATTCCCATGAATTATATCTTGTTAAACAGAACAAGAAAGCCACATGGTGGGGGGGTCTAGGTTATGTACTCTGATAAAAGTTGCTCGACTTTGTAGGGTCCTTAATCCTTAAGCTGAAAATGGTGATGGCTAAGGCAATGAAATAATAGAGACAAAATCTCAAATACAGGGCTTTTTGTTTTGGTGCTTTTATTTACCAAATGGTCCGCACATACCTATATTTTCATGCTACACGTATCACTATGCTGCAGCCTGCAGTTTCGTGGTGCACCTGGTTTAAGGGTCTTTCTACTTTGGATTTTTCTTGCTTCTGAAATGACCTCATCTCGTTATTATTATTATTATTATTATTATTATTATCATCTATAATTTAATAATGATGTCTTATATGCGAAGAGTTCAGCCTGTCATTTCATGCTTCATCGGAATATTGTAAATAGATTGTAACTTTTTTTTTTTCTCGTTTTATAGAGTCTGCTGATTAATAAACATTCAGTTGTAATTATATATGGTATACATGGCACAGCCATATAGATAAATTCATGGCCCGGAATTGTTTGGCTGGCATCAATTATTTGTTGTATATGAATGCCCTTTCGCTCGGAGATGGTCCTAAATTGTATAAGAATCTCATCGTAGAGTTATGCATACCATGTTTAATATCGTTGTGCAAATTGAACTTGGTCCCAATTAATTATACATCATTTTTCATATTTTATACATGCATACGAACAATTTATATGTTGATTATGTCATGGTGAGTAACGTTATGTGGTGCTATTTGGTTAATTTACAAT
Organism: Trichilia hirta; assembly: GCA_035221805.1. Classification (NCBI taxonomy): domain Eukaryota; kingdom Viridiplantae; phylum Streptophyta; class Magnoliopsida; order Sapindales; family Meliaceae; genus Trichilia; species Trichilia hirta. The sequence goes on along the minus strand of JAWDEX010000010.1, from coordinate 3,194,648 downwards.
TTCAACTACATTGACAAGACGTTTCTCACCAACAGATATGTTGGAGTTACATGTAAATCTTATATTTGACTTATAGATTAAGTAGTTACAGCTAGCATGCATAGAATTCTTTGGTTACCAACCGGAGAAAAGGACAATTATTTGATAACGAAGTGCATCATCCTTTTCACCAAAATAGTATGATAGACTTTTGCTCTTGTGTTCTTACTGAAATTCTTCTCTTCTTGTTCGTATCTTTGATAAGAACTGCTTCATCTTCTGTTGCTGCTGGCTGCATTAATCATACGGTGAGATCCTCAAGGTATGCACTTTAACCATTCACACTATTGCATTGCCCTCATAATTAAACAGTTTTTTAAGGCTAGATCTTAAAAGTTTTGCTCTCTTTTTGATGATTATGTACAAGGCTCCAGAATATATTGAATCAAATTCTGAAGTTCTAACAGAGAAGTCAGAAAAGTTGGCGACTACATTACTATTTTTTATGAGTTTGGATTTGATTTTGAGATACCCATCTTCAAAAAGAATTGTAAATATTTCAAGTTTCTAAAGGTTGTCCAACTAAAGACTGCCCTAGTGAGACAATGCAAAAAGAGTGTCCTAGAAGGATCCAAAGTGACAACCCACATCAAAGACAAACCTCAACTAAACTTTTTCTTCTAGGATTATGTAATATGCACACAACTATTATCTATACAAACTCATTTATGTAAATTAAATTTAAGATTCTTTATATGAATTTGACTATATAATATAAGAAGAAAAGAAAAAAAAAATATTCCATTGTGATTAATGCAGAGAAGGGGTAAGCAAAGCATACATACATACATATATATTTTCAAAACTAACCAACTGTAGTTTTCACTTCCACCTCCACAGTGAAGAAAAAAAGAAAACATATTTAATGGTATTTGTATTATTCATATAATGTATCCAATTGATTCCAATCACGAGAGAGCATTTCACTGCTTTTATTCCGTGAACCATGCTACAAAATTTGAGGTTCTTCATTCATTTCGGCTCTTCAGTACAACGAAAATAGATTGAATAATAGAATTGAAAAAAAAGAAAAAGAAAAAGAAAAACGATAAACCCATTTCGCTAGGCACACTGCACTCAAACCTCAATTTGGTAACTGGACCCCAACTACAAAACAAGACCAGCTTGACTGACGCTATCTTCGATCTATGTGGGAGAATTTCTGTTTTGTCCCTACTCCTTTGTTAAATTATATTTTAGTTGATATGTTTGACATTATATAAAAAAATTTTACTTTTAAATCTTCATATTACATTAATTTTTGAAATCTAATTCTATTATATAATATAAAAAATAATAAAATAATTTTATAAGACTCATTGAACAATATTATTATGCATTTTAGTACAAAGAGAATTATTAGAGTTTAAGATCGAGCTCGCTATTGTTCTAAATGATCTTAAACGATATGCAAAACTTGATCTTATGATTGTATATCAAAAATAGTGAAGTATTTAGTTATCTCCCTATTTATGCGAGAATTAAATTCCATAATTATCGACCACGAAGTCATGCTTCCAGTGTTACAAAGAGCATGACTACAAATCCACTTTAATCTCAAGATATTTTATTTATCTAAGAATTCAAATTTCGTACAATATTGATCAGAAGATTGTCTTATCAATGTTAAAATCAAAATAATCAGAACATTATTTGAAATTTTTGTGGAAAACAAAATTTTATAGCTTTCGGACCAAAAGTCGCATTGCTAATTTCATAATAAAAGTGATTGTGACTTACCTCCTTTCTACAGCTATTTGAGAATTAAATTCCATTCTTGCATCCATAGGTTGGGACTCGATCTCATTTTAACTAAAGGCTACTCGATCAAAAGAAAGACAAATTATGTGTCAATTTTTTGAGTTAAAACCTTATTTAAAAGTTAAGATATTGACTGTAATGATAGTAATTTATTAAAAAAAATAGAAAATGACAAAGAAAAAAATGCATAGAATTTAAGAACACGCAATAATTTTTAACAAAATCTCATATCACATTTAAGACTAGTATGGTATAATTGTATGATAGGCAAAAAATTATGGAACAATTATGTCGGCTACCCTCTATTATGGATAAGTCTACTAAATAGATATTGCCTTTATTATTTTTCAAAAGATATTAGTCATTCTCATTATTTGATGTCTCTTACGCAAAAAGATTTGGGATTCTACCCTTGTTTATAAATACTGACTCATCTACGAGGTACAAGGATTGGCTACATTAAATAATTTTAGCTATTTTTAACAGTAAAAATAACAAAAGCAATAACTTTCTTTCTTTCTCTCTTGTCTTATTACATAAACTTTTTAAACTTTTTAAAAAATTACTCTCTCTTAAATCTCAACTTTTTAGCTTAAGTATTGATTTTTTTTTTTTTTTTTTTTAAAAGTTGGCAAGTGCTTTTATTGTATTTATGTTATAAGTTACTTAGAAGGGTAAACATTAATCTTTATCGATGAGAAAGGATTACAAAATTTGTGTGGTGTTAAGATTTTTTTGGAGATTTTTGGTATTAATAAAAATATTTATTTATATGATATAAAACGGGCAAAAAATAATGGAGACTAAATTGAGATAAATTATAAACTTTTGGACTAATTATTAATTTTACTGTATTTTAGGGACTGAAATCAAATTATGTCTCTCTCTCTTTTTAAGTTGGGTCATTGCTGTGTTATGTTTTGTCCAGCGATTGATGCCAGGCTAGCATCTTTGTATGATTGATGTGGGGTCCACGCCCAAGCCCTCCACCCTGTCAACCCACATGTCGTTCCAATAGCCCATGCACTCTCACTTATTTTATTCCTCTTTATTTCCTCCATTACCCATAGTTTCATACGTTTCCCGTACTACCAGCCCTAATCTCCTTACGTGTCCAAATAGGACTCTCAACCCCACCAGGTCCCTACTCAAAAATATGATATGTCAACATCCAGTTCATTTGTTTCATCCTAGTTTGATACACCCGCGTGTCGTCGTATTTCTGCTTAACTTATTTTGTTTCTTGCATCTGATGAAATCTTAACAAATGGAAACAGAACAGAGAAAACTATTACAGAACATAACTGCTTAGTTTGGTCTCTTATTACAATACAGTAATGGGACAACCCATATCCGCACAACACAACGAAACTATTCTCTCTCTTTCTCTTTCTCTCTCTCTAAAATGGAGGGCCGTTTCTAACAAATTTGTCGGCGAGAGACGTTACTAATCATATTGACATAGAGGGTATATATTTGCTAATTACCAATTAGTGACTGCAATTAATTTTAATTATATTCCATTATTTCTTTTGTACTTAACATATTTAATTTGCATGGAAAGCTGTCATTTCCAAATAGTATATATATTTAGGTATACATATATTTACCATATGATTATTCGAAAGTCAAATTGAATGTGTTTAGTTTTTGTATCATTTATATATAATCAATGCTCATAATACACATACTTACACAAAGCTGTTCTGTTTCTGTGGTTGTTCCTTTCTTCTTCTTCTTCTTCTCGTGGTTTTGCAGTTGTTCTTGAAGCTGCTGTTCTGGCTTATCAGTGTCTCTTCTTGTGTCTTTTGCCTACTGTTTTGCAGAAGCTGTGAGCCTGTGACTCATGAAGATGCCAGTAAGTATGTTTTTTTTTTTGTTCTCTTTTATTTCCTTTATGTTTTTTTGTTGTCGAATCAAGTAATAATTCAAACTTGATTGCTTAGATTTTATTGTTTTTAATATGTGTCTGATTTCCTTTGTGGGATTCTTAGATTTTGCTATTATGGGTTTAAATTCAATAGTAGGCTATAAACTTCCTTTTTTGGTTATCATAATGAGTTTCTTCTGAAAGTGATGATTGATGCTGATGTTGTATGGAGTTCAAGGAATTCTGTCATTTTCCTTCTTGGCTTTTGTGGATTTTGAACGTTTTTCTTGAGTTCTGGAATTGATACTCTCTTTGTTGGTTTGCTTTTGAACAGAATTTTGTTTTCATTTGGAATCTAAGCTTTTAACTTTTCATGGGGTTGTTTCCAGCATTGTTTTCCTTCCTTTTGGGGTTGCCAAATCATATATAGGTCAACTTACGCAGTTAATGTGCTTATTGTTTTAGCAATTTTTGAATTCTCTGCCATTTATCTTCTTTTCTTTCATTGAAAGCAGAAATTTGTTCGCTGATGTGATGTGCATTTATATAATTCATAAAAATACAACTTTAGAATTCTCTGAATTTCATTAATGGAGATTGTGCCTGTTTAAAATTTTGCTGAGAATGGATAGCAAATTTTTTGAGGTTTTTGTTTTGCTTTGTTGCAGGTGGCATTACTCTTGCTGCTGGCATTGTGCAATGCTATCAAAATGAATGGAGAAGAAAGCAATGGACAATGCGACTATAATCTGAAATTGGACCCTAGACCGCACAGTGTATCAATTACTGAATTTGGGGCTGTTGGTGATGGGAAAACATTGAATACTCTTGCCTTCCAGAATGCCATTTTCTATCTCAAGTCCTTTGCCGATAAGGGTGGGGCGCAGCTGTATGTGCCACCAGGAAGATGGCTCACCGGAAGTTTCAATCTTACTAGCCACCTCACTCTCTTCTTGGAAAAGGGTGCTGTCATTCTTGGATCTCAGGTATTTTCCTCTCATTTCCGGTATTACAAAATAACTTGGAGTTATTTGATTTTCCTTTAATTTTTATGCACTCTTTCCCTGCCTGGTTAGGATCCGTCTCACTGGGATATTGTAGATGCCTTACCATCGTATGGTCGAGGGATCGAACTTCCTGGTAAACGATATAGAAGTTTGATAAATGGGTATATGTTATATGATGTGGTAGTAACAGGTGTGTTTTATATCTGAATTTATTTCATTTTTTCTTCCTTTGATCAGTGTTCTATCTGTTGTAGTCTTAGTTGAATTTCTCTTATGAATAATCTTACTCTCTGCCAGGGGACAATGGAACCATCGATGGCCAGGGCTCAATTTGGTGGGATTGGTTCAGTTCTCATTCCTTAAATTACAGCCGTCCTCATCTTGTGGAATTTATATCATCGGAATATGTAGTTGTTTCCAATCTTACTTTCTTGAATGCTCCTGCATATAACATTCATCCAGTCTATTGCAGGTATGTTGATCATAGCAGCAGAATCTCTATGCCTTTTATTTGAATTTTTGAACCTTTTTTTAATGATCAGAGAGTTGAAAATTGACACAATTGTATTTAATGCAGTAATGTGCACATTCAAAACATATCAATACATGCTCCACCAGAATCACCTAATACTGTTGGTATAGTTCCAGGTTTGTGAAATTGATCGACTCCCATTTCGTAATATAACTTGCTGTCCTGTTCTTTCTCCTGTTCTTTCATAATTTCTACGAGTCATTCTGTCTTTCCTCGAAATTGTTAAATTTGTTTGATAACATATTTGGTGTGTTTTTCCTTGTCAAGTTTGTTTTAATCCAAAAAATGTTAAGGATAGGAGAAGGTATTTTCTGGTAGATTTTTTTCTTCTTAAAACTTCTCAAGAAACTAGAAAACAATATATTTTGAGTGAGCAATAAGAATCCAAATCTCTAGACTTTTGTGTGATGTTTTGGATAGTAATAATTTAGAGCTTTCATCGGCAAACAAAATGGGTTAAAAAGGCTTATAGTTTGTACATCATAAATATGCGATCAGGCTTCACTGAAGTATGTTCAATGGGGTGGATGCCGACATTTTTTGTTAAGGATCAAAGTATATTACATTTTGAATAGTATTTGCTGTTGTCTAGATAAAGCTAAAATGTCCCTCTCAATTCTCCATATATTTTTTGCAAACCTATATAGCTGTTTCCTTCAACTTGATTATGCATTCCATAGATCACACTGCGTTTAGAAAATAATTAAGTGGCAAGTAGTTGTTGTCTCATGTTTTATTACTTAAATTGTGGTTTCAGATTCTTCTGATAATGTCTGCATTGAGGACTGCAGTATTTCCATAGGTCATGATGCTATTTCCCTCAAGAGTGGTTGGGATGAGTACGGCATCGCTTATGGCAGATCAACCACAAATGTGCACATCAGACGGGTCCATCTACAATCATCTTCAGGTTCTTCTGTTTCCTTTGGTAGTGAAATGTCTGGTGGAATTTCTAACGTGCAAGTGGAAGAGGTTCATCTGTACAACTCATTAAATGGCATTGAGTTAAGAACAGCCAAAGGTAGAGGTGGCTACATTAAAGAGATTACCATCTCAGATGTTGAATTGGAAAACATCCACATGGCGTTTGGTGCCAGTGGTGATAGTGGGTCCCATCCCGATGAAGATTTTGATCCAAATGCAGTCCCTCAAATAGATCAAATCACTTTGAAAAACATGAATGGAACCAACATCACTTTTGCAGGAAATTTCACTGGAATTGAAGAATTTCCCTTCACCAATATATGCCTATCTAATATTTCATTATCAATGAATTCCAGATCTTCCAATTATTGGGTATGTTCAAATGTTCAAGGCTTTTCTGAGTCTGTTTTCCCTGAACCATGTCCTGAACTTCAAAACTCATATTCAAATTCTTCCTCAACTTGCTTTTCCATCTTCAAGTCTCATGGTAGAGCTTCATTCTTATGATATCATTCCTTTAAAACCGAAAAAAAAAGAAAAGAAAAGAAAAAAATCCCACTTGCAAAAAAAATCAGATTCTTCTACCGTTCACTGTCTCAAAAAGTAGGTCAGATTCTTTCCAATAAGACACATGTCTAAATACTTGTTTCTTCATCCTTCTCTTGATATTTGTATTTTCCTATGTTCCAATTTTCAAATTATATGTACAGCTTCATTTCTTCATTCTTGTTGTAAGGAAATTTTTGGTAGTGATCATGGCATAATCCAGAAGAAAAGGACTTGGGATATTTTTTTTCTATTATGACTGTCTGAATTGAGAATCCTTTCTTCGTTCATAAGGTGGTCTGTTTTAGTGTAATTCCATTGTAAAATCTTGTTATATTTGAATTGGATTGACATGTTGGGGGTGAAAATGTTGGGTATGAAATTCGAAGTACATACTCATTTGATTGGAAACAGTTGAATTCACAAGATTATAATTGAGTTGTGTCTAAAATCTTTGCCACTGCCAATGCGTTTGAATTCAGACTGGAGATTGCTAATTGATAATAATCTATGGAATGATTTGTAAAGAAACCGACATTTATGCAATGATACAAGTTCAGTTTTCAAATTAGCCAAAAAAAAATAATTTCACCCTTAAGGACAAGACAAGCAACCTACAGTATCATTACCAGATGTTCTTCCTTATCCCTGTCTTCGTTGCAGAATTTTGTATAACGAATTTATAGGCACAACTTCCCTGGGATAATAATATTTGGATCCCTAAATATTTACATTTTTGCAAGAAAGGGGGAGAATTTTCTATTTATATAAGTACCTTACCTTACGTGACCATTTGGAATGACAAAATTACCCCAAAACCTTCCCAGAGATAGTAACAAATATAGAAGGGTATTTCAGTCATTCAATAATGCTTAGGAACCTTTCATTACCGTTGGACAAACTATCCGTGAAAACATAAAATTTAAGAAACTAGGATGTAATAAATCCAATTGCTAAGGGTATTTTTATCAATTCAGGTTTTTCGGAAAGTGTTGGCTATACATAAATATACTCGCAGGTAATCGCTCCTCAGGGTCCGGGCTATTTATGTTAAAGAAAACGTAAATACACTTCTTCGCCGGCTCGTTGGTTTCGGTTCTAGGGTTTTACAAATCGTTGCAATTTTGCTCTGCAATTATACTCCGGAAAAAAAATGCACAAAAACAAGCAGAAAAGAAACATGGAGACGAAGGATCAAGAAATGGACTTCAGGAAGATTATGAAAGACATCGAATTTCTAGGTACTTTATTTACTTAAATTTCATGCTTGAATGGTTTTAATAGCGGCTGAATTTTTTAGAAATTTGTATGCGAAATATCATATTGTGAATATTGTTGCTTTCGGAAAATATGAGAGAAAACAGTTTTTAGTTGAACTGTGTAAAAATTGAATCTTGAAGAGTATGAACTGTATAATCGATAACCAATCGAACTAGCGAAAAACTAAAAAGAGAATAACTTTAGTAATTGAATTCAATTAGGAGCTACGAGCTTCAGGAGAGATCTTCACTTTTCATGCAGTGATTGAGATTGTGGCATTCCGCCATGGTTATTGGGTTAGAAAGGACCAAATTTGTGGGGAAAGCTTTTCTTTTGGTTGGAATTCAAGGAATACTACCATTTCAAGTTCTTTGACATAGAATTGTCAATAAAAATTAGGCTGACTTTTTGACACCAGATTCATCCATCAACATTACTTTGTAGTTGTGTAGGCTGTTTGGTTAAATTTATAATATGTACTTTATAATTATATCTTCTTGTTTCAGGCCATAAACTAATCTGTTATAGTAATCTTAGTAAAGCTGTTGCATGTTAATTTCATTGGGACCCTTGTCTGACTGATTTTCTGTAGTTTAATCTTACTTAACACCTGGACGTATCTATGGAATCCAAACTCACCATCTAGACACAGTTGCGACTTTTTATTGTTGCTTTTCAACTCTTTCTTTTAAAAATTATTTGCTTGTGAGCTTCTGGAATTTTCCTCAAATTTTGTTTCTTTTCTTTTTCATCCCACTCTAGTGTCAAGTCTTGAGCAAGTTTGTAGTTTTTGTTTCACTTTGATATTCTACAATTTCAGGTTCCTCACATATGACATGGAAAGAAAGGAAAGAGATGGAGAACAAAAGGGTTGTTTCTTTAGGTGGAAAGGTATTAACATAGAAAGCTTGCAGCTGTGAGGGCATTGTTTTGTAAAAGCAATAATTAAACTGTAATGAAAATTCATAATTCATTCATGTTCACAATTGCCTTTTCAACAGCCTCCTAAGAAGCAGAGACTACCGTTAAGTGTAGCTCGGGTACCCATGAAGAGACAAAAGGAAAGAGAACAGAAAATGCAAGAAGAGGTCATTGATTTGTTCAGTTATCTATAATCTTTGTTAGGAAACTTGTGGGACTTAAGACTAACAATTTAAATCTTTTAGAGGGCAATTCTTGGACGCTTTGGAGGGAAGTTTACTGGTCCTAAAAGAACAACAGAGAAGCGCAGGCCAGAGGACGTGGTGCTGAAGTCAAGTGAAGGTCATTTTAGAAATGGTGTTCTTGATGTGAAGCACCTATTACGCCCAGGTCCATCTAGAGACACTGATTCTGGTACGCATATGAGCAGTAGAGGGAAAAAGAAAGGGAAGCGGAAGAAGAACCGCGGCAAGAAGAAAGGTAGCGGTAAGAAGTGCCACTAAGCACGCTGACCAACACTTACAAGAAAGCATTTACAACATGAAACTTGCTCCACGCAATCAGATCAGAATATTTTGTTTGGAGTTTGAAATTTTGATTTAACGTTTTAATTCATTTAATTGTATATTTAATTTTGTTATGTTAGCGCAAACTGTTCTGCGATGGAAAAGGTCAAAAAGCTTCATTTGATATTTAATGATGTGGTGATTCATTTGATTAAGTATTGGAATAACAATTTTGTATATTAAAACTCCAAAACATTTAGTCGCAAGTTGTAATTGTTGACTATTTAACACACAACTTGTCGGTATGGGATTCATGGCTTTGGGTTTATTTCATTCTCATATATACATACAAGACAGTATACAGAATATGAATATTTAATGTAACAATGAAATCCTCTCACTTGCTTGGAGCTTTATGAGAATATAAATATATTATATCTTGGAGGCGTCACCTGTTACCCGACTCAATGCAATGGCAGTCTTTGATCCAGACGGCCGGCCCAAATACTTGCCGATGAAATCCCCAGCCAACATGAGCCTATTCATATCCACATTGGTTTTCACGCCGAGACCATTTAGCATGTAAACTACATCCTCTGTAGCAACATTCCCGGAAGCACCCTTAGCGTAGGGACAACCACCTAAGCCGGCAACAGAGCAATCCACTGTGCCAATTCCCATCTGTGGAACAAAAATAAGATTCAGCGAGTCTGTCGAACCCCTGAGTCTTAATCTGATTACTCATAAGCGAAATGAGGTTTGGCTTGCATTATGCTTACTTGAAGGGATATTAATATGTTTGGAAGGGATTGCCCGAAAGTGTCGTGAAAGTGAATAGCTAGCTTCTCAGCTGGAACAACAGCCATTACAGCTTCAAGCATGGGAACAACAGTTCCTGAGTCAAAAGAATTAAGAAAGGATTAGATAACAAGTACATAATTTGTGAACCATTCACCAAAAAGAAAAAGATATAATATATGGGCTGTTATGCGTGCATGACTGTACCACGCCTCCACCTCCCCAACAAAAAGGAAAAAAGAAAACAGAAGTGTTTCAGACGAAGAAAATTCAGCAACAATTTCATATTAAGTGCATTTCTTATTTAGTTGAGACATATTTGTGCTAAAGGAAACAAAACGCAGTTTACTCTATTACCTGGTGTACCAACTCCAATTGTATCACCAAGGGAAATTTCGAAGCACCCCATATCATGAAGTTCTTTTGCCACATATGCCACTTTGGATGGAGGAATCGCTCCTTCCACTGGACAGCCAACGACACATGATACATACCTAAAACAATTCCGAAACAGATCATAATCTCAGTCCCAGCTAAATTAACTAAGAATATGAATTTCTTATGATGGAAGAAGCATTTATACAAGAGTTCCACTAAAATATAATTCACGACAAAACAGAATTAAAACTGTGCAAAAGAAACCTTGAATTATCCAACAAACATATA
>JAWDEX010000010.1:3135712-3183718 GCA_035221805.1 Trichilia hirta | reverse complement strand
ATAGTATATGTGATCCTTTGACTTGAGATCATCATGGTTCCCAATATGATGAATGATATATTTTGATATTTTCAAATATCATTCGTAATAGGATAGACTATAAAGAAAATAATTGGATATATCGTAAATCATGTAGAGGGATATGCTTGATTAAAACAGGATTTGTCCCTCTTATATAACAAGAGTGATACCTTTAGGCCTTTTGATTGAGTGTAGTTATAAAAATGTATAGCCATGCTCAAATGAATTAATAAAGGGATATTGATCTCATTTGGTTGGATAATTATACTTTAGATATCAAAGAATCATAAATATTGAACTTTACGAGATTGACACATTTTATGTCTCGTATTCAATTAGGTATCAATGACAAAGGGATTAAACTATATGATAATATTAGTCACGGATTAAAGTGATGTTGAACTATTCACATTCTCGTCACTTGGGTAGTTATGATGTGTTACTAGATATCGCTCATGACTTGTAGTACTATAATTAGATTATAGTATTACTATCAACGTTTTGAGAACCTATTGGATCATATATAAGATCAAAAATAATAGATGTATAAATTCTTGAGATGAATTTATTAAATTCGTGGACTTTTAACGTAAATTGGGTATTATATTTGGGCTGAATCTATTAATTAAGAATAATTAAATATGTTAGTTAAGTTTAATTAAATAGATCGAGCTTTAAGTGTAGGACCATATCTAAATATAATTAATAGGTTGTATTTGTCATTATTAGGTTCATTGAACCAAACCCAAAGGAAACCCTAATTTGTATTATAAAAAGACACATTTTAATGCCTTTTATAATTATAGTGCCCAGGGTACGTTTTGAGGGCTTTTTATTTTTTCTTTGAGAAAGAAATAAAACGAACACAAAAAGGGAGATGAAAAAGGAGTTAGCATTTCAAGATCCATTGATTCTCGATCGTGTGGATATCGTTGAGACGCAAGTTGGAAGATCTACATTTGGTAAATCATCAAGTCAATCATCTAAAAGATTTGAATTCAAAACTCATAAAATATTAGGTTATCGCATGGATCCTTAGTTGGATTCGAAAATTTTTTTAAATTTCACTGTATGTATGTATCCCTTTTTCCATCACATAACACATAGGCCATTTGTATCATTTTCAAACAATAAAGGTAACTTTTATTTCCTATTTCATAAAATATATAAGTTTACATAAAATATATTAAAAATATTTAAAGAAAGTAAATTTGACTAACAAACTAAGGGTATACACTCCTTTTAGAAATTGCATCTAAGAGCCTTATTGCTTGAATTCGCTAAGTTTATATTATATATAAACCTATAATCTCATTAATCTTTATGTTTATACTAATTTCAATGCAATCTAAATGCATTATTATGCCTAACGAGTCAAGATTTCTTAATCGAACCTAATTAATCGAGATTTTATGAAAATTTAACCATTTACTTGATTTTCAATAATGAAATCCTATGACTTCATTCATAATATCATCAAAATCTTTATTTTTATCACAATTCAACGATAATAAATCAATTCTCTTAATATTACAACTCAGATGAATAATACATGTGAACAATATTTAATTATCTATAACTATCAACATCTCTAATTTAATTTATTTTAACCTATAATCAATATATTCTAGTTTAATTTTATTATTTCGCATTTGAATCATCAAAATTCTCAAATAAATAGTAAACTCTAACTTAAATATTTATCTAATCACAAATAAACACTTAATAAAAGTTAATTTTTTTTTAAAGATCCATTTAAATTTAAGATAGTCAATTTAAGCCGATTTAGAAAAACTCTAAATTAGACTGAATGTTAAATTTTTGTTCCCGCTTAAAAATTTAATCATTTTTGAAAATTCAACATGCTACATATATAAGGTGATGCATATTTATGATTTGTTGAAAAAATGGGAGTTTAATTGGTTGAAAAATAAAAAAATTAGAAGAAAAAGAAGAAGTTGCATACTAGAAAGGAAGAAAGGAAACAAAGTAAGGAGAAGAAGGGAGGAAGAAATGATCGATTTTTTCTCTTTCTTGGCTTTTTATAAAGTTTTGAAAATTTATCAAAGTTTTTTTTACAAAATTTAAAGAGAAAAAGTTCCAAAAATGGGCAAAAATATCTTTTTTGAATTATATATTTATTTTTTATAGTCAAAAATAAATCAATGTGTAATTTTTTTATTAAAATATTGATACTTTTGCTTACAAAATCAATATTGAATTTGCTTTTTATCAAGGTATTAATTTTTTTTCTTAAAGTATCAGTACCTTCTTTAAAACTATTAAAAATATTAAAATTCTGAACCTAAATATTAATACATTTTAAAAATATATTGATATACAACAAATATCAATTAAGTTTTATAATATTTACAAAAAATATTAGTTAAGTCCCCTATTTTTTTGGTATTATTTCTTTCTCGTTTGAATTTTGATTTTACTTTTGTTTCTTTTTATGCAATTGTATTTTGTTAGTTTTTTAGTAAAAATAAACTATTTATCAAAAATCTATTTAAATCAACGAAAAATTATCTTGAAAATTTGAATACACATTTGAGACTTTAATATCAATTTTTTGTCAAATTTAACTAATTTTATCCAAACCTTCATTAAATACTTACTAAAACTTAATATGGATTGATTTAACTAATAATAATAATTGAACATACATTTTTGAGAATAGCAATAATACCTGTCTACAATAAAATGACTAAAACACCACTATTTTAAAAATGACGGATATTATATATAATATTTTAAAATTCAACTAAATCAAATAAAAGTATTATTAAAATATTAAAATGTTGCTTCAAATAAAAATATATTATTAAAATATTAAAACAATATTTTTTAAATAGACTACTATTAAAGATACAAATTATTGTATATAAAATAACATGAAATAATAGTGGTTATTAAAAATAAAAACAATATTAATAATATTATTTTATGTTAATTTGTAAGCAAAATTTTATTTATATAATATTATTATTTTAAAGTTTGTACAATAAGTAGTGTGTGAAAACCAGTGAGAAATTCATCCCCTTCTCGTAAATTTATCTTCATTATTCTTAATTGGATCCTGATTTTCTAACCTTACTCTTTTTCTTAATTATTTTTATTTTGGGTTAAACACGACAGAGGTGAAGAAACAACATTTCAAGAGAATATTTGTAATAAAATACACATAAAATCATATCTAAATAACAAATGGAGTTTTAGTCCATTCAAAATGATAAATAATAGATATAGGAATGAATTATATAACATTAAAGTCTTAATGTTTGGTAGCATCAAAAAAAAAATAAATGTAGCATCGTATTGGATATGACTAGTTGGCAGATAAATAAATAAAGTGCATTAAAATTTTTAAAATAAAAATTAATTATTTGGGTATTTTAAACGGCTGTTTTGGTTAAACTGAGGGCATCGTTAGGAAGTGATCTTTTTATCAATATAAATATTTAATATTTTGTTTATAAAGTTTGGATTCGCTCTTAGCGGATTAAGAGAAATTAAAAATAAATAAAAATAATTATATATTTTTTGCAGCTACGACATTATAAAAGTAATAGCACTCTAGTTTTGCCCTTTTCTTGCCCAGTAGTCAAAGAATTCCAGCAAGAAAAATGTGACACGTAGTCCTTCCGCAGCCAACACCATGTGGTGTACACTACACGCCAGTATCCGTAGACTGTAAGCATACGGACTTGAGTTTCCAGCTTCAATTCCACGCAATTTTCAGTTTCCTAATTAAACTTGTCTACTTCCAATCTCTCCTTTTACAACTCGTTCATCCACTAAAATATCACCACGTAAGCAAAATTACTGTAGTTACTATCTTTCTTTACGCATTTTCTTGAGCAGCTGCTAAGCTTATAAAGAATGTCCTGATCACACTAGAATATATCCCAAAGAAAACGTGGATACAGAACCAGAAGTCATGAAATTTGATAACTTATCAAAAGTCGATGATAATTCCGATGACCTATCACTGATAGGTCGGTGAAAAGGAAAGACCCTACAAAGCGCATCGAAGGATAGTGAGAATTGGGAGCAAGTCATAATTCTCTCTCTCTCCTTTATCTTTTTCTTTTGTCTTTGGCAGCTTTAGCCATTGTTCTCCCTACTGTTCTCGTTGAAAGGGAAGCAAGGAAATGCAAACCCTAGAAACCACTGTTTCTTCACTAGAAACACCTAAGACGCCGTCGTTTTCACTTTTGAACGTATTCTCCTCTTTCGAACCTTAAATCTCAATTCAAACTCGCTTGTGAACCGATAAACTTTTTTGCTGAGCTAAAAATGTCGTCTTTGAGTAGAGAATTGGTATTTCTGATACTTCAATTTCTCGACGAAGAGAAGTTCAAGGAGTCTGTGCACAAGTAAGCTTTTTTGATCTTGTTTATTTTGTTTTATTGGTTTGGTTGCCGTTTGATTGAGCTTTGACGGCGGTGATTAAGGTTGGAGCAAGAGTCCGGGTTTTTCTTCAACATGAAGTACTTTGAAGAGAAATCTTTGGCTGGAGAATGGGACGAAGTTGAGAAGTATCTCTCCGGATTCACCAAAGTTGACGATAACCGTTATTCCATGAAGATTTTCTTCGAGATCAGGAAACAGAAGTATCTAGAAGCTCTTGACAGGTACTTCGATTTTGCTCTCTCTTCTTTTCGATATTTATATGATCTGTTTTTACTCTCGTGGTTTATTTTATTTTTTAAAATGTTACTAGGAATGATAGAGCGAAGGCCGTTGAGATTTTAGTGAAGGATTTGAAAGTTTTCTCTACCTTCAACGAAGAGCTGTATAAGGAAATTACTCAGCTTTTGACTCTTGAGAACTTCAGGTAATTCAATTTCAGTGTTTTAGCTGCTTTGTTTGATATATGTATATGATTCATAGTGGAATTAAAGAGAAAACAGAATATCAATTTTGATGATAAATTTAGAAAATATGTGGATTGAGAATTTAATACTGATTAATGCAGGGAGAATGAGCAGTTGTCGAAGTATGGTGATACTAGATCAGCTCGGGGCATAATGTTGTTGGAGCTGAAAAAACTGATAGAAGCGAATCCTCTGTTCCGGGACAAGCTTGTTTTCCCAGTTTTTAGGGCATCGCGGCTCCGAACTTTGATAAATCAAAGGTGAAATTTTAATGTTTGTAAAACATGCATTATGGAATTTCCATCTTGATATTTATGTATTTATGTTTGTAACACCTACAATGCAACCAAGACGTATGCTTGCTTAAGCATTGCTGATATGGTGTCTGCAGTTTGAATTGGCAGCACCAGCTCTGTAAAGCTCCAAGGCCCAATCCTGACATCAAAACCTTATTCACGGACCACAGTTGTTCACCTCCAGATGCGGCTTGTGCGCCTACTCCTATAAATCTTCCAGTTGCTGCTGTTGCTAAGCCTTCAACATATGCACCGCTGGGGGTTCATGGCATAGTATGATCATAATATTTGCAATTATATTGAGTTGTCAATGTTAAGAACATTTATTATATAATAATGAGCTTGATATATTATCTTTTGCGGTTATTATCCAGCCGTTACCGCCAGCTGCTGCATCTGCATCTGCTAATGCGTTAGCAGGATGGATGGCGAATGCCAATCCTTCCTCATCAATTCAATCATCTGTTGTCGCTGCCTCATCTTTGACTGTGCAACCAAATCAAGGTATGGTTGTCATTGTCACTGGGGTGGCGTTCCAGTTGTAGCAAAACACCATGATCCTTTTTTTTAAGTTTCACACCCCCAAGTCTCACCCCATGCTCACCACCGGACTTGAACATGGGTGGGCCCATGATCCTTAAGAAAATGGTGTAACAAAAAAAAGTTAATGTCTGGCAGTGCTTATGTAAGATTTCTTCTTTCTTTAGGAATATTCTGTTAGATTATCACTCCACCCAAATAAGCTTCAATTAAAAACTAGTTGGGGATTGTGGGAATGCATGTTCATGTGAGTTGTAAATGAATGTTGTATATATCAGCTTGTCTTCCTAATGCCTGGGTTAAAAAATTCCTTAGTATTTATATATTGTCAAAACCTCCCTTCCCCTTTAGCATCATACCTCAAGGGTCTGATGATTGTGGGTATGCATATTCATGTGAGTTGGAAATGAAAGTTGTATATATCTGTTTGTCTCCCTAATGTCTAGGTTAAAAAATTCATGAGGCTTAGTATTTATATAATGTCACAACTTCCCTTTGCCTTTTGTATCATGCCTCAGGAGTCTGATGATTCAGGCAATAAGCTTTCAAGAGCCTCATTGCTCCCTTTTCTTTTTCTGATATGTATCGTAGTACTTTTAGAAGTGTTCAATTTATTCGCACATAAGAAAATTCTTGTGATTTCAACTAGATTTTCATATATGACAATAAATGAATTCAAATTTTTCCTTTCTTCTTGGTAAATTAACTGATCTATTTTTTTTTCTGAGTATCTTTCTTAAGAACCTTGTACTCTGTTGGCCGAATATTTTAAAGCAAAAGTCCAGTTTTTTTCCTGAAGAGGAATTAAGGATCATCAGAATGAACATAATTATTAGTTGCTTGAGCTTTTACAGTGCTATTACTAAGTCCTCTACTCTCTCTTGCAACAGCTTCTGTTTTCAAACCAAGGACTCCTTCCAATACACTTGGAATGATTGATTACAAAAGCACCGATCATGAACAACTAAAGAAACGCTTGCAGTCTTCACAGCCTGTTGATGAGGTATTCTTGCAAAGTTCATACTTAGCATGAAGTTCAAAGTTTATACATTGTGATCCTTTTTATTCTTGTCTAGGTGAACCACTGATCCTATATTTGATTTTATTCATTCAGGCAACATATCCTGTTCGTCCTCAACAAGCTACACGGTCACTTGATGACCTTCCAAAAACTGTAGCATGTACCATGCATCAGGGTTCCACTGTATTAAGCATGGATTTCCATCCTTCTCATCACACATTACTTGCTGGTAAGTTGGATATTAACCTCTTACTCTAGTTGTAGATTCAAGATTGTAATTGTTTTCATTCAGTAACTTTGCAGCTTGACATTTTTTAGTGACTGGGTGTATATGTTTATGGTCAGTTGGTTGCGGAGATGGCGAAGTTACACTATGGGAAGCTGGTCTGCGTGAGAGGCTGATCTCCAAGCCATTCAAAATATGGGATATGTCAAAGTGTTCTGTGACATTGCAGGTTGTTAGGAACTTTATCTAATTATTTGGCCAGCTGCAAACTTTGTTCTAATTTCGAATTTGTTTAACCTTGATTACTACCTTCTATCACTATTTCAAGAAATACTTTCTGCTGCCATGGCAATGCAAGTGAAGTGATTGATCATCTGATCATGAGGGCTTGAGCTGATTGAACTCCTTTCATTTTTGTAAATTTTTGAGTAACTATAACAGTCTGCAGCTGGATAAAAATAGGTCTCACTGGTGCTTCCAGCTAGTCTATGAATGTTTTCATGGGAAATTTAGTTTGGTTATTCTTTTCTGTTTTTCCTTGGAAAATTATTTCTTCTAATCTGTAGTTGAGAATAATGATAGTTGCTATATTCTTTCTGACAAATATATGACTGCTGGAATTTTGACAAATGTTAGTATTTGAGATATGTGGTTGACTGTCTCTTACAGGCCTTAATGGTTAAAGATTCATCAATCTCTGTCAGCCATGTCGCATGGAGTCCAGATGGAAATTTTATTGGTATATGATGCACAACATACACACGTGTAGCATGAAATTTTTTGTATTTTTGTACTCATTACTTCTTTTTTTTTCCCTTTCTGGGGTGCAGGGGTTTCATTTACAAAACATCTTTTCCATTTGTACATTTATCAAGGGCATAATGACCTAAGCCAACGTTTGGAGGCAAGTTTCAGTTTACTTTCTGCTACCCATTCAACAAGGCGTTATTTGTGACTGTAAAATGATTTTTGGCTTTCAATTTTTGGCAGATTGATGCTCATGTAGGTGGTGTGAATGATATAGCTTTCTCTTATCCGAACAAACAAGTCTGTATTGTAACTTGTGGAGATGATAAGTTAATAAAGGTGAGGTCAATTAACACTCTTTCTGGATTCATTTTTTTCATTGATACTCTTCTGAGGTTGCCTTGTTAGCTGAATTATGAAGTAATAATGACAGGTTTGGGATTTGTCCGGTAGAAAACTCTTTCATTTTGAAGGCCATGAGGCACCTGTTTATTCTGTTTGTCCCCACCAGAAGGAAAACATTCAAGTAAGACATTCCTTTTAAATAGGATTTTGATATTATTTATCATCTTGCAAATAAGTGGCAGTATTTTTCTATGGATAAGCTGATTTTTAAAATGGTTACGCACTATAAAGTTTTACAAAAGTAGAGGCTACTGGTTGAAGAAATTTGGGTGTGCTTCAAACTGGGAATAGTAACAATATAGATTCCCCTGGTAATTTTGTCACTTAGTTTGTCTTGTGCCTCACAAGCTAACATAGGGATATAATATAAATATGGAGCGAAATAAAATAAGTGATGGCCATGGGCCATGTTATGCACCTTTCAGTTAAGCACAACCCACATGCTGTCTAAAATGTTGTTGGTTGAAAAGGCCCTTGTTTCATGAGCTTCTGCTTCAGCTCCACATCTATTATAAACTGGGATTTCATGTAAATATTGATTAGAACCAATAATTTTGAGGATGATATATTTACTCTACAATGGCACAAAAAATTTTCCTCAAATATGAAGCATTTTGTTGCAATGAAGATGGGCACTGATGTTATGGTATTCTCCACATCTTTGCAGTTTGTATTTTCAACTGCTGTAGATGGAAAGATTAAGGCTTGGTTGTATGACAACATGGGCTCCCGGGTTGACTATGATGCACCTGGGCATTGGTGTACCACAATGCTGTACAGTGCAGATGGTAGTAGGTAAGTAATGAACAGTAACTTATATATGCATCAAGAAAGCTTTTAGGCATATTAGTGTTTGTAGTGAGTCATATATGAGAGGTAACCATCTCTGTTAAAACTCAGATTGTTCTCTTGCGGAACGAGTAAAGAAGGGGACTCTTTCTTGGTTGAATGGAATGAAAGTGAAGGAGCAATAAAGAGGAATTATATTGGCTTCAGAAAGAAATCTACTGGTGTAGTGCAATTTGATACAACAAGAAATCGCATTTTGGCTGCTGGTGAAGATAACCAGATAAAGTTTTGGGATATGGACAATATAAATATGCTCACTAGTACTGAAGCTGACGGTGGACTTCCGGTCAGTCCTGACTATCTCTGTAAATGTTTCCTTAATGTTTTTTATAGTTTTGATAAGCAGATGACTTCAATTTTCCTTACATTGTCTGACATCATTATTTGGGTTTGCTTCAGAGTCTTCCCCGCCTGAGGTTCAACAAGGAGGGAAATCTGCTTGTTGTTACTACAGGAGACAATGGACTAAAGATCCTTGCAAATGCTGATGGTCTGAGAGCCTTAAGAGCAATGGAGACTCAATCTTATGAAACATCCAGAGCAACCAATGAGATGAAGGTTGTTATCTTTGATCTACATGCTAGGGGAACCCTTTTGCTTTATTTTACAATTTTGTTGATATGGATTTCTTGTATGTTCATGGATCAGGTACCTAGTTCGGCTGTGGTTACACCTATCAATCCAGTCATTAATAAACTGGAATGCGTAGACAGAAGCTCTCCTGCCAAGCCTACTCCTATTCTTGTATGCCAAATAAATGACATGTCTAATTTTATTTTCTTTTTGAAGCTTACGGTACAACCAGTGGAAAATTTTCTTGACAATTGATTGGCTTACAACCTTACTGTCAAGAATCTTATTATTACCTTTTATTTAAGATATTGGACTGCCACTCCTACCTGAACATTTTTCTTTTTTGACCTACCTTCTAACTCTGGAAAGTATCTATGTTAGAATGGAGTTGAATCCATGGGTAGAGGCATAGAAAAACCAAGAAATTTGGAGGATGCCTTTGATCAAGCCAACCCTTGGGAACTAACCGAGATTGTTGATCCTTTTCAGTGTAGAGCTGTCACTATGCCAGGGAGTACTGATTCTGCTAGCAAGGTTTTATCTCAGAACTTGTTCTTTCCTACTTTTTTAGTAATAGTATGGAAAATCGCTTTCAAACCACTAGTCCTATGACAATTAAATCTCATTATTCGTATGAAGGTTGCTCGACTTCTTTATACGAATTCTGGTGTTGGCATTCTGGCCCTTGGGTCAAATGGCGTTCAGAGGTTATGGAAGTGGAACCGCACTGAACAAAATCCTAGTGGAAAGGTGATGGATAGATACACATGCATGTGGACATTTTTTTTGTTTTTATATCTGGGCTGTGCATGTCTCTGTATTTTAGTTTGTACGCAATATTTTGAATGCCGTTTTCTTGCTGAAATTTCTGACTTAGCCCTTCTTTTAAAGGCCACTGCATGTGCTGTCCCAACACATTGGCAGCCAAGCAATGGTCTTCTTATGACCAACGAAGTTCCTGAGAATTCTGAAGATACAGTTCCATGCATAGCGCTTTCTAAAAATGACTCGTATGTCATGTCTGCTTGTGGAGGAAGAGTTTCGTTGTTTAATATGATGAACTTTAAGGTAAACTTTAGCAATCCCTTGCAAATGCTTGCTTCCATCTGGACGTGTCTGTGCATTACTGTTGTTTCCATAGTCATGGAACGCTCTTTCGAATTTGAGCACATTTTGGATTTGATGCCATTGATTACGCAACTTAGGGGATTATGTTACTTTGTAGGTGATGACAACTTTCATACCACCTCCACCAGCTTCAACCTTTCTAGCATTTCATCCTCAAGATAATAACATCATTGCAATTGGAATGGAAGATTCAACCATTCAAATTTATAATGTCAGGGTGGATGAGGTAATTAATTTAATCATCTTTTCATGTTTTTGAATTGATTTTTCGGCTGCTTCATCAATGATCGATGTGAAAGTAGCTCCTCTGCTGTTGTTAGGTTAAAACAAAACTTAAAGGTCACCAGAAGCGCATTACTGGTTTAGCATTTTCCACCAACCTTAACATCCTGGTCTCATCAGGTGCTGATGCTCAGGTATGTTGAATCGATTGTACTTTATAACTCTTTCGTATGCAAAATCAACTTCATGCCAACCCGTGAAGTTCTTGGCGTTCTATTAATGTAATGCTTTTCAGCTTTTCGTTTGGCACACTGATTCATGGGAAAAGAGAAAATCAGTTACAATTCAACCGCCCACTGGAAAGGTGCCTGTTGGTGACACTCGAGTGCAATTCCATTCTGATCAAGTCCACCTGTTGGTATGCCATGAAACACAGCTAGCAATATATGATGCTTCCAAGATGGAATGCATCCGACAGGTTGAAATCTACTTCTAAGACGTGTAAATTGTGTTCATCAAGAACAAATTTCTTACGCTTTTGAAATTTGCAGTGGGTGCCACAAGACGTACTTTCCTTGCCCATTTCTGCTGCAGCATATTCCTGTAACAGCCAACTAATTTATGCTACTTTTACTGATGGTAACATTGGAGTATTTGATGCTGATAGTTTGAGGCTAAGATGTCGTATTGCCCCGACAGCATACATGTCCCAGGCATTGCCAAACAGGTATTTAACATTGCTTTCGTGGTTTCCTTTGGTACCACCAACCTGTGCACCTGCTTACAACTGTTAATTTCTATATTTTACTGTTCAGCAGCCAAACTGTGTACCCACTGGTTGTCACGGCACACCCTCAGGAGCCAAATCAATTGGCTGTTGGGCTGACAGATGGATCTGTTAAAGTTATAGAGCCTTTGGAGACTGAAAGGCGGTGGGGAACAGCAGTGCCTATTGATAATGGAACAGAGAATGGCAGGACAGTAACATCATCATCTGCTACTAACAATCCTACACCTGAGCAGCTCCAAAGATAAAACTTCATCCTTAAAAGATTTGTATATTATCCATGTACACTTGTATGCTGGCTTCTAATCTTATGTGTGAGCTAAAGAAAATTAGTTTGAGATAATTTTCATGTATATTATACATTATCTGGTAAATGTGATACTGATTATTTCTCAGGTAATTAGTTCTGTATACGCTATGGATTCGTATACTGAAAATCACGAGTGACAATGTTGATTTAACAACATGTATATTTGCTTTTTATTATTATATTTTTTTTAGCTTCTAAATTTGAATGGGAACATCACATCGGTGCTTGTTAGAAACCTTATATTTTAAGGATGGTGAAGTGGAAAATCGGTGCCTCGGATACCCTGTTTTCTTTTGCTCTGATGAGGTATGAATTTTTTTTTTTTTTTTCGAATTTCTAACTACTCCTGGTCAATGAATTAAAAGTTCTGAAAGCTCTTTTCACTTGTCAACAATTGCAATTAAGTTTTTTCATTTGTTTGTAGTCACTATCTCCCCCTTAATATTTTTCAGTTTGGTTGCACAATAAACTAAAAAAGAGGAATAGTTCAAGGTGTCTTGTTTTTCTTTTAGTTAGGAGTAAAACACCAACTCAGGTCCCATTAGATTTTTATGCTTGGATTTACAAAATTTTGCTTCTCTTTGTTTGCCTGCCTTTATCAGGGCCTGAGGTTGGATAGGATGATTTAGATATGCTAGCATCTATTCTAGGATAGATAACATTTTTCTTTGTTGGATCTCAAAAGAGTAAATAGAATGTAAAGGCGAGGAACAAGAACCATAGGGTGAAAGTTATTTAAATTGTATATCAGATAGGACATTTTACCCTATCAAACATGACATGAGACCGAGACATAAATTCCAAATTCAGATGTCGGCATTAACTGAGTGTTTTGTTACCCCCATTTTAGTTGGATGCAGACAAATGACAAATTGTCTGATTAAAGTTACCTCTAGCTTCCACTAAACCAAAACTTTTAGTGCTGATATAACTAGCTAGATAGATATATTGAGGTATTTACAGGAGGTATGAAATCTCAGAATAGCATATCTGTCTGTCTTATGCCAAACTGCTAGAAATTTCTCTTTCTATTAATATTTTCCTTGTCTTTGTTCTGATTCATCATGTCACCATGTATGGCTCTACATGGCTCTAAATGCTTTCATGTTGGAAAATATTAAATGTGAAAACTGCCTTGGCCATTCAAAATCAGTCAAAAATGTGAAAATGTTCCACAGTTAAATATTTGAGCAAACTTAGCTTTCTAAGAAAGCTAGTTGTCTATTTGCAAAATAGATCTATTTCTTTTCCCCTAAGGATCCTTCATTCCAGATCTCTTTCTTCATCAGTAATTGTCTCACTTGATTCAAATTCAAGCGGAATTTTTCCTGCTTCCTCTTATTCCCCTGCATTATATATTGTTGAACAAAACAAGAGAGCTACGTGGTGGTTTGGTTTACGTTATATACTTTGCTTAATGTTGTAGGGTCCTTAATCCTTAAGCTGAAAATGGTGATGAACTTTCATTGCCTGTGGTGTTGGGTAAGGCAATGAAATAGTACACGGACAAAATTTCTAATGCAGGATTGTTTTCCTTATTTATTTTATTTTATTTTGTGTGTGTGTGTTTCTATTTTTCAAATAGCCAGCACATACCTATCTATTCATACATACGTATACCACTGCTGCAGCATGCATTTTTGTGGTAAACCTGGTTTAAGGTAAGTCTTCCTACTTTGGATTCTTCTGGCTTCTGAAGTGAGCTGTTGCTCATCTCATTATTATTAGTATTATTATTATCAATAATTTAATAACAATATCGTATATCAGAAGAGTCGAACCAGTTATTTCATACTTTATCTGAATATTGTAAATATATTGGAATATTTTTTCTCATTTGATAGAGTCTGCCGATTTATAAACATTCAGTTATAATATTATATATGGTATACATGTCACACTCAGATAAATTCATGGCCTGGAATTGTTCAAGTTTCGCATGCTGACTTCAATTATTTGTTATATACGAATACCCTTTCATGCGGAGATGGTCCTAAACTGTATAAGAATCTCATCATAAAGTTATACATACCATTTTTATCCTTGTGTAAATTGAACTTGGTCCCAATTAATTATGCCTCATTTTTCATATATTTTAAATATACGTATGAATAATTTCTATGTTGTTTATGTTATGCTGAGTACCGTTACGGGGTGCTATTTCGGTTAATTTACAATTTCACCTATATTCAGGAGACGTTTCTCCACCAATAGATATATTGAACTTACAAGTCAACCTTACATTTGACTTATAGATGAAGTAGTTACAGCTAGTATGCATAGAATTCTTTGGTTACCAACCAAAGAAAAGGGACTAGTATTTGATAATTCTCAACAAAATAGTATGATAGACTCTTGCTCGTGTTTTGACTGAAATTCTTGTTTTCTTGTTTCTATCTTTGATAAGAATCTACTTCATCTTCTGTTGACGCTGGCTGCTGCTGCATTAATTATGCAGTGAGATCCTCAAGGTATGCACTTTAACCATTCATACTCCTGGAATGCCCCCAGATTTTTCATTCATTATAAACTAATTACGTAGTTCTTTAATGCTTGGTCTCACTTTTACTCTCCTTTTGATGGTTATGTACGAGGCTCAAGAATTTATTGAATCAAATTCTGAAGTTCTCGTAACAGACGAAGTCAGAAAAGTTGGCGACTACAATATTATTTTTTGCGAGTTTGGATTTAATTTTGAGATACCCATCTTCAAAAAGTACTGTAAATGTTTCAAGTTTCTAAAAGTGGTCCGACTCAAGACTGCCCTAGTGGGACAATGCAAAAAAATTTTGTCATAGAAGTGTCCAAAGTGACAACCCACATCAAAGACAAACCTCAACTAAACCTTTTCTTCTAGGGTTAAGTAATATGCACACAACATAACACATGACTATTATATATACAAAACTTATTAATAAAAATTAAATCTTCATATGGGTTATATGAATTTGAATATATAAACAAGAAGGAAAGAAAAAGAAAAGGAAAAAAAAAAAATTCAAAATCTACATTGATTAATGCAGAGAAAGGTTAACAAAGCATATGTATGTATCCATATGGTCAAAACGAACCAGCTGTACCTTTCCCTTCCGCATCCACAGTAGAGAAAAAAAAAGTAAACATAACCAATGGTATTTTTATTATTTAGAGAATGTATCCATTTGATTCCAATCACGAGAGAGCATTTCACTGCTTTTATTCCGTGAACCGTGCAACAAAATTTGAGATTCTTCATTCATTCCAGCTCTGCATTACAACAAAAATAGATTGAATTGTAAAACTGGAAAAAAGAAAAAGGAAAAAGAAAACGATAAAACCATTTCACTAGTCACATAACTTAAACCTAAATTTGTAACTGGACCATAATTACAAAAACAAAACAAGCTTAACTGACGCTAAAAGCAGTTTTCTCCTCTTCTCTCTCTATGGATAATATCTATTTTGTCCATGCTTCTTCGTTAAATGATACTTAAGTTAATATGTTTTGACATTATATAAAAGAATTTTTACCTTTTCATGATTGTCTTACTTTAATTTTTGAAATTTAATTCTATTTTATAAGACTCATTGAATGATATACATTTCATTAACATACTAATACATTTTAGTGCAAAAAGAACATTTATTTATTTGATTTAATGAACTTGAAAAGGAAGAAATTAATGAAGTTTTGGTTAAAAAATTAAAATAAAATTGACCATGGAGATTAAATTGGGCTAAATTATGAACTTTTATTATCTGATGTCAAATTGTTTAGGCCAAATTGTTACTTTTACAAGACTTTAGGAGCTAAAGTGAAATTCTGTCTCTCTCTCTCTCTCTCTCTTTAAGTTGAGTCATCGTCGTGTTATGTTCTGTCAAGTGATTGATGCCAGGCTAGCATCTTTGCATGATTGATGTGGGGTCCACATCCTTGGCCTCCTCCCTGTCAACCCACATGCGGCTTCAACACCCCATGCACTCTCTTCACTAATTTTATTCCTCTTTCTTTGCTCCATTACCCAAAGTTTCACACTTTTCTCATACTATCTTCCCTAATCTCCTTACGTGTCCAAATGAGTACACTCATCCCCACCAGGTCACTACGCAAAATATGAATGGTCAAACATCCAGTTCATTTGCTTCATTCCAGTTTGCTACACCCACGTGTCATCTTATTACTGGTTAACTTATTTTATTTCAAACACTAATGAGATCTTGACAGATGGAAACAGAACAGAGAAATATTACAGAATATAACTGCTAAGTTTAGTCTTCTTACAATACAGTAAACAGACAACCCATAAACACACGACACAACAACTCAACATAATACGATTGTCTCTCTCTCTCTCTCTCTCTCTAAAATGGAGGGCCGTTTCAAGCAAATTTGTCGGCGAGAGAAGTTAATAATCATATTGACATAGAGGGTATTTATTTACTAATTACCAATTAGTGGCTACAATTAATTTTTATTATATTCCATAATTCTTTTTGCATTTAACCACTTTTGATTTGCATGGGAAGCTGTCATTTCTAAATAGTATATATGAGTAGGTACATATATATTTTCCATATAATTATTTGAGAGTCGAATAAAATATGTGTTTAGTTTTTGTGTCATTTATATATAATTAATGCTCATAACTCACATACACAAAGCAGTTTTGTTTTTGCAGTGGTTTCTTTCTCCTCCTCCTCCTCCTCGTGCTGTTGCAGTTGTTCTTGAAGTAGCTGTTTTGGCTTATCAGTGTCTCTCCTTGTCTCTTTTTGTCTACTGTGACGCAGAAGCTCTGAGCCTGACTCATGAAGATGCCAGTAAGTACGTTTTTTTTTTCTGGGGTTTTTGTTCTCTTTTACTTCCTTTTCGTTGTTTAGTTGTCAAATCAGCTGACTTTAATTCAAACTTGATTGCTCTTATGGGGGGAATTTCAATCTTAGGCTATAAACTTCTTGTTTTTGGTTATCATAATGAGTTACTTTTGAAAGTGATGCTTGATGCGGATGTTGTATGGAGTACAAGGAATTCTGTCATTTTTCTTCTTGCTTTTTGTGGATTTTGAATGGTTTTCTTGAGTTTTGAAATTTATATTCTCTTTGTGGATTGCTTTTTAGCAGAGTTTCGTTTTCATTTGGAATATAAACCTTTTAACTTTTCATGGAGTTGTTTCCAGCATTGATTTGCTTGCTTTTGGAGTGGCCAAATCATATGTAGTTCAACTTAGCCAATTAATACCGCTTGTTGTTTTAGCAGTTGTTGAATTCTCTGCCTTTTTATCTTCTTTTCTTTTGTTGAAAGCAGAAAATTGCTCTCTGATGTGATGTACAATTATATAATTGCTGAAAATACAACGTAAGAATACTTTTAATTTATTTAATGGAGATTGTATCTCTTTGAAAATTTGTTGAGAATGAACTACCATTTTTTAAGTTATTTTGTTTTGCTTTGTTGCAGGTGGCATTACTCTTGCTGCTGGCATTATGCAGTGTTATCAAAATTAATGGAGAACAAAGCGATGGACAATGCGACTATAATCTGAAATTAGACCCAAGACCGCACAGTGTATCAATTACTGAATTTGGTGCTGTTGGTGACGGGAAAACATTGAATACTCTTGCCTTCCAGAATGCCATTTTCTATCTCAAGTCCTTTGCCGACAAGGGTGGGGCGCAGCTCTATGTGCCATCAGGAAGATGGCTCACCGGAAGCTTCAATCTTACCAGCCACCTCACTCTCTTCTTGGAAAAGGGTGCCGTCATTCTCGGATCTCAGGCACTTTCCTCTCATTTCCTGTATTTCAAAATAACTTGGAGTTAATTTGGTTTTCCTTAAATTTTTATGCACTTTTTTCCTGCCTGATTAGGATCCGTCTCACTGGGATATCGTGGATGCCTTACCCTCGTATGGTCGAGGGATTGAACTTCCTGGTAAACGATACAGAAGTTTGATAAACGGGTATAATCTACGTGATGTGGTAGTAACAGGTGTGTTTATCTTGGAATTTATTTCATTTTTTTCTTTCTTTTGATCAGTGTTTTATCTGTTGTATTCTTTATTGTATTTCTCTTTTGAATAATCTTACTTTCTGCCAGGGGACAATGGAACCATAGATGGCCAGGGTTCAATTTGGTGGGATTGGTTCAGTTCTCATTCCTTAAATTACAGCCGTCCTCATCTAGTGGAATTTATATCTTCGGAATATGTAGTTTTTTCCAATCTTACTTTCTTGAATGCTCCTGCATATAACATTCATCCAGTCTATTGCAGGTATTTTGGCCAGAGCAGAGGAATCTCTATGCCTTTTCTTTGAATTTTGCCGATTTCTTAATGATCAGAGAGTTGAAAATTGACACTGTTGTACGTAATGCAGCAATGTACACGTTCAAAACATATCAATACATGCTCCACCAGAATCGCCTGATACTGTTGGTATAGTTCCAGGTTTGTGAAAATTGATCAACTCCCATTTCGTAACATCCTGTTCTTTCATAATTTCTACAAGTCATTTCTGTCTTCCCATGAAATTGTGAAATTTGTTTGAAAACATTTTTGGTGTTTTTTCCCTCGTGGAGTTCCTTTTAATGCAAAAAATCGTAAGGAGAGAAGAAGGTATTTTCTAGTAGGTCTTTTTTTCCAAAA
This sequence comes from Trichilia hirta, assembly GCA_035221805.1. Classification (NCBI taxonomy): domain Eukaryota; kingdom Viridiplantae; phylum Streptophyta; class Magnoliopsida; order Sapindales; family Meliaceae; genus Trichilia; species Trichilia hirta. Next base: position 3,165,091 of record JAWDEX010000010.1, on the reverse strand, counting down.
CTTCTCAAGAAACCAGAAAACAATATGTTTTGAGTGAGGCATAATTGTGTGATGTTTTTGGACAGAATGTAGAACTTCCATCAGTAGACAAAGTGGATTAAAAGGCCAATAGTTTGTACATCATAACTATATGGGCAGGCTTCACTGAAGTATGATGAATGGGGTGGATGCCAACATTTTATGTTAAGGATCAAATTAGATTACTTTTTGAATGGTATTTGCTGTTGCTAGATAAAGCTAAAATGTCCCTCTCACTTCTCCATATATTTTTTGCAAACCTATATAATAGCTGTTTCCTTCAACTTGATTATGCATTCCCAGATATCACAATTGTATTTAGAAAATAATTAAGTGGAAAATAGGCTATGTCTCATGTTTTATTACTTAAATTGTGACTTCAGATTCTTCTGATAATGTCTGCATTGAGGACTGCAGCATTTCCATGGGTCATGATGCTATTTCCCTCAAGAGTGGTTGGGATGAGTATGGCATCGCTTATGGCAGACCAACCACAGATGTTCACATCAGAAGGGTCCATCTACAATCATCTTCAGGTTCTTCTGTTTCCTTTGGTAGTGAAATGTCTGGTGGAATTTCTAATGTGCAAGTGGAAAAGATCCATGTCTACAACTCATTAAATGGCATTGAGTTAAGAACAGCCAAAGGTCGAGGTGGTTACATTAAAGAGATAATAATCTCAGATGTTGAATTGGAAAACATCCATATGGCGTTTGCTGCAAGCAGTGATAGTGGGTCCCACCCCGACGACGATTTTGATCCAAATGCACTCCCTCAAATAGATCAAATCACTTTGAAAAACATGATTGGAACCAACATCATTACAGCAGGAAATTTCACTGGAATTCAAGAATCTCCCTTCAACAATATATGCCTATCTAATATTTCATTATCAATCAATTCTGGATCTTCCAATTCTTGGGTATGTTCAAATGTTCAAGGCTTTTCGAAGTCTGTTTTCCCCGAACCATGCCCTGAACTTCAGAAGTCATACTCAAATTCATCCTCAACTTGCTTTTCCTTCTTCGAGTCTTATGGTAGAGCTTCATTCTTATGATAACATTCCTTTAAACCCAAAAAAAAGAAAACAAAAATCCCACTTGGAAAAAATCAATTTCTTCTACCATTTACTGTCTCAAAAACGCAGATCAGATTCTTTCAGATAAGACAAATCTAGAATACTTATTTCTTCATCCCCCTCTCGATATTTGCATTTCGTGTGTTCCAATCTTCAGATTATATGTACAGCTTCATTTCTTCATTCATATTGTAAGGAAATTTTTGGTAGTGATCATGGCACAATCCAGAAAAAAAAAGGACTTGAGATATATTTTTTTCTATTATGACTGTCTAAATTGAGAATCCTTTCTTTGTTCATAGGGTGGTCTGGTTCAGTGTAAATCCATTGTAAAATCTTGTTGTATTTGAAGCGGATTGACATGTTGGGGTGAAAATGTGCGATATGAAATTTCAAGTACAAAATGATTTGATTGGAAACAAGTGAATTCACAATATCATAATTGAATTTTGTGTCACATAATAGATTTCAAATTTCTGCAATTGCCAATGTGTTTGAATTCAGGCTGGACATTGCAAATAGATAATAAACTGTAAAATCATTCGTAAAGACACCAACATTTATGGAATCATCTAATAAAACTATAATCTGTAACTTTAAACAAGTTCAATTTTCAAATTAAGCGAAAAAAAATTTCACCCTCAAGGACAAGAGAAGCAATCTACAATCTGTGTACCAGATGTTCTTTCATTCTTATCCCGTCTCCATCACAGATTTTATAGTGAGAAATTAAGACACACATCCCTTTAAAATTCGACTTTGTAAAAGAAAAATATTGGTCTTTAAAGATAACAATATATGAATCCCTAAATATTTCAATTTTAAAATAAATAGAAAATTTCTTATCATAATATTATAAATACCGTAACCAACTTGCTATAAACAGAGGTGGGTAGATTCAATTTGATCTTATCCAAATTGATTTAAAAAGTTTTTATGTTAGTTTTTGAATTAATATTTTAAAAATAAATATATTTAAATCGATTTAAATTTTAGGTTTAAATTAATTTAAATCAATAACACTTATTTTAATAAGTTAAAAGGTGGGTGAATTCGATTCAAATTGACAATAAAATTAATTTGAATTGGTTTAAAAATTTTTGACTTAATTTTGGAGCTGACACTTTAAAACATATTTAAATCGGCTTAAATTCAAACCGAGCAAATCCGACAATACTCGCCCCTAATGTAGCAGAATTTCAAAAGGGTATTTCAGTCATTTAACAATTCTTAATGACCTTTTTGTTACAAATGGTGGACATATGCTCTCTCCGCGTCTGTGAAAACATAAAACCTGAAAGACTAGGATGTTATTGATGCAATTTGCAAGCGTATTTTTATCAAATTCAGGGTTTTAGAAAACGCTCTACTGGATGTAGACACTTATATATATAAACAAACATGGACGCTCTTCTTCGCCGGTTCGTTTGTTCCAGGATAGGGTTTTACATATCGTTGTACGTTTGCCCTGCAAGTAGACGCGGGAAGAAAAAAAATTGCGTAAAACCGAATCGAAAAGAAACATGGAGACGAAGGATCAAGAATTGGATTTTAGGAAGATTATGAAAGACATCGAATTTCTAGGTGCTTTGTTTACTTAAATTTCATGTTTAAATTGTTTTAATTGCGGCTGAATTGTTAAGAAATTCTTATGCAAAATATCGTATTGTGAATGCTGTTGGTATCAAAGAATATGAGAGGAGAAAAAGTTTTTCGTTGAACTGTGTTCGTAAAAATTGAGTCTTGAAGAGCATGAATTGTATAATTGATAACCAATTAAACTAGCAGAAAACTAAAAGGAAAATAGCTTCGGTAATTAAATTCAATTAGGGGATAAGCTTCAGGAGATCCTCACTTTTCATTCCGTGATTGAGATTTTGGCATTCTGCAATGGTTATTAGGTCAGAATGGACCAAATTTGTGGAGAAAGCTGTTCTTTTATCATTTCAAATTCTTGAAGATAGGTTTGTCAATTAAAATTATACTGATTTTTCGACACCAAATTCATCAAACAACACTATGTTGTAGTTGTGTAGGCTGTTTGGTTAAACTTACAATATATGCTTTATGATTATATCTTCTTGTTTCAGGCCAGATAACTAATTTGTTATAATAATCTTACTAAGGCTGTTGCATGTTAATTTCATTGGGATCCTTATCTGACTGATTTTCTGTAGTTTAATATTACTTAACACCTGGCTATTTCTTTGGAACCAAACTTACCATCTAGACATAATTGCGACTTTTTATTGTTGTCTTTGACCTTTTTTTTCCTCAAATTATTTACTTGTGAACTTCTGGAATTTTCCTCAAATTTGGTGGCTTATCTTTTTCATCCCACTCTAGTGTCAAGTCTGGAGCATGTTTATAGTTTTTGTTTCACTTTGATTTTCTGCAATTTCGGGTTCCTCACATATGACATGGAAAGAAAGGAAAGAGCTGGGGATCAAACAGGTTGTTTCTTTGGGTGGGAAGGTATTGACTTAAAAAGCTGGCAGCTGTGAGGGCAGTGTTTTGTCAAGCGATAATTCATAATTATACTTTTGTGCTTGTAAATCCGGTAATGAAAATTCATAATTCATTCATCTTGCCTTGCCAGCAGCCTCCTAAGAAGCAGAGATTACCGTTAAGTGTAGCTCGAGTACCGATGAAGAGACAAAAGGAAAGAGTACAGAAAATACAAGAAGAGGTGATTGATTTCTTCACTTACCTATAATCTTTTTTGGAAAACTTGTGGGACTTGGACTAACAATTTAAATCTTTCAGAGGGCAATTCTGGGGCGATTTGGAGGGAAGTTTGCTGGTCCTAAAAGAACAACAGAGAAACGCAGGCCAGAGCACATGGTACTGAAGTCGAGTGAAGGTCATTTTAGAAATGGTGTTCTTGATGTGAAGCACCTATTACGCCCAGGCCCATCTAGAGACTGATTCCGGTACACATATGAGCAGTCAAGGGAAAAGGAAAGGGAAGGGAAAGAATCGCGGCAAGAAGAAAGGCGGCACACTCAAGAAGACATTCACAATAGAAAACTTGCTACACGCAATCAGATAGGTTGAAATTTTGATTTAATGTTTTAATTCTGTTAATTGTATAATTTAATTTAGTTATCTTAGTGCCAACTGTTCTATGAAGTGCAATGGAAAAGGTCAAAATGCTTCATTTAATATCAATGATGTGGTGATTCATTTGATTTGGTATTGGTATTCCAATTTTGTATATTAAAACTGCAAAACATCGAGTCAGGAGTTGGGAGTTGGAATTCTTGTTGACAACAATTGGTAGATGGATTTTTAACACACACAACTAGTTGATACTGGATTCATGGCTTCAGGTTTATTTCTTTCTCGTATATATACGAGGCAGTAAAGAGAATATGAATATATAATGTAACAATGAATTCCTCATTTCTCTTGCTTGGAGTTCTGTGAGAATATTAATATTTGCTAACAGCAAATTATATCTTGCAGGCATCAGCTGTTACGCGACCCAAAGCAGTGGCAGTCTTTGAACCAGATGGCCGGCCCAAATGCTTGCTGATGAAATCCCCGGCCAACATGAGCTTATTCATATCCACATTGGTTTTCACGCCGAGGCCATTAAGCATGTACACTACATCCTCCGTAGGAACATTCCCGGAAGCACCCTTAGCGTAGGGACACCCACCTAAACCGGCAACCGAGCAATCTACTGTGCTAATTCCCATCTGTGGACCAAATTAGAAAGTTACAAAGAAAAAGATTCAGTAGCCTGATGAATCCTCAAGTCTCAATCTGATTGCTCACAAGTGAAATGAGGTTTGACTGGCAATGTGCTTACTTGAAGGGATATTAATATGTTTGGAAGAGATTGCCCGTAAGTGTCATGGAAGTGAACAGCTAGCTTCTCAGCTGGAACCACGGCCATTACAGCTTCAAGCATGGGAACAACAGTCCCTGAGACAGAAAAGAATGAACAAAAGATTAGATAACAAGTATATAATTGGGAACCATTCATCGAAAAGAAATATATATAATATACAGACGGGTATACGTGCATGACTGCACCACACCTTCACCTCCCCAACATCAGAGGAGGGAAAGAAAACAGAAGTGTTTCAAGGGAAGAAAATTCAGCAACAATTTCCAATTCTGTGCATATCTTATTTAATTGAAACATATTTGTGCTGAAGGAAAACAAAGCTCAGTTTACAACATTACCTGGTGTACCAACTCCAATTGTGTCACCAAGGGAAATTTCGAAGCACCCCATATCATAAAGTGCTTTCGCAACATATGCCACTTTGGATGGAGGAATTGCTCCTTCTACTGGACAGCCAACAACACATGATACATACCTAAAACAATTCCACAACAGCTCATCATCCAAGTCCCAGCAAAATTAACTAAGAATATGGATTTTTTTTTTACGATGGAAGCATTTACACGAGTTCCACTGAACTATAATTCACCAGAAAAAAGAATTATAACTATGCAAAAGAAATCTTGATTTATCCAACAAACCTATAATTACTTGAAATAAATGCAATATTTGAATGATAATCAAGTAATACAGTTGAAGTTGAGAACATAAGCAAGTTTAAGGTGCGAAACATAGGGAAATGCAAAAAAGAGTTCCATGACATTGCAAGAACAAGGATTTGTCAAAAATAACAAGTTTAGTGCTATGCTAAATACACCCATGTAGAAGTTCCTGTGCAGATGTGCTTCTTGCGTTTATTCTCATACAGCCCCTAAACTCCGGTCAGGGAGCTACGGCTGAAGTATCCAATTGGCTACAGAAGAAACAGATTAAAAAAACACCATGGAGATTCTATCTGTGGGCAGCAGAGATGCATCAGGATCATCAATAATAATAATTTTTTGCCCCCTTGCGCCATGCTACCTCAGTAACAAATCAGGGAATAAAATTATCCTCCATCAATCTGAAGCGACTGAAAGCTCTGTTTTTCTTTGTGCTGATTTTCCATAATACAGATCTTCAAAGTAAGCAACAACATGCATGATTTATGGACCAAAATGCAAAACCTTAGGGTAAAAAGTAAAAAGAATAATGGTCCAGACATATTAACATTTCTATTTTGAAACTTGAATGATGAGCAACTAATGCCATTTATAAACCAGAGCCAGTAGCAAATACTTGATAGGACAACAAAGTATGACTACCAGTTAATTGGTAGGAAAGAGACAGAAAGCACATAATAATGTTAAATAACCCATTAAAAAAAGATCAAGCTGAAGTATGTAGAATAACCCAGAAAAGGGGAAAGAGAGGGGGAGAGGAGACATACCCACGAACAGGGATTGACAGCTCTTTAGCAACATGAGCAACGGCACGATAACGAGCAAGGCTCTCCTCAATGCTACAGTTAATGTTTGACTTTGAAAATGCCTCAGAAGCTGATGCAAAAACAGCAACTTCCTTCGCACCAGCTGCAATGGCAGCTTCAAAGCCCTATAAGTTTATCCACAGGTTAGAAAATGGTCACATGAGATTGAAATTGTTGAAATCATATGCTTTTCTAGATAATTTAACTGACTTTAAGATTAGGTGTGAGAACAGGCAATCTAGCTCCCTCCAAATTTTGGACAGCTCCCATTACATCCTTTGCGTCTGCTAGCTATGTAAAGAGAAGCAAATAAAAAAAAGGAAAGGAAAATCGGTCATATGTAGCTTACATGGGCATTAAATTGGAACTCTAATATACATCAAAAAAGAAAAAATTTAGCAACAGTAAGGTTCCAGCAGTCAACTAGCATGTTCATGTGTGTGTAAACAAATGGAACTGAGGGAGAGAAATTAATTCCCAGAAGGTATCAAGATTAATAGGTTAACTGATGACATCATCTTCCATCGCCAAGTTCTAAAATGAAACTTGATCTTTTCAATTAGGGAAGAACAAGAACAAGAAACGTGTAAAAAGAAAATGTAAAAGTGACTATATCCACCCAAAACTGACGAGCAATACCTGAGGAACCCATTTAGGGGATACAAAACTTGTTGCCTCAACAACAGGTAAGCCAGAAGATACTAATCTACGAATCAGTTCCACCTTTATAGCTGTAGGTACAATGTTCTTCTCATTTTGCAATCCATCCCTTGGACCAACTTCTACTATCTTCACAAACTTTGGTATACCTCTCAAAAACTGCAAAATTCAAATAAAATATCAGATGAAGCAATTCTGACATCCAAAAGAAAAGTTAAAAAAAAATGTTTCACATGCAAGAAGAATGAAATCATCAACATGAGCCCAAGAAGTCTTATGTAAAGAAGCCACCGAGCCAATTGCATAGCCCAGCTCTAAAGAAAATAATAACTTGCACAGAGAGAATCTTGATAACATGCAACAAAAATTGTTACAACCACTCTAAATCTTTAATGCAACTAACAAATATACAATTTAATGACAATCTCTAAATCACCATTTTTGTTATGTCTCGTATGTCTTTGTCATCGCAATTGGAACTGTACATGTCACAACCATTTCCAAACATCCTGTGATTTCTTCCTAAGCTTACAGTCCTTTGACTGAAGGAGTCACCTTGAGATATGTCCCTTGTATGTCTTCTCCATGGGAATGCCTCCCATGCATATTCATCATAATCTTCACTGCAAATTTACAGAAATTTATAATTAATAACCAAGTACTATTATTGATTAAATGGTGATAACAGGCAAAAAAACTCCACAGGTAATCTCACACAGACAAGAACAAATAGGAGTTTGAACTGGTAGAAAAAGATTGGAAAAGTTATAGAAAAGGCTTCATGTAATGAATGTCGAATTACCCAGCTACAATATCTCCCATCTAGAGAACTAGTTAACTAGAGAGTAAAAAAGGTATCAACTAATATAAAAAAATTACTCCACTGTGGTGAAAACAAATTTTCTTGTGAAGCCAGCCTGCATCGACTTCAAATGATACACTTTCCCAACAACAAACAGTACAGATGATATCTCACTTACTCATGACTGTTGGAAGTGCTGCAACTTCTCCCTTCAATCCAGCAGTTCCCCATTCCGCCATCCCCTCTAGGGCTGCAAGCATTAGACGAGAACCTCTGAATCCTATCAATGGTGCTCATGCTCGGCAGCTTGTCAAGACCAAGCGGCTCCTCCAAACTTGACATGATGGCAACTGGAATATAAACATGAAATATGTAAGTACTTGGTGATGAACATGCAAGTGGTGCCTAATTGATAGCATAAGGACAAATAAGGAAAATAAGACGAATTTCATTATGAAAGAGTACTTATAGAGTTTTCTAAAATACAAGCTGGCATTCAGTTCAAATTAAACTTATCAATAAAAGTATACCATGCATGATTCAATTAAAGAGGCTCTAGGTACGAAAAAGGGCCACGAATCTAGTGATGCTCACAATGCAAAACAAACGAGTAAATGCCTAAACCAAAGAAACATTGTCCGACCATCAAATTGACAGAACATGAAAAAATTGAATTTACTTGCAAGTCAGAACACCAATTCTCTATAGTGCATTAGCAGAATTCTACATAATATTTCACAAAATTTAGAAAGACAAACCGTCTGATTGGTGCATAAGCAGAGAATACAACTATGAGAACGTATATGGATGAATTACAATTACAAAGAACTAAATAATTTAAAAATCTCAACAAGAGTTCAATAACAAACAACAAAAACAACCTTCAAAGGTTCTGTTTGGTAGCTGACAAAATCAAACAAAACAGAAACTAATGAACTCATGTGTTAATGAATTTCAATTTCTTTTACTTTCTTGGTAGCCAAACACGGCGCTATCTAACAATCAAAACAAAAACAAATTGAAAAAAATTAACAAAAGAGGAAAAGCTAACAGACCTGAACTCGAGATTAGGTTTTCGAGTAGAGAACACGAATAGATTTCCTGAAATTACGGTTTGATTTTCAAAAAAAATTTATAATGTCAAAAAAAAGGAACATTGGACGGTTAGATGGAACCGAAGAAAAGGAAGAAACGTGATGGAGTAGTTGATGAAGGTTACGAATGGCCTTCTGTTATTTTCTGATAATTTAATTTTTTTTTTTTCGAATTAATTAATTTCTGTTAATTTAACAAGACATGAATTGAATCGGCTGGAAGAGGAGGAGAGAAGGTGGTGGTAGGTAGCTTTCGGTTGGAAGGTAGGTGAATTTATTTCCCTATTAATTAATTAATTTTTTTATATACAGAAATATATATAATTTCTAGTTTAGAGCAAGTAATTTTATATACATATATAGTAAAATCAAAATGAATAATTCGTTTTAAATGCCTAAAAATTGTATTTAAAAATAGTTTGGATTGCTAATTAAATTCTTTTTAAATTATGCTTGCAAAATATATTTAAAATAGTTTGGATTAATAATTGAAATTTGATTTTAAATTATATTATTAATATCTTTTGTATTATAAAATATTTTTAAAAAATTATGGTATTTATTCCAAAATTATTTAACTATCGTGAAATTTTTAAACGTATTTTTTGACATTTATTAATTCAATTTTTTATTAGATGTTTTAAAGTTATATAACAGTTATAATTTTAAATAGTTTTTATTTTACTAGAACAGTAACAGTTATATAACATCAAATATTAGAAAGTTTTTATATGTAATAATATAATATTTTTTTTTTTGACCAAAAATCTAAAATGATAATAAAAAATAAAAAAGAAATTGTAGCTCTAATACTTAGAAGTAACCCTTGACAGTAGTAAAAGAAGATGAAGATGGAAAAAAATATATCACCTTATGATGCCAATTCGCTTGAGTTCATGCTTATGATTGATTAAGAAAAAAATTTATTTAAGTAATAACTTAATTTGTAATTTAACAATGTTAAAAATATAAATTTTTTATATAAATTATTGCGTACAAATTGATATATTATATGATATTATTAGTTAATAATAATATAAAATTAATATAATTATTAATAAAAAAAAATAATGTAAATTATGAGGCAACTAATGACCAGCTTGGAATTGTTGTAACTTTCAAAAAATTTCTGTTTCTGCTGCATTATTAAAAAAAAAAAAAAAACAGTTGTAAAAGAATCAGTTAAATGTTTGATAAAATTTATTATCCATATTGTTGTGAATTCGAAAATAAGTTCATATACGTTTGGTAATTATGTTGTTAAAATATTATAACAAGAAAAATTATTGAGAAAAATATGATCACAATAAAGATTATTTTTACAAAAAAGTTTTTGTAGAAAATTGTAAATGAAATATAATTTTAAATATAATAATTAAATTTAGACTATCATTTAAATATTTATGTAAATTAATTTAATAGGATTGACAATTGAATAAATTTTATTTTAATAATAAAATTATATATGCAGTTCAATCTAATCATATCCTGTATAAAGTACAATACAAGGATATATATAATTTAATTATATCATATTATTTTTTATTTAAAATTTAGTAATATCATTTTCTAATTAGAGGTGAAATTAATTAATTTGTTTGAGGTAAATTTGGGCTTTTTAATTATTTGTACGAAGATATATTTTAAAAAATATTTATGATAGAATTGATTATCAAAATCAGATTTTAAAAAACATTCTCTTTTCATGCTTCTTAAATTCTATTGTAAAGTTACTGATTTTATAAAAAATGATTCTGAAAAAAAAGATACTAAATATCTAAAATAGTTTTTAACCGCTTAATTATTTCAATAACAATTTTAAACGGGTCTAATAATATGTCAATTTGTACATAACAGTCTGTAAAATTTTTTTTTCTATATATAACATTATTTTTATAATTTATTTCATGTGTTATTTTATAATTAAATAGTTTTATTATTATTCAATTAAGGTAACTTCAATGCCCTTTTATAATATCTGTTTTTCTTTTTCTTTTTCTTATGATTGAGAACATTTGGAATTTAAATACTTTTATCTTTTTAATAATTATTATTTTTTATCTTTTTATGTTCATAAAAGTTTTTTCTTTTATTTAAATGATTTAAAACTAAAAAAATTAAAAATTTTGCTAACAAATATTTAGCATTATTAAGATTTTTATATTTGACAAGTTATATTTTTTAATGCATTAAAATTTATTATTAATTATTATATTAAATATTAAAAATTATTATAAATAATAAATCCTTAAAATATTTGTTATTAAAATTCTAAAAATAATAACAATAAATAATAAATTATTACAACCGTACGTTGAATTTCATCTGAAAATTGTCCAGGAATTTCGTTTGCCGTAACGCGGCAATCAAAAGCATTGGTTGGAATTTAATTAATTATTGAATTTATTTTATTTTTAAAGACTTTAATTATTAAATTTGACTTTAACTGAAATTGAATTTATATGGTTTGGTTACTATCTATTTGTAATGTTGTGGATTGTCACTCGTCATTCGTTGGGGACAGTGTTAGTTGCCATTCGCCGAGTCCACTTCGCTTTGGAACGAGTGGTTGGTAAATGATCTGTGCCGGCATGCCATTTCGTGGTTGGGACATGGTACCGACAAAATATTTACTGGAATATGGAAGAATCTTGGGTGGAACACTCGCGGAATGACACGTGTATGAACAGAATAAAGAAATATTTTAAGAAATAATAGAGCTTTTTTATCTCTCACCCCCCTAAGGTTTAAAAGTTTATCACTTAAATAGAATATTTTTATTTATTATGATCAACCTCCTGCAATCTTAAAGAGCCGGTTCACCCTTTTAACAGAAATCTATCAAAAAATCCTTATATCCTCGTTAACAATGAAAAACTTAGAGATAAAAAAATCAAATTTTATAAAAATATTTGATTTACCTTTTATCATCTTATTCCCAATTACTAGATGTTTGTTGCATGATTTTGCACATATAGATTAAAGTTTATTTATTTAAGACACAAATTTACAAATATAAATTCGATTTTTGGGTAAGAAATGTAGTTATATTTAAATTTTTTTTTTAAAAAATAAATTTGTTCAGAATTTTAATTTTTGTATTTATTTTTTTTTTTATCATAATCCTTTATCAAGAATGAACATTCTGGTGTTACTAATATGTGTTTAACCCTGTTAACGGGATAAGACGACTGTTTAATAATAGTGGTGATTAGGGATAATAAATGAAAATCTGTCACTTAAATGATAAATCTCTAAATCTTAGGGGAGATAAGTGATAAATTTCCTTTGTAATAGCTGCACTTTGGCAGTAAGGCATAGTGGGGATGATAAAATTAATGACAGGATTTTGTATCAGGGTTTTGGTGTGAAGAATTTTTAAGAATATTTGTAAAGGTTTTTATATTTATTGTTTGTAATAATTTTTAATATTTAATATAATAATTAATGAGTATTTTTTATAAATTATAAAGCATTAAAAATTATAATTTAACAAATATAAATTTTTTTTAATCTTAATAGATTTTATTTAACATATCAAAATTTAAATTCATTTTAAATTTTTGGCTGAACTATAAACATATTTCTCAAAATTATAACATCGTACAATAAATTATTTATAAAATATAAGAATTATCCATTTAATTAATAAATCAATACAACATGTGAAAACTTATTTTTAAAGAATATAGTATTCCTGTTGATGTTAATTGCTAATATTTTTTAATATTTCAATTGTCGTGCATTTAAATCAATAAAGAAAATGTTTTTGTTGATTGTAGAATATCTCAACAAGAAAATGATCGAAAATGATATGATAAAAATTTTGAAAGAAAAATATTGAAGAAATCAATGCATACAATACTTCTTTTATTTATTTATTTATTTTTTCAGATGAAAAATTAGATTTGAAGCTACGATAACGTAAATAATAGAGAAGTCCTGTTTAATTGTAACTATCTATGGATGGAAAATTATTATATTTTAATTAAATTAATAAATGAGTACATGACACTAATTAGAATTATATAAATAATAAATTAAAAATATTAATATTTATTCATGTAATCCGTTGTTTGTATTAAAATTATTTATCAAATTATATACTAATTAAAATAAAATTTCGAGTATTTTATGCATTTTAGCTGGCGTTTTAATACGTTTTCTAAAAATATGTTCGAATAAAAAAGCTAGAGTATATAAGTATTACGAAATATTTCTTTCTTTCAATATTTCAAAACAAATATAGGATAATTTGTACACAAAAATATATTTAATAACCAAAGAATATTAAAAAACAATTATCAAATCCAATTCATAAATAATTATATTATTTTAAATATAATTTTGTATTAAAAAAATTGAAAGCCATGGGCTCCCCTTGCTCGACGCTATGGATCTGGGAAAGTCTTTCAGGTATAACTCAGCACATCTTTTTCTTCGAAGCCCAAAGACTTAGGTTGTTTGGTTAAACTTTATAATTAATTTTTTTTAAAGAAAATTTTTATCCATAGAATTTTTTAAAGCATAATTTTTAATAAAAAATATTAATATTTAGTTGTTGCCAAATATTATTATGAGTAAGTTTTCAAAAAATTATCCAATTATTTTAATATAAGAATTTTTAAAAATTATATTAAAAAAGAAACAAAATAAAAATTTTAAAATAAAGCTAATGTAGTTTATGCAATTTAATCTTTCAAAAAACTAAAATGAATTTTATTATCAAAAGTTAATTTTTTTAATAGAAGGGAAATAATTTTTTTAATTATTTAAAAGGCCCTTTTAATAATAATTAAATGACATAAAAAGAATTTAAAAAATGCTTTTTACTTCGGCCCGATAAGAGTTATCATTGGACTATTTTTGGGGAACAAGGGTGTAATCCAGAAGGGGTCGGGTGCTAATAGAAAAGCTAATCATCAAAGAAGCCTGGCCCATGCAGAATTCCATACCTGAGAAAATCCCACAAAACACCCGAAAGCCAGAGCTTGGCGCCACCTCCGTCACTCTACCTGCACCACCCGTCTCCTCCACCTCTGTTCAGGAAACTCTTCGGAAGCTCGTCATTCGTAGCGGTTAGCAAATTTATAAATAACGCGAAGTTTTAATATTGGGGGAATTTCATTTCAGAGATACTCGCTCGGGGAATTTGTTGCTCGTACTCGATGAAAGTTCAAGCTGACAACGTTGCTATTTTCTTTTTCTTCTCTGTGTTGCAAAACTACGGGAACAGTCTTGCTTAGTTCTGTTACTTATTGAGTTTATTCTTGAAAATTCAGGATTCTGGGCTTGTCTAATATCAGAGATATCTTAACGTCGTTTAGTCCTGCTTTGGACTATTTTGCTCTCTGTTCGGGAGATGCTAGAATCAAGGTTCGCTTTATTTTTCTTTTGACGTGTTTTTTGTTTGGTTTTATAAAAGCGGTTTTTGTTCGTTTTGAGTAGATATTGACTCTGCCTCTACTCTTGTTAGGTATGGGACACTTTGAAGGGCCAGTTTCAGACTGAATTTGCAGAAATTGCATCAACTGAAACCACGAGTTTATTTGGTACCAGACCGGAAAGAGGGCATCTTTCTGTTGATTACACGTGCATGAAGTGGTTGTCTTTGGACAGAATGGTTGATTAGTTTATGTGTTGAACAAATGATTAATGGCCTCGTGTTTATAATTTCGAACTTGCGACTTTTTTCTTATGTTCTGTAGTAATTTTTGGACTTAAAATTTTCATTGCTTGTAGAATATAGGGAAGCTCGGGAGTTCTTTGTTAGTGTTAGGAACCAGTAGTGGTGATGTTTTAGCGGTTGATGTATCTGCTGGTCAGTTGAAGTGAAGATTAAGTGACTGCCATCCGGGGTGAGTATCTGGTTTGATGAAATGTTAGTTAATCAGAAGGGACGGTCCTCCATAAATATAGGCTTCACGATTTTAGAAGCTCGTGCCTTTTTCATGCAAGTCACATAGTGAGAAACGAATGGCTTTTGTTGAACCATAATGAAGTAGTGAAGAATACTGTTTTAACATCTGTAAAATTTATTGAAACACCGGAATTTACTTATGAATTACCCAGAATGTTATTTTTTCTTGCACTTTATTATATGATGTATTATGTTTAGTTGGATGCTTGTTGTGGTAGCTTCTACTTTGGCTTGCTTAATCAACTCATAATTTTTTTGCTTGTTCACTCTCATTTCCAGGTGTGTTACTGCCATTTCGTATGCTACACATGGTTCCTGTATCTACAGTGCGGGTGCTGATGGAATGGTTTGTGAAATCGAGCCTCTGATGGGAAATCTGTCCGGGAAATTCAAAACTTCTACAAAAGGAATGTCCTGTATGGCTGTTTCACCAGGTATACATCCTTCTCAGCTTTTGGAGTGCTATTCCTTTATGTGTTCTTGTGTTCTTCCTCATTGGTATTTGGTTGCTGCCTGAAATAATCATTAGGGGAGGAATTGATGGAGTTCAGCAATCAACTTGCAGTGACTTTTATTTATGTATCTAAACTGGAAACTTTTAAGTTTGAACTATTATATGCTAGTTAATGTTCAAAACATTGAGAAACTAGGCACCGGATAAGGAGGAGGAATTTGATTTTTTGAGATTCAGTTTGGAATTATGGCAATTTTGAAAGTGCAATACAAGTGAAATTCATTATTGATAGGTGTAGAGAATTCTATTGAATGAAATCTCATAATAAACAGTCTTCAACTACTCACTAGCATCTTCTTGTTATCTCCTTGAAATTTAATTTACTCAGTGGAATTTATTATTTGGCTGATGCAACTATGTGAATGGGTTCCTCCATATTCAGATGGAAAGATGTTGGCAACTGCTGCTGGACAAGTGAAAACATTTAAGTGTTCTGATCACAAGAAGATACAGAAGTTTTCTGGTCGCCCTGTGAGTGTTATTTTGTTTTCATATATAGGCACACACACGCAAACACACATGTGGGCACGTGTGCACACACATGTTTTTGTGTTTGACCTTTTCTATTTCATAGTGATTTATTCTGCATCTGGTAATTTTCTTCAAGTTAATATTTTTGAACCCTAAATAATAGGGAGCTGTCCGCTTCATGATGTTTACCAAAGATGGGAAATATATCCTCTCTTCTGACGTTGGAGAAAGATATGTTGCAGTATGGAGAACAGATGGTGGCAAAAAAAAGTCAGCTAGCTGCGTTCTTGCAATGGAGCACCCAGCTATCTTTGTTGATAGCAGGGGCATTGACAATGGTGGGGTTGATGATGCAGGGGGCTATATGTTTTGGCTATATCAGAAATTGGTGTTTGTTATTTGTGGTCTGGACAGCATATTGAGGAATTGTGGAATGCTAAGGCCACCAAAATTACAATAGCTGCAGAAGATATTGTCTCTAAAAATCAGAATAGTTCATTATCTGCTGTATTTGCTGCAAAATTACAAGGCATTTCCAAGTACACTTCTGTGCATACCTTTCTTGCCTATGGTTTTCTGGTGAAGCCATCATTTCAGAAAATTTTAGTGAAATCCGGCACCAACATTACTTTGAATAGCTCTAAAGATGGTGTTCTTCTCCTGGCGAGTCAGTCTCTCATGAAATCTAAGAATCAACAAGATGTACAAAATAGAGGTGAGACCACAACGTGAGTTTTCTTTTCAAATCTGTATTTGCCTTTTAGATTCTGTAAATACAAGATTTTGATGCATTGCTTACTTTTATCGTGAATCATGAAGCGTGTTACTCATCTAGGGAAATAAGGTAGAAATCTTAAAGATTTATTATTGAAATTTTGGAATATGAATATTTTGTAACATTATCCATTCCTGTCTTCTATTTGTTTTGTATAACACTGTTTTTGTACCATTTCCTTAGCCTTGCCAAATTCCATTAAGAAATGCAGAGATCTGTTGAATGGTCTAAAATTGGGCCATGCTTATGGTTTGTTTGAGAATTCTTTTTACCATTCCATTTGTCTGGTGTGCTATAGTTGTAAAACAGCCAATTCTGATTAAATCTTATGTAAACGCTTGAGGTTAACTTTGAATTTTTGTTCTTTTGTTATGCATAACTTACAGAAGTCTGTGTCATCATCATTCTTCCAATTTTGAAACTACTAATCTGCCAGAATTTCTGCATGTGAATTCTTGTCTGAAAATGTTTTGGTTTCTTGAGCTACTTTAGCGTTAATTGGTCCTAACTTGCATTCTTGTTTTTCCACGTCTTGCTGATTACCTGTTTCATGATTTAACAGTCACTGCTTTGGACCATGCGGATGCCAAGGATGCTGTACTTCGGCTTTCTAAAATTTTTGATATTCATGAGAAGAAGAGTATACATCAAAATTTGAGTAATGCCCTTGCTGAGGTAATGGCTGACTCTGTTGACAGGAAAAGTCAAGCAAAGTTTATGGAGGGCAAAGGTATATTTTTATTCATTTAGCAGTTTTGCTTGATTTTATCCATGAAATATATATGTTCTTGATGTTGTCTGGTTTAAGAAATTTTATATTTTGGAATTAAATGTGCATGGGTGATTTATTTAATGATACTCTTGGTTGCATTCGATGTTTGTTATTCTACAAAGATGACATGGTAGATGTAGAAGCTGACTCTCAAACAGTTTGTATTGAGGGTCGGTTGAGATCACTGGGGATACTTTATAATAAAGATGATCATAAATTGAACCCAGCTCTTGAATTGACGCTGTTTAATGGTGTTGATCTTCAAGCTAATATACCAGAAAAGAAGGTTAGTTTACTGCAGATAGGAAATAATTTATCATTGTTGCTTACATTGTAGTATTTTCTTGTTCTATATGGTTATCATTTTTTTATATCTATGCTACATGTCAATCAGATGAGAGCCACTGTTTTGTCTATGGCATCTAGCAATGCATGCAAGTTACTGGAAGTCATGGTGGACATGTGGCAGTCAAGGTTTGATGTGTGCTCTTTTATGTTAATACATGTTAAGTGTAGGGAACTCAAAATTTGTGCTATACTACTGGATTATAAAAGAAATAAAATCTAAAATTTAATATTCAAAATCTGGAGTGAAACTACAACCAAGTGTGAGGCTCCTATTACTTTTTGAATGCTCAAATGAATGCACTTCTTCTTCTTGATCAGAAAGAATCCCTGTTTCTCTCTGAATTTTAATCCTTATATCGAGGAAATTTCCATTGTAGACTGAAATTTGACATATGTTTCTGTTCAACAGGTCATATAACAGGAAGAATGTTCTACCATGGATATATCGTATATGAATCATAGTCATCACTCGTCTCAGAAATCATTGAGCCCAATGCTTAATTCCCTAAATAAGGTTAGTTAGAAGAAAAAATTCATACATTTACCACCCTGTTTTCATTTTATATTAGTTATTATCTTTTTAATTTAACCTTGAAAATAACTTGTCAGCTCAAATGACTATTGCTCTACCTGTTAAGCTCTCTTTCTTAAATCATTAGTATGCATTTAGATATTGCTGCTTATAGCTTTTGGTTGTTAACATAAATTTCTGTTTCAAGTTACTATATAAAAGTTTTGTTGGAAAGGCAGGCATAGCAGAGACCTTCTCTGTTTGCTTCTCTTCTTTTTCACTTTTCCCTCCATGTCTATGTTTTTTGTGAGGCATAATGACAGCTTGTCAAGTAGCCTTGATATTGCAGAGAATTATTATTTCATGGCAGATTCAAATAAATTTTTCATCTTCCAGATTACCAAATCCAGAGAGGTGGCATTTCAACCTTTACTACGATTATCAGGACGCTTTCAACTTATAATGGCACAGGTTGAAACTTAAGATCCTTGTTTCAATTGATATTGTTGTCTAGTTTGCTAATAATTTATTGGTGTCAATTTAACATTTTTTAACAGATTGACGAGGCCACCCAAGACAAAACCCAAATCTTGTTGCACAATAATGAAATGGAAGAAAGTGAAGATGTGGAAGAACTTATTTATGGGGAAGTAGATTACGAATCCCAAATAAGTAGTGATGAGGATAACTGAGTGCATGCTGCTGCAAAGAGGTATTTAATCTTTTCTTTGTTTAGTTGAAAAATTGGGACAGAGATTATGAGTTACAGAGAGTATTATACAGTTTGAACCTAAAAAATTTCTCCTTAGAGATGGCCCCCAAAATGTATGATATACTGATTCATTGCATTGGTCCTACAAGTTAATTAATTTTCATAAATTTAAATAATTTTATTTACAAATTACGGGCTGCAAAAAATATTTTCTACATACCATTTTCAAAGTTATTAAATATTGATTTATGGTGAACCTATGTGATGATTCACAAGCTTAATTGGCACATACTGAACAAACTATTATTCAACTGGAAGGTGGACTATGGTGGCCTGTGAGATCCTGTTCCATTTATCCCCTTAATTAACTTCAGAACGGGTTGCATTTTGTTCCTTGGTTTAATGTTTTGTGAGAACTTTCTCCAAGGTCTTTTGGGATGTATCTGGTTTGCAGTTCCACAAGCTGCCCACAATTGCATCCCTAATATGGGTTTAAGGCAGAGTGGCTTATTCTGATGAGGGCTGTTCATATTTTGTGCCAGCTTGCTAATTGTTCTTTGGTGCTATAACTCTAGTAATATTAATCATTGAAAGGTCGCCAGCAAGTGTTTCATCCTGTCTCTGCATATTATCCAAAATTTCATGTCCCTTCAATTTTGTTCTCCTTTCATGGGTCTTTGTTCACAGGAGGAAATTCAGCTTTTGTTTGAGATTATCATCGAGGGGTTTAGACGTGACAGATATGAATCTTTTTCTTTGTTTCTTTTTTCTGTAATTCTTTCTCATACTTCTTGTTTGTAATTTTTTCTCCTAACAAAAGTTCCAAGTGTATGAGAGTACATTTGTTATTACTTATAAGATATATAGGCAAGAAATTTGGAAGTAAATTTCTGCCAATTCTTCTCAGCTCTTTATTCTGCTGCTGGTCATTCTGTGCATTTGCTTGCAATTGTGTGTGGTTGCTTTACAATCTATATCTGTTCAGTATTTGATTTCCTGGGATCTGATCAGCGTGTGGTATTTTGTTTCAGTTTATTAAAATATTGTTTTCTGATATCCACCGCTTCAAGGATTAAAAGACCTTCTGAATATGCTTCCGTGTTAGTGTTCTGGAATCTTTGATTTAGTGCTTGATTCAATATGAATCCACAACAGGGGGAACATGCTAGTTCTAAATCAGGAAAAAAAAATGGTTCAGTACCTTTTAGTTTCTTGGGGAGAATCTGTTCTGTACTTGCAGCATTTATGCATTGTATTAATGTCACTAGCAGCCAATTACGAAGCTTGTTTCATTTCGAAGGAGACAACCGGGTCTTTAGAATCTTTATTTTTGTGATCCACTTAGGTTATTAAATATGTTGTCAACATCATACAAGTGCCAGGTCTTAGAAGGATTCTGGAATTTGCTTCTATGGTTACATTTTATAGATATCTAAGCTGTTTTCAATTATCTGTTCTTGGTTAAATTTGAGCAACTTATGGAAATGGACATGCCTAGAATTTGAAGCTTTGATGTTTCTTCTGGAGCAGAGATTATATGGAATTAGTTTGATTAAATCAGTTATCTGCAACAGTGTGAAAATGTTATGGGAAGAGTTAACAAGAGATAAAATGAAGGGAAATTATCTTAACTAAATCAGGTTCCTGCAACAGTGAAAATGCTATTGGAAGAGTTAACAATTTGAGCAAAATGGAATAGTAAAGAAGTTGGCCAAACACAAAACGTTCTCTATGACGGCGTTTTAAGAAAACTCAATTAATCTTTATAGAACTCTTTTCCAGTACACAAGTTGTTTTTTGAAACTAGTGGCTAAGAAATATATTTAAGCCTAATATAAATATATTTAAAGTATTCTTTTACAATAAATAACTACGAAGCAGGGTGTCTTAGCCCCGTCAGAAGTGGACTGCAGAATCAATTCTTCCAACACTTACAAGCTTAGAATATTATCCTTTCCATGAAATTTTTCTTATGCTCATTGGGAATACATTACGCCCACGGGATTCCATCATTTTGTTAATCATTCCTTTTGAAGTTTCTGTCTCCCCTTGAAGCCAAGGAAATCAGGAACTTGTTGCTCTTGAGTTTCTACATTACTCTGCATGCATTTGGATTTTCGTCACTGAATATTGACGTAATGTTTCCATTTCCATTTCCATTACTGGTGTTGTAACAGACATTATTACTGTGATAGTCATCACTGTACTGGTCCATACTACGGTCATGTGTATGTCTTGGTGGTGGCGACCTGATATACCCATATTCTGTTACATATGGCGATGGCTTGTATGTGTTGCAACTGTGGGTTACATAGATTGGTGGAGTTTGGGACCCTTGAGGTTGAGTTGCTTCAACTGGAAACCCTGGAACATTAGGATGCCTGTTCCAGTGCCCGGTGTAGTTGTTATGTCCATAGCCATATCTGTAGCTGTAGTCCGGTGGATGGTGGTGTATAACATGAACTTCTCCAATGTCTTTTGATCCTGAGGGATCTGCTGCCTGGTTTGCATTGGTATCAGCAGCAATAGGAGAAGGTCTCACCTCTGGTGGCAGTGGATTCTCAGGTGGCGGCTGCAGATTCTCAGGTGGTGCTGGAGCTTCTGGTAGAGGCATATCTTTTGGTGGCTCCCCATGTTGTGGTGGGTCTGCTGGTGGAGCGTCAGGTGGAGTATTTGCTGCATCATTGGGTGGTGTACCACCTTCTGCTGGTGCTTCTTCAGTTGGCTGATTGCTAGGTTCTGTTTGCTCTGTATGCGAACATATAGTAGCAATCTTTCTAGTCTTCCTAATGGCCTTAACTATTTTCTCTGGGTCTGCCCACCCAACTATTGTCAACTTCTGCTGGGGAAAGTCAATATAGAGATCATATATACCTGTAAAAACCAGCCCAAATTTTAAGAGAAGCCAGAACAAGAAGAATTAAAAAAAACTTTTCAAGGCTAACTAGCTAGAATTGCTAACCGTTGATGCCGTGTAATGCCTTCTTGATCTTCTGCACACACCCATTACAGTCCATTCGGACTTTTATCTCCGTGATTCGAGGTTTCTGCATTCAAGAAGATAAGTAAAATGGTTAGATAAATATATATTCTGTCATTGCAAAACAAAAGTTTGAATGCTTAATATTCTGCAAATACTATACCTCTAACTCAGGAACCATGAGGCGAAATCGTAGAGAAGAGAGAAAACAAAGAGATTAGATGTATATGGAAGATAGTGAGAATGAATAATATAATAGGTGGCATATATTTTTACATGGAGGGGGAATATTTCAAAGGCAAAATGATGTGGTACATGCAAGGAATCTCCTTTATTTTCTCTAGGTGACAGGGATAACATTGTTGCTTGATTAGATTAGGGAAGTCATCATCAAATCTTAAAGTTGGAAAGAAGAAGGCTAGGAGTGGGTTGTAATTTTGTATGGATGTAGAGACCAAAGGGAATTTACTTTACCATGGATGGCGATCAGGCCATGCCTAATTGAGTGAAAAATAGTATGTGGGTGTGCAGTTTAGGATGTCCAAAGCCGACCATTCCATTTAAAGAGATTTAAAAGATGGTAGTTTTGGTTGCATACGGGGCATTTCATCAAAGAGTCAAAGTAGCTTTTATTTCTTTTATGTTGAAGTAAGGTTATCCACTATCAAGGAATCCTTTTGTAACAAGTAAAACTGTAGCAAAAAGGGCTCATAACATCTAAACTTCTAATTTTTTCATGATTTTTCAAGTGAGTACATAATTTATTTATATATGTTGAATAGGTTCATGATTTCTTTGAAACGATTGAAATATTCTTTATTATTAAGCACATATTCTTATATTTGTGATGGATAGTTTAGTTATTTAATAAGGAGTCATTCGAATTATTAATTGAATGGTAAATATGTTCAAACTTCACTCTTATGTATATTATATTCTCTTTGTCCAAATAATATGTGAGACAAAAATGATTTATTATAAATTAATAATTTGAGTTATCTTAAGTGAAATAAATATCGACCAATAGATTCCTAATAAAATATTGATATTTCAAAAAAAAAGTTAGTGACTTATTTGATATAAATAAAAAATCTATGATTTTGTTGAAAAAATATAAAAAAATTGGGGATTTGGATGTTATTTTTGACAAAAGTAGTTGTTTATTTTGGCTGGAAGGCATAAACAATTTATCATTTTTGTCGTAAAGATTGATAGATGCTTTAAGAGAAGATTCTTTCTCCCTTGGTTTTAGACTTGTAATATATAAAGTGGGTGTTTGTTAAATCACTGAAACATAAACCACAGTTTGATAATCTTTTTGGCAACCTAAAAAATATATTTTAATGTTTAGTTTGCAATTCAAAAATATTTGTAAAAAAAATAACATGAAATTTATACAACCCCTCGGTTCTAAGCGGAAACATGATTTTAGTAGATATTTGAGGTAAATAAGCAAATATTTTTCATTGCCTGAAGTCATCCCAAGTTTTTGTTTGATAATTATGACCTCAATTTCGTGAATATTTGCCTGAATTTGTAGATTCCTTGGGGTTTCCGTCCCAACCAGTCTTTGGAAACTTTTGAACGTAGCGGAAAGCTTTTGTCTAAACTATCCCTTTAGACAGGGACCAGATTGACGGAGTCTTGACTCTTGAGCATCCAAAACCTGTCAATTGTCTACAGCATGTCAAAATAGTACTGAAAATCTCACATACAGTAATTAAAATCAGTTGATGACCTGTCTGATGATGCTATTATTGAGGAGGGGCAAGAGATTGTTTGGTTTTGCTGGAAATTATGCTGGTTTGTAATCATTCGATTTTTAGCTATAGCTCATCTCGAAGATTCATTCACTTAAAAAATTATCAAACTTCTCACATTTCAGCTTGCTAAATGAAATTTTTACAGTTGCTAGCAGACTCCAGAAAGATCATGATTATCCTGACTCTTCAAAATTTCAAGAGTCAGAAAGGGTCTTCGCTGAATGGATTTTTCTCGAGGAAAAAGAGAAGCTGAGATGCGACAGAAAATGATCCCAGTCAAAGATTTGCGATAAAACCCAATTTATGCCGAACGTTTGAATATGAGATCAAAGGAATCTAAAATAAGCTACACTTTATGTTTGAGACTACTGTACTTAATTTTGACAGTATGACACTTAAAATATCTGGTAAACACCAATTTTTATTTGAGATCTAATGTTTCTCCATATACACCTTTCGTTTTACCTTATAGAGCTTGTACGGTATCTCGTATTGCTGACTTCAACTAAAGGGTTCCATTTTCTATGACATATGGCAGCTAGTAATTTCTGGCTTGTTGTTTGTGGGAATTTACAGGCTGGCTAACTACGCTTGTCAACAATTGCTTTAATTCTGTCCTGCTCTGCCCCAGGAAGGCATGGAGGGGAAAAAAGAATCTGAAAATCATTGAAAGCGCCCTAAAATATCCATCCTATTGTAAAATCTGGTGTACATCTTATACAAGTCTAATTTGTGTAGAAAACCTGATCAGTTTGAAATAATTTTCATCTTGGGCTCATAACTAGTATATGGTAACCATGACCCATTATATGTATAAATCATTATAAGATTTTGACCTGAAACATTATACAAAATGGTATGCACGAAAGGACTCAGCTGCAGTTCCCCTCGAAACTAACGTATATTTAATATTCATCTCCTTATCATTCTAATAATTTCATTGCCTTTTGTGTTTCTGTATAGCATAAGATGGTTTCCGGGACAACTTTTGCTTAATGCAAGTCTCCACTCACAGTCGAGAGAATGTGGAAGGCCTTGATCTATGATGCTCATGATCTCGTGCTGAAGATTCTGCCTGAGGTCATTTCCTGCATTCACTTGCTTAAAGGAGATGGTGGTCTTGGAACTATCCAGAAGTTTAACTTTACAGACTGTTTGTGATATAATAACACTCCTAATTAATATTGAAATGAAGTGTGTCACTTTTTTTTTTCTTGACGCTTGTATAATTTTGTTGCAGCTGTCAAGGAATTTCGCTATGTTAAGGATCGTGTAGAAATGGTTGACAATGAGAATTATTTATTCAAGTATTCCATTGTTGAAGGAGGAATTCTTGGTTTCAAAGTGAATTCTTACGTGGCTGAGGTTCCTTTTACATCTGCAAGTGATGGAGGTTGCTTGGCCAAGCTGAAAATAGATTATGAATCATTGGTAGACGACATACTGTCAGAAGAAGATGTTGGAAATATAAAACAAGGAATCTGGACAATGGTGAAAGCAGCAGAAATGTTTGTGTTGGCAAACCCTAATGCTTATGCACAAGCGCTTGAAACATAAAATCAAAATTTAATCTTTATTCAGATTTTCTTTTATCATTACACAGAGAAGTGGGATAATATTCCAAAGCACACAAGGCAAAATTCTGGGGGAAGAATATCAATGCGAGTCCAATCTGTGCATAGACTTGAGTGTTATATCCCCATAACTGTCACCTTTCCAGCCTCAATTTCCTCTTCCTTAATCTGAAACTCGCCAATGATGTTGTAATTGCTTGTCATCTTACAAATAAAACCTCCATCAACAGAATCTTCAAATACGACTTCATAAGCAATCGATTCGAGCTTGTCTCCTAATGCATCTTCCTCAATAATGACATACTTGCACACAAGATTCTCTTCATCAACTTCATCAATTCTGTGCTTCACATTCTTATCAAAGAAAGAATGCATCAAATTAATTGCCAGTTGATAAAAAATGTTCCCATAAATAAGTTTTGGTTAACTTCAGTAAAGTTGATTTGTTCAATGCTTCCAGCTCTTCCAGTTCCTTGAATTCTACCAATACTTCTAACGAATTGAGGCAAGAGTTACGGAAGTTAATTACTGGAGTCTACGATCAAGGCCTTGAACAAGCGCGAAGGTGCAATATTATGTACTACTGGTGACCCGCAGGATTGATTTATGAATAATAGTAAGGACAGGAGTGATCTTTTAATTAAAGCGTCGAGATTCGAGATCACTTTGAACTATTTTTAATGGGTGATTTCCTGATGAGAAATTCCTGGTAAGCATGGTTCTAACGATGCAAGGTACAATGGAACTACAAACACAATGACATTTTTTGAAGTACTGTTTGTGGCTGCTGAGAAAAAGATGCATGGGCTGCGCTGATTGGGTTTGATTGTAGCCTAACTAAAACTTTGACTTTGAAGTTTGATGGGATATATTCTGAAATTACAAAATTATACCGTAAATAATAATAAAAAAAGGAGTACCAAAATATAAGATTGCTTTGATTTGACACAAAAAAATGTGAAATTCAGTTGTTGATTAAGAAATATTTCTGTCAATGGCCTGTGAAATTGCATATGGTGGTACAAAATATTGATGTTTTTGCAATTTTTCCTTATCTGAATTTTCATTTAAATTCCAGGAAAAATAAACAGAGTATTCCATAAAATGAAACAAGAATATTTTCAAAGGATGTGAAAATTGAATAACAATGCTCAAACTGATGAAATCTTTGTGACAGTCCATAAGAGTAATTTGTTACAGAAGCAGCAGTTTAAACATATTACAAACATTAACATTAGAACTGACAAGCAAATAATAAATAATAGACAAAATTCCCAGAAAAGTTATGAAATTATATTAATTGATTTAGGCATAAAGCTGTGGGTATGCCATAAGGTGAGCTTCCACAACTTCATACATGCCAATAGCTCTGTCTTTCCCGAGCAATATATCGACTTCCTGGATTTCTACACCTTGTTTTGGCTTGAATTCATTTGTGATCCTGCAAATACACCCTCTGGTACCATAGCCTTCAAATTTCGCCTCATAAGTAAGGAATTCAAGATGTTTCATCAATGCATCACCTTCAACGAAACTGAATTTGCATGTGAATTTTTCCTTATCAAGCTCTTCAACCCGATGCTTGGTGTATCTGAGTTGACCATCTGCATAATGAAACAAAGTAGTAAGTAAACAAAAATAGAATGATATTGCTTATTGCAGACTTGTCTTATGAAAGAGTTTTTCTAACCTTCATAGTAATTGATCTGTTTGATGGAGCCAACGTCTCCATCTCCTTCGATGAAGTCGATGCTTTTGATTGCTGAAAACATAAGCTTGGGACAGAGATTGTGAGAGTCGAGGATTAAGGCCTTGAACATTCTTGATGGCGTGACTTGGGTCACGAAGGATTGAGTTACCCTCCTGGTTTCCGCCATTATTGAGTTGTTTATCCAAAGGAATCAAAAGGGTTATAAATACGAGGGAGAAAGGAGAAGGGAAGACTTGATTCTCTTATCAGCTCCTTGTTTCGCAGGTGGGTTTAGGCCATTTTCAAAGTCTGAAGTTTCCAATATGACCTGTTAAACATGTGATGGACACTTCTTTTCAATAGTGGATGATAATATCGGAGTCTTTAGTTTTAAATTTTTTAAAATAGAAATATAGTTTATCCATCTATACAAATAGATCCGTAATATACTATGTAATATCTATTAAAATAACTAAAACATCTTCTAGTATTAAGTTATATACTCTTCAGTCAAGGAATGAAACATCACTTACGAAGAAAAAATTGATATAATTATTTGGGATGTTGGTCAAGATTTAATGCAGGAAGAAAAATTATATACTGGTTTGTTGCATATATAAAAACTATACTTTTTATTTGAGAAAGTATAGATGATTAGGGACTCGGACGTTATTATCCTTTTCTAGAATGGTTCACTTCCTGGAAATTGGAAATATCTCTTCCTGGAAAGAGAACTTGTTGACCTTTTAGTTTTTTAAAGATTAATTAAAGATAAGACGGCCAACTTTCTCGCTTCCGGATGGAAAATAGATTTCATTTCGCTCAAACTCAGAAAAAGGAAGGAAAGTGGGCCATTTTCATCTTTGGCGAATGACCTGGTCAATCCCACCCTTGCCCATTTCCTAGAAAATGTCATATATCGTACAATTTGATAAGAATCATCACACAACCGAAACGCAAAGGCCAAGAGAATAATGGAAATCAGACCAAATACAAGAAAAGTACGTCACACCAAGGGGTTGCATTAGACCATCAGATAATTATTCGCGCTACAAATTTTATATAATTAAATAAATTTAAATTTTAAAAAATTAATATAAATAATAATTAAATCGTATTTATATTATATATAATTAATAATTATATTAAATTTAAATTTGACTAATTAAATTTATTTATCAGATTAAATACAATTAATTAAATAAATCATTATATTTAAACAAATAATCTTGTCTAAATTAATAATCGTCTAATATAATAATTTTAATTATTTATATTTAATTAAATAATTAATTAAATAGATAAAATTTTATATTAATTAATTAAATAAATTAAACAAATTGAACCTAATCAATGACTCAATTATTTATTTAATAAATCAATAATTATATCTATTGTGTTATTTGTTTAATAAATAAATAATACGATTAATAAATAGATGATACGATTAATAAACGGGTCATATCTGAATTAAGCGTTTCTAATATAATTAATAAATGAATTATATTGATGAATTTTTTTGAAGCCACCATTTGCCCTCGATATATGGAGGGCGAGATATTTTAATGGACCAACTTGGATAACTTGAGACTACAAATCCATTCAAACCCATTCAAGTCCAGAAATTCCAAGTCGACCACAGCTCTCCACTTTAAAAAACTGGAGATCCGATGAGGTATATAATATTCATATTTGAAAGTCTTTTAGAATGTCCCATTATATTAAAAGTTCAGTGTGCTACACTAGTTATATGATAGGTATTTATTGTGTCACCCTATACTAGCAGGCTATGATTATGAAATGATCTGTTGAATGCCAGAATATGTTGCCTATTATTAAATCGAGCTCTTGTTCTCTGATGATCGCATGTGTCAAGGTCACTATAAATACGACATTTACAACTCGAAGAATGGACTTTCGACTTTTAAACTTTTGAAGATTCTCTGAGAAAAATCAGGCTCGACTCTTCATGTTGGTATAGAAAAGCAAAATACTTTAATCTCTTTTATTTTTTCTTTATCATTTCTCTTTTTCTTTCTTGATCTTATGCTTGACTTAAGTATCAAAATTTATACATTAAAAAGTAAGCTTTAGTTTAACTTTTTTTCTTTAATTTTTAGGTAACAACACCCACTTACAATCCAATTCTCGATTTAATGTGGATTTGGTATATTCAGTGAGTTGCCGAAAAACAAAATCTATGTAATATGTTAGATTTTTTTTTTTAAAAAATTTAAGTATTAACAGTTAAAGCTATCTGTGAAAACGTATAAAAAGTCTTTAGTTAGCCTAAAAAAATTTTTGGCAGAAATTACGATAAAAATGGCTAGAAACAACTGTAACTATTACTTTAGGAGCAGACAAAAAAGG
>JAWDEX010000010.1:3112540-3131832 GCA_035221805.1 Trichilia hirta | reverse complement strand
TAATCATTCTAAAGCCTACCAAGAATCATTTTTGCTCAGGCACTTTGGCTCCAACACTACTCTCTACCTTCTAAGATTAGACTATTACACCATGTTAGCTATTGCTATATTCGTCTCGCTAGATTGATTATTAAAATCATAAGAAATGAAAAAGAAGAAGTATGCAAGAAATTTCTTATTTTATTAATCAACTATTATAATTTTGACAAAGTACGACTATAGAAAAAGAAAAAAGAAAAGTACAAATGAAAATAAAAATATATTTTATTATTTGAAGTTACCTTCTTTATCTATTATTAGCTCTATGCTCTCTTTTACTTCGCCCAGTAACCTACCCACAGTAATTTTCTTAAAATTACCCAAAGGTAGGGAGAGATCAATTAGAGGAATTTACTCTAATGCTGGACTTAACCCAGCCAGAATAAGAGTAGACTTTGGCATCGTAATAAGAAAGACCTCAGAGTCATCTGGCTATTAGACCGTATTTGCAAGAACTTTCATCCTAGTGGTTAGGGTGTCGAAAATAATAGTATCCCCTCTTACCTCCAGAACTAATTCATCAGTTGGCTATTTTATAGCCAGCCCTATGAAAAGCTAGCTAAAGTTTACCTCTAGCAAATATTCTTCTATTAGAGCACTAATATTTTTGAGCCTAAATATTATACCCTTCTTGTATTTATCATAGGCTCGGTTGTTAGTAGCCTAAAGATTCGCCTGCAGAGAGCAAACTTTGGCCTCAGACCTCAACAGTTCTTGATTACGCATTTTGGCTTTAGCCTTCATCTTTCTTATCCTCTCATAAAGTCCCCAAATAGTAGTATCTCTACTAGTCAGGACATTTGCGAAAGTCTCAGCAATTTTCTTTTGTAATGCTAAGTCATTCTTGAGAAACAACACTTTTTGCTTAGAGGCTGTGAAAGCAAACTTAGCAATAACCGTCTGCTTCTCTTATTTAGACTTTGTCTTATCTTAACCTTACAGGTTCCTCTTTCTCTTTTTATTCAAAAATAAAATCTCTTTCTTCAATCTTTTCACCTTTTGGCTTTGGACAATAGCACCTTATATATGAAACTTTATCTGCTCCTAGTAATGCCAACAGGTGTTTAATCTAAAATACTTAATATTATGAGCTTGATCAAAAATTTGATAAAAATAAAGAAGGATAATGATTACTTACCAAAATTAAGGAGTCCTAGACGTAATTAATAGTCGCCTTGAGATTCAAATAGCCCATCTCCTTATCAATGATCTTATTAATTAATGACAAGGTGAAATTCAAAACTGAAAAGAGGCATGCCACAGTTGACCACTTGTCTGCTCTAATATCTTATAGCCTTACCTTTGGCACAAAAAGTGGGGGAGGACAAAGCACCACTAGATGGTCTATAAGAGAGCCCCAAGTGATGACCTAATTAAACCTTGAGTTGAGCTAGAAGTCTCGGTCGAACTTAACTTCACCACCCTTACAGTAAATATTACGCTACTCAGCTGCTTTTTTCATTTCTCCCCTTTAGTACAAGAGTCTTTTCCTTATCAAGATCATATAAAAGCTTTTATTGTTGTTTGAACAATCTCGAGATAGGGCCAGTCGTTTCTCCTTGACTCTTAAGAAAAGCCCAGTTGTTTTTAGAGTGCATGGGAAAGACGAAAGGGGTGGATGCTCTCACCCTTGACCTCTTCCCCCTCTCTTGACAGCTATAATCCTCTCAAAAATTGAAAGGTGCTCCTCTTGACCAGCTATTCTTATAATTAAAAGAAAAATAGAGAGTTAGTACTCAATATAAGAAAATAAGTAAGGGAGTCTACATTATTTCCTACCCATAGCCTTTAGTCTATTTAATATGACTCAAGACAAGTGGAAAGACATTAATCCTGACTTAACTAGAGATGATAGTGTGCTATCTCTCCCAAAGTTATCATCCTTCCTAGTGATTATCCATTAAGAGTGGAACGACGTGTCCAAGCACGAGCTGACCCAAACATATTTGTTATCTCTCCTTTAGTAACTAAATTCTATTTTTTATCAACTAAAAACTATTTATCCTTCTAATTTTTATTACTGAAAAGATTACCTTTTACTAGATTAGGGGTCCCGAACCTGGTTTGTAAATAATACTAGTCAAAATTTAACCTAGAGTTCTTTCTCCTAGTGTATATGTAAGCTACCTTAAGAACACTAAATATTCCTATTATAGCAAGTACAACCCCACCAAAATTCTTTAACTGTTCAGCTGATATGGAGGGATCTGAAAATGTGTTAGTATTATTGTAAAGAAAGGCTAGAGCAATAATCTTTCCTTAAGCAAAAATAGTTTCTCATTAAATAAGGTCTTTCTTAGAGAAGATCGACTCAGTAATTCACCGTTTAGGGGCGATCTCATTGACAGTAGTTTATCCACCCCGTAGGCTTTTTGTAAGCTATGATTTCATGGGTGCTAATGATCAAGGAGAACAAATTTGCCTCATACTTAGTCCTAAGTCTTGAGAGGGATACTGAAACTATTTTGGACTCATCATCACTTGGCCCTAAAAAAGAAGAGCTAGGTTATGGGTCAATAGTAATAATATTTCGAGGCGACTGGCCTCTAGTTATTATCTCAATACTCTCGTTGCTACTACTAAAACTCATTTTCTACATACATATAACATTGGGTCAACTTGTTAAAATCGAAACCTACAAGACAATCCTTGAGACAAACATACGATATTATATTAGAATAGCTATGGGCAACCTTAAAATCCTTCAGTCTAATAAGCTTTCCAACCTTTACACTATGATTTTGTTCCTAGCCATTAAGCCACTAGAGTACGTTCGTCCTAAATGAAATAATCTTACACATCTCTTCTTTGACACCAATTTATCACAGTCAACAAAGGCGAAAAGTAAAACAAAATAATAAGAAAAGAAGAAAAGAAAGCAAAAACTCACCAAATGAAGTTACTGGAAAAGATAAGAGCGTAAAAACATCGAAGGTTAAATAAAGAAGCAGTCTTAGGATTTCTTTTGATGAAAAAAAAGTTATTATACTGTTATGCAAAAATAAGAGAAGAGTAAGAAATAAATGGGTGTTTATAGCCAGTCCAAGGACAGCGAAACGATATGACGAATCCCCCAAATAGTGATTTAACAATTTAACTTGCACCACATCAATAAAAAATAATGAGATGCTCTAAAATAACTCACAGATATAAATGAGACTATTCTTGTTGCTATATATGACGATGTTACAAAAATCAAAAAGGCAACAATAAACAGTTACATCTTTTTAAAAATGATAGGTTGTAATGTTACAAAAATCAAAAAGACAATAATAAACAATTACGTCTTTTTAAAAATGATAGGTTGTAAAAAGCGTGACTAGAGCAAATGCGTTGGTTGGCGGTTTATTTTTCTCACAAAAATTTAAATTATTCTAGAGTGCAAAAGTTCATACCGAAAATAAAAAAATGAAAGACAATTTTTTACCGTTTCTTTACAACAGCAAAAACTTGAGGAACTCATATTAATGAATTTTTCTAGGGCCACCTTCTGGTCTCGATATATGGAAAGGCGAGATATTTTGATAGATTGACTTGGATGACTGGAGATCACAAGTCCATTCAAACTCACTCAGGCCTAATAATCCTGAGATGAACCCAAGTTTCCACTTTCAAAAATAAAATATCCGATAATGTGAGCAATATCTATTTTTCAAGGCTTGTTAGAAGGTCCTATCATATTAAAAGCTTAGTGCGCCACATCAGGTATACGATAAGCATTTATTACGTTATCCTATATCGACAAACCATGATTATAAAATGACCTGTTGCCAGTCAGAATTTGTTGTTTATTGTCAAATCGAGTTTTGTTCTTCGATAATTACACGTATTAAGATCATTATAAATACAATATTTTTAACTTGGAGAAGGACTTTCAACTTTTAGACTTTTAAACCTTCAAATTCTCTGAAAAATACTCGGTTTGACCCTTCGCGTCGATATAAGAAAGCAAAATAGTCTAATATCTCTTATATTTGCCTTATCATTTCATTTTTTCTTTTTTGACCTTGTACCTAATTTAAGCACCAGGGTTTATATACTGAAAAATCGACTTTACTTCTAACTTTTTCTCTTTGATTTTCAGATAACAACACCCGCTTGTAACTCAATTTCCTACTTGAGGCCGATTCAGTACCTTTAGTGAGTTGCCAAGAAATGAAATCTGTATGGTGTAATAGGTTTTCTTTCTTGGGACAATTTAGGCATCAACAAATCATATTCAGATCAATACAAAGATTACGATAAATTTATTAATACGATATGAATATATTTACTTGAATTGCCACTTCTAATCACATCACAGGCCTTCTTTCACTTGCCGTTCTATATTCAAATAAACAGTAAGTGCAAGCTACCCACAGTCAGTATTAAGCTACATGAATCCTTTTTTTTTTTTTTGGATAAAGCTACATGCATCCTTATTACACAAGGAAAAACAACTGCAACATAACACAATACAAATGCAAGACAGAAGAACAGGAAAATCACTAACGATTAACTTAATGTTGGAGAAAATAAAAAGGGGGTATTTAAGCATATGCATCAGGGTTTTGTGGCAGGTAATTCTCCACGACTTCGTACATTGCCACGGCTTTGTCCTTGCCTGCCTTCATTTCCTCTTCTGGGAGGATGTTTTTGCCTTTCGTATAGTATGTGCTTGTCATCTTATTTTTGCTACCCCATTAGCTGTTGGCTCAAACGTGGCATCAGAAGTAATCTTTTCAAACTTGTCCATCATTCCATCACCTTCAACCAAACTGTATTTGTATGAAAAGTTCTCCCGAGTCTACCTCCTCTACCTTGTTCTTAGTGAACTTTACTTTGCTACCTGCATGGACAAAACTCAATTATTTTAGTTTGTTTCTAATGATTTCATTCCTACTGTGATCTTTAGTACACGAATGTGCAAATAAATTATAATTATTGCGTGCCTTCACCGAAGTTGATCTGCCTGATGCTTCCAGCGCCTCCATCTCCTTCAATGATTTCAATGCTTTTCACAGCAAGTGGCATGAGTTTTGGAATTAGGTTGTGAGAGTCAAAATCAAGGCCTTGAAAAAGCCTTGCAGGAGGGATTGAAGAAGTGTATTCGTCAGTGAAAGTGAAGACATCCATGATATATCAGAGAATTTTCTGTCAAGAAGACCGAAAATTGAAGAGACTTGTTTTTACTAGCCATACGTGAAAAGTTTCAAGCTTGTTATGGGACAGAATGGTGGTGGGCTCTGGTATTTATATGTTTTAAAGTTATGGGTATCTAATTGTTGTAGAAATTATTTTCTATTGGCTCATACATATTTATCTGTAAATTAATGATGAAAATTCTTATTTTTGTCAGGCATCATCTTGTTTCGTAGAAGCTATTTTCTGGGTTGATTTTCCGAAGAGCAGAGAGACCGAGTAAAATTCCTGAAGAGTATATCAGTACAAATGCAAAGAACCAAGACTAAGGATCTCAATGAAACGTAAAATACCTTTCAAATTTTGAAATGGAGCCAAAAATCAAGTAGTAAAGAATCTGTTAAGCTTATCTGAAATTGCCACTCATACCAGATTTGTAAATAAGACCAAGAGAAGGGATACAATATTCCTTAAATTACAGTAAAGAGCTCAATTTAGGATTATAGAAGAGACCATTTTGATACTCATTGACATAAGGGTAGCTTTCTCATAGAATTTTCCGAGAACAATTAAGCAATTTTTGTTCTGTTCCAGAATATATATGGATCTTGTTTTGAAGTCCAGGGCATCCTTGTATTATATTCAGCAATACTATGGCAGTTTTAGCTACTACTTCTAACATAGGTTTGAAATGAAATCATTAACTGTCAAATATTAATAGGTGTTTTGCTTTTATTTTTGTTTATTACAGAAAAATAACACGCTAAGAGATTGAACTCTTTGTACAACGCTAAGAGATTTTAATATCTGAACCAGCTAGTATTTACAAATGAAAGCGGTTTTCCAGATTAAGCAGGAAGTAGAACCATTATTGTTATGTGATTGTCGTTGGCATCTTTGTAATCAGAATGTTTTATTGATAAGAATCAATCGGAGTGTTGACCATTTAAAATTTAATTATAAATACTATCACTAGTTACAAGTTATAGCATCTTTTTTGGTAGTAATTATAATGTCATCAACTCAAAAGAATAAGCACAAATAAGATTAAACGTGCTGGTGATAGCAAACGCAAGAGACCCATAACATGAAACACAACAGGATGAAGACTCAAATCATACAAGAAAGCGACTTTTATTTATTATAAAGTCATATTTGGCATATAATTTAGTCCCAAATGGATATCATTACAAACCCATAGAGCAGCAACATTTTTTTTTTTTTATGACGAGAAAACTTTCGTACTCAATCATCACTGCGGTGTCCAGCCATACACGGGACTAGGCACCTATCCCTGACATATCTGTCCGCAGATTACACAGCACCTATCCCATGTCGATGAAGACGCATACAGTCCTAATTAAGAGTGCCTTGAAATCAAGCAAAAACAGTGGGTTTTAGGTGCGCTTCTACAGCTCCGTGCATTCCCTTGGCATTTTCCCTGCCTGCCTTAATATTCTCTTTGTTAATTTTGGCTCCTAGTTTCGGTGGTACTTGGTAACAGTTGTAACCTTGGACCCTTCCCCAGGGGAATTCTTAATCTAATAAGATATTGATTCAAGATTTTCAATTAAGGATTCTCCCTCAATCAATGTGCAGTGGTACGTCAGCTTCTCCTTGTCCAATGCATCAATCCTATGCTTCAAGTGCTTCAACTCACCGCCTGCAGACCAAAAAATGAAAAACAAACCAACCCTTATATTTCAAATTGTTAGCATTTATGAAGTTTAAATTTCTTTACTGCAAACTTCTGTATCTTCTAAAATACTGATGCTTGCAATGAGAACTTCTATAACTATGAAACACATGTCAATTGAAATGGAATTAAGTAAATGAGACTAACGTTTTGCAAAATTCAACTTCTTGATGTTTCCAGGGCCTCCGTCACCTCCGATAATTTTGACATTCTTGATATGTT
Source organism: Trichilia hirta (assembly GCA_035221805.1). Lineage (NCBI taxonomy): Eukaryota > Viridiplantae > Streptophyta > Magnoliopsida > Sapindales > Meliaceae > Trichilia > Trichilia hirta. Next base: position 3,124,754 of record JAWDEX010000010.1, on the reverse strand, counting down.
GAGGCAGGACCTAGGGAAGACTGTTGTCAGATTCGAGGATGAAGGCTTTGAAAATTCTTTTAGCTGGCAGAGGGAAAGTTAACTATTAACTTCAGTGAAAGTGATGACACTCATGATTCTCAAAAATTCAACAATGGAAAGATGGAACAAATATTGGAATGTCAAAAACTTGGAGGGGTTTTGATGCTGAAGACCAAATTAACATGCTATTTACAGACTGAAAATGCACAGTTTATCTGAGTTTTTTCAACAACCATCACTTCAGCTACAATTAGAATTAATATGAATACAAATTCGTGATTATAGTACTTATGAAGCAAAATTCCAACACTTCCGATTTAAGAATACCCCATGTCAATACTGTTCTGGTGAGCCTTAAGAAGCTTAACAATTAACAGCCAATTTTCTAGAACAATGTCAAATATGGTCAAGTTAAATAAGAATCATCACACAAACAAAACCAAAGGCCAAGAGAATAACTGAAATCAAACCAAATACAAGGACATCACATCACAAGCCGTACTTCTTTCATTTGCCATTCTTTATTCAATCAAATAAATAGTGGAAGCAAGCAACCCGCAATCAGCATTGCGTTACAGGCGTCCTTAATACACAAGCTAAAACAACTGCAGCAGAACACGCCACAAGCCTAATGCAAGACCAGAAGAACATGAACATCCTTAAAGATGTACTTTATTTTTAAGGTTGGAGAAAAGAAAAGGAGGCTTTTAAGTATATGCATCAGGGTTTTGTAGCAGGTAATTCTCCACGACTTTGTACATTGCCAAGGCTTTTTCCTTGCCTGCCTTGATTTCCTCTTCTGTGAGGACGCTATTGCCTTTTGTATAGTATGTACTTGTCATCTTATTTTTGCTACCACCATCAGCTGTTGGCTCAAACTTGGCATCATAAGTAATCTTTTCAAGTTTGTCCATTATTCCATCACCTTCAATCAAACTGTATTTGTATGAAAAATTCTCCGAGTCTAGCTCCTCAATTCTATTCTTAATGATCTTTACTTGGCTACCTGCATAGGCAAAACTTAATTATGTTAGTTTGTTTTCAATGCTTTCATTACTATCTGTCATCTTTAATACATAAATGTACATATAAATTGTAATTATTGCGTGCCTTCACCGAAGTTGATCTGCCTGATGCTTCCAGCTCCTCCATCACCTTCAATGATTTCAATGCTTTTCACAGCCAGTGGCATGAGTTTTGGAATAAGGTTGTGAGAGTCAACAATCAAGGCCTTGAAAAGCCTGGCAGGAGGAACTGAAGAAATGTATTCATCTGTGAAAGTGAAGACACCCATGATATCTCAGTGAAAGTGAAAGCGTAAAAAGTCAAAGAGAATGGCTTTTACTAGCAATGTGGGAAATGTTTCAAACTTCTTGTGTGACAGTACGGCGATGGAGTTTGGTATTTATAGTTTTTAGAGTCGTGGCAATCTAATTGTTCTTCAAATTGTCTTCTATCTGTTCATATATATTTATTTGCAAATTAAAATGTTTATTTTTATCCTGGATTGCATCATGTGTTGTACCAAGCTATTTTCTGGGCTGATTTTCCAAAAGAGCAGAGAGACTTGGAGTAAAAATCCTGAGTATATCAGTACAAATGCAAAGAAACAAGACCGTGGATCTCGATGGCATTCAGATTTTGAAAGGGTTTCTGGCCTGCATTGTCATATGAAGACTTCATTAATACAAATGCAAAGAACAAAATATGAATTCCAACCGCTTAAAACACATATTAAGACAAATGGCTGAACTGAAACTGAATTACCAAGTAGTAAAAAGTAATCAAGGTTATTTGAAATAGCCACTCATTGGTTAAAAAAGGAGAGAGAAACGTAAATAAGACCAAGAGAAGGGATATCTTATATGCCATAAAATCACAGTAAGCTAGGGATTTAAGCAGAGACCATTTTGTTAATCATTAATACAAGGGTAGCTTTCTCATAGAATTTTCCTAGACAAGGATTAAGTCATTTTCATTCTGCCCTAGAGTATAAGCGAATCCTCTTTTGAAAACCGGGGCATCCTTGTATTATATTCTGCAATATTTTTGCAGTTTCAGCTACTTAAAATAGTCGTGAGAAGAAAACATTTACTGTCAAATATTAGGGTATTTATTTTTGGAACTTTTTTTCTTGTGTATTACAGGAAAATAACACTAATTCTTCCCCAGTCTGTTGTGAACCCCAAATTTTTGTATCAACCCAAGAGATTTTAATTTTTATCAGTCGAACTAATTAGTACTTACAAATGTAAACGGTTTTTAATATTAAGCAAAAGTAAAATCATTAAAATCATCTACTGTCAATATATTATTGTTTGATTGATGTTGGCATTTTTGTAATCAGAAAGCCTTACTTTTTGATAAGAATCGGTCGTAGAGTTTAACATTTAAAAATCGATTATACATACTTTCACTATTTACAGGTTAATGACTTCTTTTTGGGTATCAATTATATGTCATTGGCACGAAAAGCTGTGCACAAATGAGATTAAACTAGTTGGTGATAGCAAACACAACAGGCATAAGTGAAACACACCATGCTGAAGTTTCAAATCGCACGGGAAAGCGACTTTTATTTATTACAAAGCCATATTTGGCATATAATTTGGTCCCAAACGGATATAATTATAAATCCATAGTTCAGTAAAATAGGCAGTGCAAATTCAGAGTGCCTGGAAATCAAGCACAAACAGTAGGGTTTGCCAAGAGGTGTGCTTCTACAGCCTCGTACATTCCCTTGACCTTTTCCCTGTCTTCCTTAATCTTCTCTTTGTTAATTTCGGCTCCTAGTTTCGGATGGTACTTGGTAACAGTAGTAACCTTGGACCCTCCAGCAGGGGAATCCTCAAACTTAATCTCATACGAAATTGATTCAAGATTTTCTATTAAGGATTCTCCCTCAATCAATGTGTAGTTGTATGTCAGTTTCTCCTTGTCCAATGCATCAACCCTATGCTTCAATTGCTTCAACTCAGCACCTGCATACCAATAAAACACACACAAAATAAATCCTTGTATGTCAGATTGTCAACGTTTATTAGGTTAGAAGATTTCTTTGCGGCGAAGTTCTGCATTTTTCAAAATACTGATGTCCGCACTTGCGAACTTTTATGACTATATTCAATACAACTAATGAAAATAAATATATGAAACTACTAGCCTTCAGCAAAGTTCAACTTCTTGATGCTTCCAGGGCCTCCATCACCTTCAATGACTTCAACACTCTTGAGATTTAGAGGCAGGACCTTGGGAAGAAGATTGTCAAACTCAAGGACGAAGGCTTTGAACATTCTTTTAGCAGGCAGGGGGCTTGTTAACTCATTAGTGAAAGTGATGGCACTCATGATTCCTAAAATTCAACAGTGGAAAGACAGAACAAATATTGGAATGGTTTTTGATGTTGAAGAACAAATTAACATAGGCATTTATAGATTGAAAAGACACAGTTTATCTGAGTTTTTTCAACAACCATCGCTTCAGCTACAATTATAATTAATCATGAAGCAAAAATTTCAACACTTGCGTTTTAAGAATACTCATTGTCAATAGTATCCTGATGAGCGTTAGGAAGCTTAACAAGTAACAACCATGGTGGCATTAATTACTTGCAAATCCTTGCGGAAATTAACAAAGGTCCGACGTTAACATCAATTAGAAAAGAAAAGAGAGAGAACAAGGTTAAACGTTTTCCTACTCCTATCCGCTGGCCGGTGGTGTAGAACATCAGAAACTTCTATGATAGGAAACTTTGTGCAAGAAATAGGATGGACAATAAACTTCACAAACGGCCGAAAATAAAAATAATGATAATTAATTAAATCCTAGCTATTGTCAAGGCAATAGACCCACAATCACGAAACAAATCAACACAAATGAAAAAAGGCAATGAACACAATCATGAAGGCAATTAAGTGTCTGCTCAAGGAAAAAGCAAAGTGTAGTACTGTTTTTTGATGGGGGATGGCTAAATCTGAGGCTGGGCCTGACTTCGGCCCAATTTTATAAAATCAAATTAGTTGGATTCAAAATTTAAATTTTGAATAAAACTAAAATACCTTTTATGTCTTTTTTTTTTTTTTTTGACAAAACTCTAAATTATACATGAAAATTATAATATTTATATTTTTTATTTTTACGCTTTATACTATCTCAAAGTAATCTCTAGTTGTATTTATTATTTGATTGCTTTATACATATCTCTTTTTCTTAGCATTACATATTCTTTTGAATATATTTATGTTTTTTATTAAATGCAAAATATATTTTATTGTTCAATTAGATTCTAAAGATAAAATTTTTTGATAAATTAATTTCTAATTAAAATAAATATATTTTCAGGCTAATCTTGATAAGTTAGTATTTATAATTTCTCTGTTGTTTTTTTTTTAACAGCATTCAAATCTTACAATTAGTTTTATCACTTTAATATTTAATTAAAAATTATAATAATATTTAAAAGCATAATAAGAATAATAACAGGTCACTGAAACAACAATATTTAAGATATATATTTATATATCTTTTACTGTTTTTTCTTTAAAAATACAATAATCAAACACAGCGTAAAATATTAGCTCTTTGACAAAATAATATTTTTGTATATTATAACGTGTGTGTGCGTGTGTGTGTGTGTGTGGGTAGTACATTACAATATTATAGCGTATGAGTGTGTGTAATATTACAGCATTATAGATAGTGTGTTTAAATGACCTTTTTTCCTTTACTTTTCTTTTTGTTAATACTATATTACCCCTCTTTCTTTCCGAAAAACTATTTCATCCAAATGGCAAATACTCCTTTAATTTCAAATAATTATAAATACTCATAGACATTTTTTTTTTATTATAGATTGATAACAAATATTTTCTATAGTTTTAAAAATATCCTCTGCATATAGTTTAGTGACAAATATCATCTTCGAATTTGAAATTGATGGTAAATATTTTTTATAATTTCAAAAATACATTAAATTATATAAAGTACACAAAATCAAATTATAAAATTTATAATTTGAAAAACATAAAAATTAAGAATACATAAAATTATATAAACAATCATATAAAATACATAAAATTTAATTAATAAATTCATAATTCAAAGAACATAAAAATTTCATAAATGAAAAATGCATAAATTGCATAATAATATATAAATTACATAAAATTAAATTATAAAATTTATAATTTGAGGAAATAAAAAATTTATAAATTAAAATACATAAAATTTAATTATAATATTTATACTGTGAAGAAAATAAAAAATTCATAAATTATATAAAATATACAAATTTTAATTATAAAATTTATAATTTGAGGAAATAAAAAATTTATAAATAAAAATACATAAAATTTAATTATAATATTTATACTTTGAAGAAAATAAAAAATTCATAAATTAAAAATACATGAAATTATATAAAATACATAAAATTTAATTGTAGAATTTATAATTTGAAGACATAAAAAATTTATAAATTAAAAATACATAAAATTAAAAGCTCATAAATTTTATGTATTTTTATAGTAAATTTTGAGTATTTTTAAAATTATAAGAATATTTGTCATTAGTTTCAACTTGAAAAAGTATTTATTAAGAAAGTACATACATTGGATATTTTTGAAACTATAAAAAATAATTTATTATCAGTTTTAAATTTTGGTGTATCTATTTGGAAAGAACACACAAAAAAATATTTGTAATTATTTAAAAAATAGGGAGATATTTGTCATTTTCCTTAAGGGGTAAATAACCTTTTCTCCTTTCTTTTTTTCAAGCTAATACTGCATTACCCCCTCTTTTCTTTTTAAAGAACTATTTTAAACCCTTTAATTTTTTATTTTATCCTTGAGATTTCTCAAATCGAACCGAACTAAACCGGTTCTAAAAATATGAAATATTTATAACCGGTTGGGAACTCAAATTCAAGACTTTATATTGTAATATATTATTACTTACTATTATACCAACTCAATTTTATATAATATAAATGTGCAGAATTTAATAAAATATATGATACTAATTAAATATATAATTTCACAAATCAATAAACTTAATTATGAAAATTAAAGAATTAAATATATTAACTTAATTTTGAAAATTAAAGAATTAAATATATTATTTTATAATTCAATATATTTAAATTTTTAATTTTCAAAATTAGATATATTGATTTATAAAATAATATATCTAATTAAATTATAAAATAAATTTGGATAAAACTTTTGGTCATAACTCTCAAATTTGATATATTTAATTTTTAATATATAGATATATAAATAAATTTATTCATAAAAAAATTTAAAATTTGAACAATATTTATTATCATTAATAATAACGATAATAATTATAAAATAAAGCCCAAATGTTACATAACTTATAATAATTATTATTAATTTTATTTGGTCAAATTTTTTATTTTTATGAATATAGTTATTAATGTTTTATAAAGTTCTTATTACAAGGAATGAAGTTCTTGAAGAACTTCCACTTATCAAGGTAATAAAGAAAAAGCACTCATAAAAGCATGCAAGCCGGAATATTCTTAATATTTATTTAGTTGCAGACATCAGGATTTGCCAGGAGGTAGTCTTCGAGAGGCTTGAGATTTTCCTTTGATTTTGCTCTTCCAGCTTGGAATTGCTCTTCTGGGATCTTCACGTCAACTTTTGTGTAGATCTTGGTAATGCTTTTGCAGATTGATCCTCCATTGGTAGATGGCAAGTAAGTCAGGTCGTAAGAAATTTTTTCAACCTTATCGGACAGAATATCGCCTTCGATGACAGTGTAACTTGTTTTCAGATTCACTGTGTCTACTTCTTCAATCTTGTGCTTAACGTAAGTCTCTTTTCCGTCTGCATGTGGAACAAATGTAAATAATTATGCTTAGAGCAATTATGTTGTACTGATTATTCTACTTAATTCTGTAAAGCACAATAATTAAATACTTAGTTGACAAATATTACTAGACTTATTTCACAGCCAAAGCAATCATTTATTTTTCAAAAGCAAAACAAGGAGAATGAAGATGTAACATTTATTTTTAAAGACAGTCTATTGTGGGTTGCGCCATAATAGAATTATTTTATAAGTCTGGTCTAATTAGACTCTCGAAGAAACAAATAATGCCAATATTTCAAAATTAAAAAAATTATCTCTATCTCTCTCAATAAATTTTTAGCCATCTCTCCCTTTACATAAGAAAGTTGTAAATTGTAAAGTGTTCAAACTTTTAAATGTTTTCTTTATCAAATCAATAGCTTTAGAATGGGTATATATATTTTTCTTAGCTTAATTTAACATATATATTGATATATGATTTTATTTAAGAATGAGATGTTTGATTTACAAACATTTTGTATTTTATTTAGCTTAATAATCTTCCAATAAGTAAGGGCTATTATCAACAATTCAAAGCAACAATAAATATTCAAGGAAAGGAAGATTTTATTCACCTACTATTTGATTAAGAAGTACAATTAATCTACGAGTGTGTTCAATTTATAAGTGTGAACAATATACAACATGTTAATTCTATCATGTAATTTATAAAATGTTGTCCTTGAGAGAAGAGCTTGTCTTTGTTATCTCTGAGAGGGCTCTAATTTCTTGTGACAGGAGAGGCTTCAATTATTTCAATACGAAGAGTTATAGCCCATGGTGATTTTCGTTTAGCAACCTCTCTTGCAGTCCTAATAGGCTATACCTCTGAGTTAGTTGAATGTGGACGAGGAATATTAAAAGTAAAGTTAAGAATTGCATGACCTAGCTTGTTAAATATCCACGTCAAGTCTAGGTGTGGATAAGATTAGAAGAAGAGTTAGCTAATCAAATCTATTATGTCATTGGTCTTGTTTTATACTGAACCTCGAGATCCCCCTCAACCTTCTCTGCCCTCTTAGAAAAATCCATAAAAGTCTTATCTACCTCTCTAAGTCCTTTTTTAAGGGCATTTACTTTCTTTGAGAGCTTATCCACAGTTGACATAAAATAATAACCAGTGCTCTCTTTATCATCTAGCTTCGCTCTTCAATCATTGACCTAACTATTCATTTCTTGGTAAATATTGGTGAGTCTACGGTGCTCTTGACCAAACTTCTTCACATTTTTCTTCAATATTTGATTTTTTTGCTCTATCTAAATGGCTCAAGATTCTGCAAATGCCATATTGGCTTCTAATTTCTCCTTCTCTTTACCCCATTAGGACTACTCCTTAGTAAGTCGTGACATTGTAGTGGTTGCCTGTTCTTTAGCTTTATCCCTCTTTGGAGTCAACTTATGATATATGGAACTGCCAGGTCTTGGTATTTAAGTGCATTCTTTAATTGTTGCTTGGTCAAGTCTATCATTTATGGGCTTTAGTAGCATAAACATGAGAGTTCAAAAAAACGTAAATAATATATCTATAAAACAAAGCAAAAAAAAAAAAAAAAAAGTCAACGGACCTTGTAGATCCATAGACTAATCATATCTACGATATTAAGCTACTTAATATCAACCATTGACTGAGCTTTCTAGAGGCTTATCTATTTCGTCTCAATGTTTAGTAGGGGCAAAAGTGCCTGTAATACCCTTTCTTAGATTTAGGAAGGCCATCTAGGCACACACTAGAGATCTTAGTGATAACAGGCTTAGGTGCATCAGTGTTGCACCCCTTAAAAGCATTATCCTTGCCTTTTCTAGTCCCTAAAGCATCGGCATTGCCTATCTCAAGCTTAAGGCCTTTTAGGGCCTTCTCGATGTTCTTACCCTTAATGCTTCTGCTACTTTACACCTTTGATTTAGAAAAGGTGGCTCATCACCGGGATGAGTTGTCTATTTTTTTTTTTTTTTGTGTGTGAATGCATCCTTTTCCTCATCTATTTTTCTCTTACCCTTATCTTTAGGCAAGCCCTCCTAAGTCAAATAAGGCTCAGGTAAAGGAGCCTTTTTTGGGTCCTTGAAGGAGATCCCTTTCTTCTTGAGATGGGTAGCCCCTCTAACCTTCTTAGTAGGCACTTTATCCTATACCTTTTCCTCCTCTTTTGTAGCCTTAAAATTCTTTTGTTGATTTTCTGATGGGTTGCCCCAGTAACCCCTCTACCAATAGTTCCTTTAAAATATCCAAGAAGCATTGTTTTCTCTTGCCCTAGGTTTCTCAGTATCGACAATTATATACCATAAAGAAATGGTAAAAAATATTAGCGTAAATAGAGAAAAAGAGAAGGGACATATTTATCCATTCTATTCTTTTCTTCCATGAGCTCCTTACTAAGTACCATAACCTTTAGGTTAGACCTGAGTAAGTACTCAACCAAAAATAGATATTTTATGTTCTTTAATGGGAGCATCTTTAACTGGCCTAGGACACTACTGGATAGATCAAATTGTTGTTGATGAACATCTGCACCAACAAATAACAGCTTAGATTCGAGCTTGACCTATCTCAATCAATCATTACCTTGGTCAAGTCAGGGATAGAAAAGCATTTACCTATATCCTTAAAAAACTGTGGGAATGGCTCTCTATAAAGCCTTGTCCTAGTCCCTGATCATAAATAACTATCTATCTTTCTAGTTCTTGTTATAAAATGGATTTCTTTTAAATGGTGAGATGAGATTAGGACGGACTTGACTAGCCTAAGTACTAGCTTAAATTCTTTCTCGACATAAACAAGTATAATATCTTGTCTATACTGGAAAGGGGACTTTTGGTACTAGCTTGCAAAATAAACACATCGCTAATGATTTGTCAGCTATTAAAGGTTGAAATTCTAAACCTTCTAAAAGTTTTGGCAAGTACAATTACAGAGTCAGCCTCACCCCAAGGAGCAAATACTCTTCATTTATAGACACCTTATTCTTAGGGGTCTTACTCGAGGTTTCTTATGGGCCAGACGCCCTAAGATGGATGTTGGAAGGGATCTTGAATAACCTCTGATAAGGCACTAAATTAGCTATTGTTATAGTGGAAGGGGAACTAATTTGCTTTATAAGGTCTTCTAAGTCAACTTTAGGCAAGAGTTGGATTTCCACTATCACCCTTCTTTTGACTCGAAGTCAAAGGTTCACCCGAGTGTCCGGTATTCCTCTTTATGGCATCACAATCCTTGTGAACTTTTGTCAATTTCTTCCAAATTAAATAAGGACAAACATTTAAACTTAAAACCCATTCAAAAAGAATTAAAAATTACCCTAATTAATCTAGTCACTTAAACCTTCAAACGAACTCATAAACCTAAAAAACTAACCACAGGGCATTTCCTACAATTCAGCAAAGACCTAAAAATAATAGACATGAAATACGTAGAAAATAGTCTCCACTCTTCTCCTTCAGTATTGTTTCATGTCCTTCACAAACTTAGACCACCCATAAACCAGAGAACCACTAATAAATAAAAAAAAAAAATCGATTTTTAATAAAAAGTCAATAACTTTTATCATAAGGAAATTTGATATTTAGGAGAAAAACAAGAGCAAATCATAGCTACATGTTTAGGATAGTCAATAAAAGACTTTGACCCGTTGGTGAGGATGACTCTACAGGATCTCTTGCACTAAATAGACGAGAGTCGTTATTCATATCTCCACCCTAATCATATCGTCATCTTAACTATGTGGTTAGAGATTTATATGTGAACAGTATAATAATCATCTAAGACTAGAGTCTCATCAATATGTGTAAAATATTTTGTAACGGATCCTTAACAACTTTAAGAGCTTAGTTTGAGTAGGGCATTAAAATTCTTTTTATGGAGCTAAAAATTGAGATATCCTAACTAAATATCGATAACTGTGAATTGGCACTAACTAAAAATAAAAATACAGTAAAAAAAAGCTAACTGTCAAGTATTGCAATTGCATTTCGAGATCCCACGCAGAAAAACTTACAAGATATAGTAGCCATGTTTATAAAAAGAGGTCAAATTTAACAAGAAAAATGTTAGTATTTTGACTCAAGACTTAGACACTGTTTATTATCTTCTTTACCTTATTTCTCTGCAAACACACGAGCGGCAACCCCAAAAAATACCCCATTCATTTTATTTTTTCCTCTTTTTCTTCCATATTTTTGCTGCTTATCTTGCCGACTCTTGATTTAGGCAACAGAGTTTTTGTTTCGGACAATGAATATTACTCTGCTCTTCTCGTGTTTGCAGGGTTTCTGACAAACAGTGAACATTGAATTTCTGCTAAATGATGCTTAAATCGATTTTACAGAATCCTGATCTATATAATACTCAATTAGATCTTGTGCATCAACAATAAGTATTTTAAATTTCAAATTAAAGCGATGTAAAAAAGAAAAATCGTTCATATACTTTCAAATGTAGAACTTTATTTTTATTCAAAAAAAATTTCAGTAAAGAAACGTAGAGTAACTCACAACGTGGTCGTTCTTCAATCACGAAACATCAGCAACAGCGTGACGTGAGTTAGTCACGAGCACCCCCATCTCCATTCAATACTGACATTTGACAGGGATCGAAACGGGGTCGTGTCAGCTTATATAACTGGACATTGCTGCGATTAATCAAGAATTTGAAACGAAAGCAAACTCCGCGCGAGCTATGGAGCTTGTACTCCCACCACCGTTTCGCTACCGCGATCCTCTAGAAAACGAGGTAGAGGAACCGAGCTGGGAGGCGGGGAGGTGAAGAACGACCAACCGGAGAAAAATGCCGGGACATCAGGTTCAATATTATTGCTACAAGCTTCAGCCTGTTTTCTTAAAATCTCTGGAGCGTCCTCGTTTTTAAGCAAGCAAGGTGGGACCTCATCGTGGCGTTTGAGAAACCTGAACTGGTCCGTTATAAGATTGTTTTAGGCAGGAAGTTCGATTACCATTGGCGACCGAGGATGGTCGGAGTCTGAAAACAGATTTCGAAGGTGGCGAGAGCGGGAGTGGGTGATGCTAGGGTAGTCTTGAGAGTGAATTGTTGCTGGCGCCGTTCTTTTCGAGGGCGTAATTAGGACAGATGCCTTGAATTGAAGAATGGGTTTGTTTGGGAGTATATATTGGGTTACTCTAATCCTTGAGCGAAGAGGGAGTTCGACAATAAACAGGAATTGCGACGTTGTACAAGGTGGAAGATTTTGATTGGCAACACATAACGACAGATTACTTGTAGGACAAGAAGTCGGCGACTGGCAAATGCCAGGAAGACGAAAGGAAGCAGAAGCTTTCATTTCCGTGTTTTATTACTCTTTTGCCC
>JAWDEX010000010.1:3065796-3090784 GCA_035221805.1 Trichilia hirta | reverse complement strand
GTTTTGGACTTGCTTCATACAAGTTCAAAGTTTCTTTTTGGAGTAGTAATGGAGTTTATGAGTGTCAGAAGGCTAATTCTCTGCTGCGAGCGGCAGACAACTGGCTTAAGCTTTTGCAAGCCAATCATCCTGATTATAGGTTCTTTATATCCCACAGTTCATACATGAGGTGAGGAAATTTTTTCTCCCAACTAAAAGTACTTGACACAGAAACCAGCACCCAGCATATGACATCATCTGTTCCTTGGTGTTTATATTCGTGGAGCATTGACATTCTCCCACTATACTCATTTTGGTCGTTCTTTTGTTGCAAAATTGCTTGAAAATTAGTCTATTCTCTGCATTTGTAAGAAATGTGTTTCAGTCTGTCGGATGCTGTACACAGTCATAATCGGCCAAAGACAAAGCTTTCTGATTATAATCAGTGTTAGTTTTGGTTAAATGGAAATTGACAGATTATGGTTTTGTGACAAGAAAATTTCAGTTGCATAGTTGGTATAGCTTCTTAATAAGATTGTTAGTTGATGATGATGATGAAAAGCTGAGTTATGTGTACAGTTGGGTTTTTCTTAGTATTGTGTATACACTTTGTACTAACAATTCGTAGAATTTGATCTTTTATAAAGCATTTTATATATTTTCATTTTAAATTTTTGTGGTTGTGTGATGTGCAAATAGTCTAAAGTAATCTTAGATCGCCGTGATTGCATTGATAAAGAAAGAGAACTTTTGGTTGAATTCTCCGCTGAAAAGACTAAATTCTTTGATTCCAACTCACGGTATGATCATTGGTCAAAGACTTACTTCACTCTAATACGTAGTGATCAACAACTCTAGTTATTAAATAATTAAACAATCAGAAACAATTTACCATCCAACATCATGTTATACCATTACTGGTACTCTGAACGTAAGTTCAAAATCTAATGCTGACTGTCTCTCTTATTTCGTTAAGCCAAGATCCTGCAGTTGTAATCTCACCTTGAAAGGTGCTTACAATCCCAGCAACTCACGGGTTGGCCGCTTGAAACATGCTTATAACTATCTGTGCGATAAGTTATCAATAAATCACCTTGTTTCATTTTCTGGCCATTGTAGATTGAAACAAAATCTCAATTTTAAAGATATTGGAATCAAGTTTCTTTCAATGCTCGTTAAATTCATCTCAACCTTTAGATATATCAGCCTATCCATATTCACCACATGCATACATCTTAGATCAGAAAAAGCATAAGCACAACATGTAGAATAAGATTCTTCCATCTTTCCATTATCCACGTTAAAGGCTTTTTTCTCTTACCTAACTCTTCCCACTTTATGATAATATATACAATTAAAACTCTTCCCTCTTTATGGCCCTAATATTACAATAGCATATGCATCATTAATACCCCAACATCACTTATAAGTAGTCATCAAGAATGGTGGACATCACGAGTCCTTGAACAAACTCACTCTTGCTAGCCTTCTCTTCTTGGTCCTGGTCTGAAATCTGGGGCTTTTGGCCATTTCTGTCACCATAAAATCGTGTTAGAATACAAAAGGCTTAGAAATATACAATATAAACAGAATTGCTAAACAGTTCCACCCGGGGATAACAAATAATTTCACTGAAAATTCAACAGCCACCAAAGTCATTACTGGCCATTCTCAAATTTCACTGGATTGTAATATAATGGTGATTATATATATTGTATCAAAACGCCAAATTACATACATATTATCAAATTCTCAGTCCCATTACTACCTTATGAATATCATCTGAAATACTAGCAAATGCACAAGTTAAAGGGCTACGATAACATCTGATCAATGATACAGATAGAAGCATAATAGACAGCTTTATCATTGATAACGTATACATTTGTTAAAGGGCTATACCATTCGGCCGTACAATTTCAGTGAGTTAAAATCAGTCATTTATCAAGATAGGCAAACGATAAGATATGTATTTTAATTTTAACGTTTGGAGAATGGAGATCACATAAAATTTCTGTCAAACATCACACGTGCTTCTGTAGGCAAAAAATTACATACCTAATATACTTATATTATTGAATTTACGACATCTGGACATATAAACAAATGAATAAATGATACCATCAGACATACCTTTCATGGAAGTTCTCGCTTGAGCTTTCCTTTATTGAGGTTGGTTCAATGATAGAAAGTGGTTGCATGCTAGGAGGTTCATCAATCTTAGGCGAATTAAATAAAAACGAAGACAACAATGGATCAGGTTCTGCATTGGAGGACGAGATAAAGTATGAAGATCCCCCAAGAAGAGATTGCAGATTTCCATCTCGCAATTCTTTTCTCAACAAAGAATAGGTTGAATTAGGCACACCCCTACACAATCTCCTTTTGCACTGCACGTAATTTACGGTCAAGGAATATTACAGGTTCCTAATTAAGAACATAAAAGAAAATGAGGCTCAACAATGAAAAACATAGGAAAAAGGGATCGCAAAAGGAATTCTGCCTGTATAAATTTGATAAATTTGACCGCCAGCAATTAATTCCCAAGTAGTAAAATCCTCGGACTTGACATAGAAGCCAAGATCAGTACGTAGAAAAGAGTGATAAAGGGTGCAGACACACACATTATTGTTAAGTCAATAGCAGGAGATAAAGGTTCTAATTCCCCAACGAAGCTGGTTTATTTATTAAAACAGAATGACAATTGGACCAGACAAGTATAGGCTCAGAATTATTAAGTTACCCTAAGCAAAATAACTATACCAAGGAACAAGAACTTCAAGACACATATATATAACTAAAGCCAACTACAGAGAAAGGATATTTTAAAAATGTTTCCATGCTGCATTGTGATATGGCTGACTATGTCCAATCCAACCCTTTTTGCACACACAGGACATACCTGAAAGTGGAAATTTAAAGGAAAAAAAAAAAAAAAAAGCAACAAATATGGTGAGCATGTATAAATGAAAAATTCAAACAACTACAAATGAAAAATCAAAATTACAGTACCAGAGTAAAATATTATTCCAACAAGTGGGGTTTGTCCTACTAACACGACTATTTAACAGACCCTTGATTTCAGCTAGTGCTCCCAAATCATGAAAACTCCAAGCTCACTAGCTGAATGGAAACATACAATCCACAAATGCACGTTCAATAAGTAAAAAGGTCCCAGAGTATGCAATAGTTTCTCGATAGGAAAATAGGCAACCCTTGTGAGTATCTATCACACAACCTATACCAATTTGTACAATCCTATCAAAAATTCTATATCAATAAACCAACTTCTATAAAAAGAAATATTCATCTTCATACAGCCAAACAGACCCTAGCATCATCTCTTCCAATATCAAAAGTTCTCAGAATCTACTTCCAAAAATTTAAGTCCTTTCATTCTCTTCTATTGATAAAAAGCTTTCAATTTCAGAATTTTATCATTAAAAGCAGGATGTTCCTGATTACAAGAGCCACCATAAAATATCAATTTTCGGTTTTTAATAAAGTAACCCAATGTGCAACCCATGATAAATTTGAAAAAAGAAAAAGAAAATGGAAATGAAAGCAATCAATTTAAACATGTAGAGACGAAGTATAAAGATATTACTTTATTATTAACGAGTAATTATTTAATAATTTAAAAAATAAAAATACCCCATTTTTCGCTTCAATCGGATGATCCTCATCGAGATGGCAACAAAGTCCAACAATGTCGAAATCTTCACCACAAAAAGGGCAGAGAAAAAGTCCTCCCAATTCATCATCACCCTCCATTTCATCGTAGCCACCTCCGATTAACAGATCTGTACAAAACACAAATTCCATCACCAAAAACATCAAAAAAGACAAGCATTTTAAAAAAAAATCCTCTACAGTATTTTCTCGGTAAGCAAACAGACCAGATCGAGACTGGTGGTGGTGGCGTCTTGAAAAAGCTGTTGACATGCGATTGCTCCACGAATTCGACTCCATTCCTTAAAAAATTAAAATTAGATTAAAAATTTGACTGATAGATAGATAGATAGAGTTGAATTACGATGTCAATCGCGTAAATTCTTTGAAATTGAAGACTTCAATTATAAATACTGTATCAAACCCTAGAAAAACGTAAACAATGAAGGAAGAGACACAGAAAGAAATGTTTTTTGTGTTTCTGAAAGCAGACACAGCAAACACTGTCCTCTGAACTTCCGCATTGGTAGGGCCTCGGAGTCATTATGTTTTATGAACCAGTGCCAGTGTACTTTTGCTTATTTTCACATATACCCTAAACTACTTGAGAATTGCGTAATGCCCGGAGAGTTCGTTAAGTCCCCCGCGTATTATTTTTATTGTATGGGTGGTATATTATTGCCATTGCTCTTCCTCCACATTTAATTACGCGTCGTCTGTCAGCTCTCGTAGCTCAGTTGGTTAGAGCACCCGTTTAGTAAGCGGGAGGTCTTGAGTTCGATTCTCAACGAGAGCAAACATATTTTTGTATTATATCATATCTGTTATTTTCTTGCTTCTTAAAGAGGGCAATACCGGCTGACAATGACAATTACAATGACCTGGAGGCCATTAAGAAGGACAGCAACGATTTTTTATTTTTTCATTTATTTTACTTTTACTTTTTATTTTTTAAATTATTTTTAAAATTTTTATTAGTTATTTGAATTTTTTTAATTAAAATTGTAAATTATTATATTTTAAATATGCATTGAATATTAACCTATTAAATTTTATTTTTGAGTATATTTGCTATTGAAATACTATAATCTCATAATTATTTTTATCTTTATTTTAAGGCTACTGTTATAAAATAAAAGTTAATATTCAACTGCTACAAAATAAAAATTAAAAAAAAAAATAAATATTAGTTAAATAATATCAACACAATACTATTCGTACTAAACTCGTGTGGCAATAATGATAGATCCATCACTATCTATAGTTTATGTATACCTCTAAATAAAAAATTATTTATCGAATTCTTCCGGAATCGATTGTTATAAAATAATAGGAAATAGCACAACATACGGAAGCCAGATGTAACAATGGCACGAAGAAATTCTATAAATAAATGATTCTATGAAAGTTAAAATTTAAGTATTGCCTTCGGTTAAAGGTGTTGAAACAGAAAACAGCATAGATTCTAATTCTTCTTCCTCTTCTTCTCCTAATTATCCTGACAATCTCGGAAAGATCTTTCCAGAAGATCAGAAACAGTAAGATTCATGTCCGAAACCATCCTCTCAACTACCGACGACAGTATGTTCACATCCGACATAGCTCGATGAGCTGAACCCACCAGGGGAATATGATAATACTCACGCAATTTTTGCAGCGAGAGTTTTTGAGAAACCAAACCTGTTGAAATTATGCATCAGTAGATGAATGGGATTAATCAAGAGAGATTAAACAGAAAACCTTTTTGCTTCTTCAGTTCTCGAGCTAGATGGAGAGTGTCGAGAAACAGCCAATTTTCAGGAATGCTCCAGCCGCAGCGACTGAATTCCTTTATTAGAAATGGCACATCAAAACCCCAAGCATTGTGAACGGCAAATAAAGCAACTTCTCCAAGATGTAGGCGACTGTTTACATACTCTATTAGGATTGGAATCAAATCCACCATACTGAACAAGAATCAGCAAACCATCATTATCTTGGAAATAGTTGCAGTAACAATGAGAAATTTTTGGAATCATTTGAGCTGACGGCATACCTAGGAACATATTCTTGATTGACCATTGCGGTTGTGATACCATGGATATGAGAGTTTGGAACGTGTCTTTCAGGATTTACCAGGGTTTGGAAACAGCTGTTTTTACCACCTTCAAGATCTCGGATTGCTATTTCAATTATCCGCTCACCTTCCCGGTAAAATCCTGTGGTTTCGATATCCATTCCAAATACTCTCGCTTGATATGTTGAATCTCCCTTGTCCAGAATCTTTGGTTCAGCATCAGAGTAGTGAATGCTTGTAAAACGGTTTGAAATTGGTTTATAATTTGGAGTACTTTTTTTCAGGATTCCATCAATGAATTGATTCCTATTGTTGCTTGGTTCATTGCTCTTGATGCTTGTTGCTCTTTCCCCATCTCCTGCACGTATAGGTCGTGAAAACAATCTGCCACGTATAGCATGTCCTGATTGAAAAGCTTCAAAATTATTTGATATTCCACCAAGCAACCCGAAAGAATTTCTTAGTGTGAATATGCTTTCCGTCAATCTTCCTAAGCAAGTTGGTCCAAGGAAAGAAAATGATTTAATTCGGCATCTGGGTACTTTGAAAATCGAATACAACATTGAACCTGCCCCCATTTTCACCGCCAACATGCGTTTAAGTTGAAACCTGTACACCAACGAATAAACAGAACCCAGATAAAAGTAATAATAGTAACTGATTTTTAACAGCAACCAGCGACAACTATGAAAGAGAATGACTACCTGGCTTGCATTCAAATTCGGAGACTTCTTTGCAAGCAAGAGTTAATTATTTGTAATATAAAGAGCGTAACTGGCAGTTAAAAAAGTGGTTGTTACTAGTTCATGTGAAAGTGCGGATCGTGCAAAAATTTTGACCCCAAAAAACGCGAGTCGTGCGCCGTTCCAGCCCATTTTAAATTGAGCTAAACCCATGGCAAAAGCCCAAAACAAGATGATTCGTTTTCTTTTTCCATTTTTGTGATTTTCACATTTAACGAGGAAATATAGTGCATCAGCACTATCCAATGATTGATGTTGACATTCCAATCAAAGCCAATAATAATGGCAACTGCTTTGCAGAAGCTATCCCTGTAAAAACTCTTCTTCCAGCCAACAGATCATCAGTACTATCCACTGATTGATCATTTATCATTTGCAATTTCAGTTGGCATCTCCTCCAGTCACACAATATCTACTCATCTTCTTGGAGGTAATTTAGTAAAATTATGGGCAGCTAAGTTACAAGCCCTAGGGATATGATAAATAAATAAATGACTATACAATTTGATAAGATCTTAATAATGGCAGATATTATCCAAAAAATTTCACCTCTCCTAAAAGTCTTTTCCAACAAGAGATTAACTGTATTATTTGAATCAGATTCAACCTGTACTGAACGTAAGTCTGTTTCTCTGTTTAGTTCAATTCCTTTTAATAAGGCGAAAGCCTCTGCAAACGCCACATTTTCAAAAAAAGTTTATACCAGCTACCCGGACTTCCTTATCAATCGAGTATCGACATTTAGCTTATACCAAAAAATCGAGTTGTGGAAACCGTGAACACTGAAATTGATTACTGCATCCTGTAGTTCCACCAATGATCATCAAAACCTTAGTTTTACCGATTTGTATCGACTCTAATAAAGCCTCAGCTTTAGCCAAGATTCACTTAGACTCCTGCATTTCATGTTGAAAGTTAGCTCTATTCCTTGAATACTAAACTGAACAATAAATCATTATGAATAGTTCCATCTCTTTCCTTGAAATACTGTTGACTTTCAGATCTTCCGATTAGATTTACACTTCATTAGTGCATGAAAAACATCTTTATAATATAGGTTGCCCCTGATAGAAATTAGACTATTTATGATTTTTCATATTTTTCAGATTAGCTTTCGTTGACAGATAACGGAGCAAATCCCTCTGCAGAAAAAATTTACCTTTCAATGTCAGAGCCCAAAAAAACTTCCACCAGTTATTAGTGTTCGAAGAACTAGAGGTATTATCAGAAAATTTGTATTTCAAATCTAGTTGATAGCCACCCTTAATTGAATGTTCTCCCCCTTTGAGTCTATCTTGGAAACTAGTGCTGAAATTTGTTGCCAGTTAGGTCCCTTTTGGATATAAATTTAATGCTTTATCTCTTCTACCAAGAGCTAGCTGGCTATTCCTGCTGCACTTTTGTTGCTTACTTGAAATAAACATTTTGCACATTATTGACAAAAGTAAGCAGATCCCATCTCTGCCTAACGTTGAGGTACAAAGAAAATGCCCGACTTGCATCATTTGGAACAGAATTGATACATAGAATTGCTTTCTACTATAGTAATTTGTAATAGAATTGCTTTCTACTATAGTAATTTGTAAAATCCTAGTGATGGAATTGACATCAGAGTAGTATTTTCAGCATAATAGACATGTCATGTGAAGATTAAATGTCTTTGCATTTGAGTACGGCATTTGATCTCAATTTTTCACTTGGCTCCTAGTTGCCACAGTGAGAGGAAAAGAAAATTTGTGGTTTCCGTGCTATCATCGGAAGATTTGCGTCTTGTTACCAAAACACCAATCAAACTGCACCATATTCTATGGCTTCTTTCTTGATCTTGGTATACATTGTCGAGAAATTTTCTTGATGTGGCCCATATTCCATCTTAAGAAGTGAAAGAGAGAGGTTACATGGGTGAATTTCGAATTTTTTCAGATCCTACAGGCACATACGAGGCCCAAAACCCTATATTCTGAGCCGACCCCAATCACTATTACAAAAATGAGAGATCTAAAATAATAAATAGGGTATACCTTCTAAAATTTAATAAATATTACATTAAAAATTTAGTGCACCATATCAACAACGTGATAAATATTTAATGTGGCACTCTACATTAACAGACCATGAATATAAAATGACCTGTTGATCAACTAGATAAGCCACCTAACGTCAAATCGAATGTCTGTTTTTCAATAATCACACGTGTTAAGATCACTATAAATAAGGCACTCACTTTCTGGCAAAGGGATTGGACAAAAAAAAAAAAGCTTTAAAAATAAAGAATCTACTCCCAAAGAAATACAGACTACACATTTTTAAACACTCACCCTTTTTTATTTCAAACAATTAGATGAATTGGTTCAACAAATTGTCAAAATTATTTCTGACAATTTAAATTTCAATCATCAAAATAATTATTCGTGTGACGAATAATCTGAACCACAGATCAAGTAAAATTATTTGTTTGACAAATAAATTTTGCCGAGTATGTGAATAGTATATTATTCATATGAACAGTGACCTAAGCTTGATTTTAAAAATCACTCACTTATATAATAAGTGAGTAAAATTAATCAAGTATAAGGTTCATGTATGACAAAAAGGGGTATTAATAGTTTGGCTATAAATATAATATTTTATGAAAATAGTTGTAATAAGAGAGAAAAAAAAATTATCATATGTGATTTGGATAATTTGAAGAGGTAATGACTCCTTCAAATTATCATATGTTAAGTATGAGATGTGTGCTACCCTATTTAGTATAAAACTTAAAGAAAAATATCCCCCGATGATTATATCATCAAGATGATTAGTATTCTTAGACAATTAGACGCTTGGAATATTCGGATGCCCTATAATTTAAGAGTGAATTTGATTCTATAGTCACTCACGCCCAGTTTTAAAAGTTTTATTACTAATTTTAATTTGAATAGAATTAAGAGTACTTTTTTTAAGTTGCTCAATGATCTTCATGAGTATTACAAATAGAATACTAAGAGTAAAAAACATGAGAATGTTTATATAGCCACTACTAGTAGAACTGGTAAAAGGCCACAGCGCTCATCTCAAGGCTCAAAGGCTAGACCTAAGAAAAAAAAAGTCAAGAAGGCTTTACCTCCCAAACAGTCTAAAACAAAATAGTCAAAAAGAAAGTATTTTTACTGCAGGCAAGAAGGACATTGAAAAAGAAACTGTCCTCAATACCTCAATAGTCTTAAGAAGGCTAAGATAGATATGTATAGCAGTTTTGTGATTGAATATAAATTAAGTGTTAATTTAGATATTTATTCATGGGTACTTGACTCAGCTGCTATCTCTCATTTTTATATGTTATTGCAGGTACTACAGAATAGTTCTGCATTATCAGGTGATGGGAACTCTTTAAGGATGGCGAATAGAGCAACAATTACTGCCACTCATGTAGGCTTATATAGACTACAGTTACCATTCAGGCATATTTTAAAATTAAAGAATATTTTATATTTTTCTTTTGCTGTACAAAACATTATTTCTGTATCTGTACTTTTAATAATAGTTATTCTGTACAGTTTAACGAAAATAAATGCATATTTTAGAGAATATTGGTAAAGTAATTAATACAAATAGTTTGTATGTCCTTCAAATAAATAATAGTTATTTAGTTTTTTTATTACGAATAAAAGAATTCAAAATAAAATTAACCCTAAATTTCTATGGCATCATAAATTAGGTCATATCAGAGATAAGTGACTCAATCAACTTGAAACTAGTAAAATATTAATTTTATTGGATTTTGAACCCATTCTGATGTATGAGTCATGTCTTTGAGAAAAAATGACCAAATTATCCTTTAAGAATAAAGGTGAGAGGGCAAAAGAACTATTGAATCTCGTACATACTGATGTATGTGGATCATTCAGTACTACAGTCAAAGGAGATTTTAATTACTTTATTACTTTTATCGATGATATGTCTAGATATGAGTATGTGTATTTGATGAAATACAAATTTAAATCCTTTAAAAAGTTCAAAGAATTCAAAAATGAAGTAGAAAACTAAGTAAAAAAAAGTATAAAAGTTCTGCGATTAGATCGTAAAAGTGAATACTTGAGTAATGAATTTCAAGAATTAAAAAAAAAAATTATCTCGCAAATGACACCTCTATATACACCTTAACATAATGGTGTAGCAAAAAGAAGGAATCGTACTTTATTAGATATAGTGCGATCAATGGTTAGTTTTATAGACTTATCATTATATTTATAGGGATATACTTTGTAGATTGCTGCACATATTCTTAATAAAGTTCTTTTTAAATCAGTCCAAAAGACCCTATATAAGATATGGTGTAGTAAAGAGTCCAATCTAAATTATATAAAAGTCTAAGATTGTCCTGTTTATGTCAAGTTGATCAAATCTGATAAATTTGATTCTAAATCAGAGATGGGTCAATTTATTGGATATCCTAAAAAAGGTTTAGGATATCAATTCTACTTTCCATCTGATTAAAGAATATCGATTAGTAGGAATGCATACTTATTAGAGAAAGAGTTTCTAGAAGAAGAAGGTGCAGGTAGAGAAATTGAATTAAAAGAAAAGTCTTTCAAATATTAATCTGACTAAACTGAAACTGAAACATCTAGTCAGCAGACTACAATTCTTGTTAATCCAGTTTTAACTTAAAAATCTTCTAAGATTCTTGTAGTTCTAGAGAGATAAATTTTTCAATGAACAATATTTTAAATCTTACTTAGTATGAGGTACAAATTATAGAGATGATCCTAAAACTTATGAAGAGGTAATCTTAGATAGAGATTCAAGAAGATGGCTAGAGGCAATGAAATCAAAAATAGATTTTATGCATATAAATCAAGTCTGGACACTTGTTGATCCTTTAAAAAAAATAGTTCTTATTAATAATAAATAGATCTTCAAGAGAAAGATTAGTAAGGACAAACAGGTAGAGAACTATAAAGCATGGCTGGTTGTAAAAAATTATACTCAAAAATCAAGATTAGGTTATAAGGAAACTTTTTCGCCCATTGCTATAATAAAATCTATCCGAATCATGCTAACTATAGTTGCATACTATAATCATAAAATTTAGCAAATAGATGTCAAGACAGCATTCCTTAATGGATATATTGAGAAAAACTTATTTATAAAACAGCTAGTTAGTTTTATGTCCACTGTTGAGCCACATAAAATATGCAAGTTGCATTAATTCATTTATGGATAAATGCAAGTCTCTAGAAGTTAGAACATCCAATTTGATAAAATAATAAAAGCATTTGGTTTTATTAAAATTCAAATGAGCCTTGTGTTTACAAATAGATTAAATATTATGCGATCACATTCTTAATATTATATGTAGATGACATATTATTGATGGATAATGACGTGTGCATGATAACAGAAGTCAAAATCTGGCTATCTAGAACTTTCTTCGTGAAAAATTTAGGAGATACAACTTATATTCTTGAGATTCGTATCTATAAAGATAGATCAAAAAAGATAATTAGATTATCCCAAAAGTTATACATTAAAAAAAATATTGAAAAGGTTTAATATGAAGACCTTTAAAAGAGGTCTCTTACCCTTTAATTAATGTCTTTATCTCTTAAGAGATATGAGTTCACAGACTGATAAAAAGCGATAACGGATGCATAGTATTCTATATACATCAGCTATAGGTAGCTTGATATATGCTATCCTATGTACACGACCTAATATAGCTTATGCAATAAGTGTTACTAGTAGATATCAAACAGATTCCAGGAAAAAACATTGGTCTGCAGTAAAAACTATCTTTAAGTACTTAAAAAGGACTAAAAATTTGATTCTAAGTTATGGATCTTAAGAGTTGCATATTCATAGGTACTTGAATTCTGATTTTTAATCGAATATAGATGATTAAAAATCTACATATGGTTTTATATTTCTGTGTAATAGAGAGACTATGAGTTGAAAGAGTTCCAAATAAATGATAACAGCCGACTCTATCATAGAAGTTAAATATGTAACAGCTTTAGAAGCAGCTAAAAAAGCAGTTTTAATGCATAAGTTCGTATATGAACTAGGTGTAGTTCCTAGTATAGCTTGTTCGATAAGCGTATTATGTAATAATACAAGTGCTATTACATAAGCTAAAGAGCTAAAAGCACACTAAAAATTTAAACATATTGAGCAAAAGTATCATATTTTGAGAGAATTTATTGGTGCTGAAAAAATTTTGATCAAAAAGATATCTTCAATAGACAATGTCGCTGATCCTCTCACTAAAGCAATGAAATTGAAGTAGCTGGACCATTATCTTGAGAAGATAGGTATGAGATACAATAGCAAATGGCTTTAGTGTAAATGAGAGTTTGTTAGTATTGTATGCCTTAAAATCATTCGTGTTATCAATTTTGGGCATATTGTATTGAGTTACATAGTTATTAATACAGAAAGTATTTCAATTTATTTGTACATACTGCTCTTTTTATCCAATCATACTAGTGATAGAATATATATGTGAATCATCTAAGATAATTAAATTATCTAAATTGTTTCCTACAAACGTAATATCAACTAGGCATTAATATTGTATAGTAGGCACAGTAAATGTCTTCGGTGAATATCATGAGATAATATTAGTGCGAGTGATATGATAGCCATATCATTAGGACATTAATGTAGAATAATAGTTAAAGAACTATTATTTAAACATAACCACAGTATGGTGAATCACATGAATGTATGATCTCAATGATTCATCATTAAATTCTAAGGGTGTATTAACTACTTCTTAGACCTTGGACGTCATATTTGTCAATCGGTATAATTGTACATGATTTATATAGTATATAAATACGAGACTAATCACGTGTTGCACATAGTAGCTAGTTTGGTCATGTGTTATTTATATCAAGTAGCAAATAACTGTCAGAAAGAATCCATTGACTCGATATAGTGATTTTGAAGTACCGTTAACTCAATCCAAATTTTAGTTTTCAGTGAATATTAGTAAACGACTGAAAATAAAGTTTTTGACCAAAGCACAAATGTCATACGAAGAGTTCGCAGTGACAAGTTCAGTTCGTACTGACTGATTATCCAAATAAAACTAAATTGAAGATTTTGACATTCGTAAACCCTGATTTGGTTAGGATTAAACGAATGAAAGGAGATTATTCACACAAAATCTATAATTAGGAATAAGGTTTAATGAAATTTTTCTTTATTATGAGTTAGAAATTATGGCACATTGCTAGATGTTAACTATAATCGGTGGGCATTCTAAAGGTTCTAAATGAGGTCAATGAGATTGATTTCATCTCACAGCTAATATCATAGTGAACTTGAGAGGTCACAATATAAATTTGAAATTTTTTTGCTATAAGAGAGAGTGAATAATATTAACAAAAGAGCTAGCACTCTCGAAGATATTATTTGACCAAAAATCATAAATGATTTACGCATTAAATTATTTAACAAAAAAAGAGCTTGAGAAATTAACCTAATTGTGATTTATAATAAATCACAGTATTCGATAAATATTTAGATATTTAAAATAAAATTTGAAATTAATTTATATTTTTTAAAAATTGAAAGGTCTAAATAATATTTTATAATTAGGGGTCCTTAATGATATTTTATAATTAAGAGGCCTGATTAATATAAACCATATAAAATTAAAAAAGAAGCAGGACGTTTCTGTTCCTCCTGATGGCAACTGATTTAGTTTCATCTTTTTTCAATTTTCTCTCTGTTCTCTCTCTTAAATTGGTCAATTAGCAAAAAATCAAAAACGTTTAATTTCTTAGAGGCATCATATTATTGGTGCTATACTTTATCAGAGAATCATTAAAGATTACTAATTATAAATTAAATGTGGTTAATTTGCAAAAATTAGAATACCTTGATAAAATTATTATTTTCGTTGTATTATGTGGTATGCATGTGATCACACATACACAGTAAGTAATACACCAAAATAGCCAATTTTGGGCGAATAAGGCTAATATACAGAGTTACCTTGCTCTAGCCCAAGAGCTCATAAGAAAATTTTAACCGTATGACGACAGAGTAAATCCCAAAGGTTAAAAATTTTAGAGCCAATGCTGTCTTTAAATTAGCATTCACTTTTTATGAGAAAGCCCCGAGATTTATGCCCATATCCATTTTGACCAAGAATAGTATAAAAGATACCCATCTCAGCTCAATATTGACTGTCAAGCTGACCCAATTTGAATATATATACAAAAGAAAAAGTTTCCAAACAACAATAACCTGGCTTGAAAGATAAAGAATCAGTTCACAAAACACGCTACAATGCATGGTATTCTTTACCAACGCAGGTATGGGAAACCCTACTTAAAGTGCCTAAGTAAAAACAAGACTAGCCTAATACTACAGGAAGTTCACCAGGGTGGCTGCGATAATTATGACAATGGACGGGCCCTAACTTATAAAATCCTGAGACAAGAGTATTACTGCCCATAATCTTAATAGATGTTATCCAAACGACTAGGCAATGCCAAGATTGTTAATTGTACAATGATATCGTTGGTTAACTGCTAGAAAAGCTTACTATTATAGCTGCCCATGGTCATTTAAGCAATGAAGACTTAATTTGATTGGCCCCTTACTGACAAAACGAGCTCATATGAAATACATATAATTGCCACTAATTATTTCACAAAGTAGATTAAGGACGAGCCTATCATTACCATAACAGAGAATAAGGCTATTGCCTTTGTAAAAATTAGTATAGTGTATCACTTTAGTATTCCTAAGATTATCGTCACCAATAATAGAAAGTAGTTTGACAACACCAACTTTAAGAATTTCTGCACCGAGCTAAATATTAACTTGAGATTCACCTCGCCTGCTCACCATAAAGTTAATGGACAGGTAAAAGCAATGAATAAGGTGATTGAAAAGCTATTTAAAAAAAGCTCAAAGACTACAAAAGGGCTTGAATAGATGAACTACTGCAAATTTTATAGGTACTCAAGATAGCCCTAAAGACAGCTACTGACAAGATACCATTCAACTTGGCCTATGAGCGAAAGCAATAATGCCAGTCAAAATTAGCATACACACTCACCGGATAAGGCATTTTAATGTGAAAGATAATTAGCAGATAAGGCAGCTCAAATTGGACCTGGTAAAAGAATGGAAAGAACAAACTTTCATCAGGACTGATGCATATCAAAAAAAGGTAGCCTGATACTATAATCAAAAGGTGCGACTGCAAAAATTTTGTATCAGTGAATTAGTGGTCAGGCAGGTTAATGCCAACACTCGAGTTCCTAGTGAGGGAGAACTAGGGACAAATTAGAAAGGATCATAAATGGTCATTAACGTACAAAAATTTGGTGTCTATAAGTTGTAATATCTAGATGGGAAAAAAGTGGAAAAGTCATGGAACGCCAAAATGTGCAAATTGTATTACGTGATGTTCATCTTTGTAAAATCTATACATGATATCCATTGTAAATTAGTAAAGAAACCCAATTCAAAATTCTATTTTTAAAAATTGTGTTATGCATAGTTTATAGTGTTTTAAAACTATGCTATTATAAAAAAGACAGTGAGACTTTAAAGTAATTAGAAAGTTAAAGACTTTAAAGTAATTAGAAAGTCTCAACATACGGAGTCACCTCAGCTATAAGCCCAAGAGGCAGATGTATAAGAAAAATATAATTGTCTACCATAATGTCATCTCAACCTTAAGCCCAAAGGGTAGGCAGACGAGAAAAGGATAATTATCTATTATAACATAACCTTAGTCCTGAGCCTGATTGGCAAGAATGTGAGTTTAGGGCGATCCCTGTCTATTAGATATTATATAACAAGGTGGGACCAAGGCAGGACAAAAGGCTATAATGTGCCTTACTACCCATGTAAATTGTCCAAATCATTTACTAAGAGTTGTTACAACAAGATTGTGAGTGAGTTCACCACATTAATTGCTTGCTCTTGCCAACCTAGTGTTTAAGAGATTTTGGCTAAATGACTGAGCAATTTTGATTGGTAAATTTTTTACTTAGTATATTCTATTTATATCAATTGCACTTCGATAAATTTTTCACTTAGCATATTCTACTTATACCAATTACAATTTTCTAATTTTTTGACTTGAAAAATGCTACTTATACTAATTACGCCTCGGTAATTATTCGACTTGCTACATTCTATTTATATCTATTGTACTTTGATAATTATTTGATGTATTTTTACTTATTTACTTAGTTATGATAACTTTTGTATTTTGGTAATTGCTTGACTTTCATTATGTTAGTCCGACTTTGGTAAATTCTTTTATTAATCGATTAAATTCCATATTATATAACAAGGAGACATAAGGAAAGAAGACACCAAGCATATGCCAGAATATTTGATTATATTAAATTATTAATTATTACAATTACAAAGCATTGTTTGAGCACATATATAAAAGAAAAATGAAAGAGTATGAGTAATTTATTTGTCAAGGCCGCCAGTCTCAGCAGATCGTTCTCTACTCTCCTTAGTTCCACCTGGTGGCTTGCTCACTACGATCTCCCTAGGAATAACTAAAGGTATGAGGAGATAAAAAAAAAAAAAAAAAGACCTATTCTTCCTGAAACTCTGGCCCTGCTGAAGGAATGGTCGACTCGAACACCATAGCAAAAAAAGCATCGAAAACTTTTTACTGTTGGGTCGCTACCATTAGAGCCTTGACCCTGCTGGTAGGAGAGTCAAAAGCCATAGCGCGTCACCTTTTACCTTGAGAGATGTCTCATTGATTAGCCTTTAAACCTCAGCACAATAAAAAACAACCAAAATTTACCTCTAGTAGGCACTTTTCTACAAAAGCGCTAACATTCTTAAATATAAAAAATACGCCTTCCTCGTACTAATCTTAGGCTCAGACAACAGCAACCCAAATATTTGCTTGTAATTTACGAACTTTGGCCTAGGACCTCAACAACTCATGTCCTCGAGCTGATACATTAGCCTCTAACTTCTTCACCTTCTTACAAAGCCCTTTATGGTCGTGTCCTGACTAGTGAAGAGCTTCACAGAAGTCTTGTTAATCTTTTATGCACTGCTGGGTCATCTTTGAGGTACAAGACTTCTTGGTCAGAGGTCGATGCACTTGACTCAGTGACTGCCACCTTTTTTCTAAAGTCTTTCTAATTTTCCTCTAGCCTCTTTGGTCCCTCTCTATTCTTTATTCAAAGAAGAAATTTCTTACTTTAATCTTTTCACCTCATGACCCTAAATAATAGTGCTTTGGATGTGAGATTTTATCTACCCCTACTTACGCATTAGCATAAGTGAGATTAGAAAGAATAAAGCGTTAGACTCTAAATCGACAAATAAATAAGAGCAAAAAAATTTAAAATATTTATAAAAATTGAGGAGTTCCAGATGTAGTTTATTACTACCTCAAAATTTAGGTGGCTAACCTTCTTATTGACGCCCCATCAATCAGGGATAAGCCAACATTTAGGAATAGAAGGAAGTAAGCCATCACTGGCTGCTTATCCTCTTCAATATCAAAAAGTCAACATGAAAGAACAAAGCTCAGTGGGATAAGATGCCCTAGGACCTCAAGTAATGACCAAAAAGTATATTGAGCAAACCAAAGGCCTCAGTCAAGTAAGACTCTTCTGACCTCGGAGCGATAATAGTGCCCCTTAACAGCTTTTTTTATCCTACTTTCGTGCGAGTCTTCTTTCTCAGCAGTTGTAAAGGGCTCTTATTATTGTTAGAGCGATTTCAAAGAGGGAGAGGAGCTTTTCTCTTTATTTTAAAGGATTCCTTATCGATTTCTTAACAATATAGAAGAGGTAAAGAGGGTACATGCTTATAACCCCTGCCTTTGCCCTTTCCTCTTGACGGCTTTTAGCCTTTTAGAAATAGAAGGGTTTGCTCCTAACTTGCCATACCTAAAAACAAAGACATAGGGTTAATATTCGATACGTCAGTTAAATAGTAGAACCTACAATCTCCTATCCTTTGCCTTTATCCTATTTAGTACAATACAAAATAGATAAGAAGTCACTAAGCCCAACTCTACTTAGGACATCTTAGAAAGAATATCCTTCTATTTGAGAGCAATATTCCCCAGAAAAGTTATTCTCTCTATTGATTCTATACCTAGGACGGGACGATATGTCTAAGTTCGAGTCAAGCTGAACATATTCGAAATCTCCCTCTCAATCGCGAGATCCCATTCACCACTTATAAAGAATCATTTATCTTTCTAATATTTATTATTGGAAGAATTTTCTCTTATTAGACTGAGAGTTTCGAGTCTACTTTACAAATAGAACTAGTTAAGACTTGACTCAAGGTTTTTTTGTCAGACTATACTATATGTCACCTCAAGAATGTTGGGTGACTCGCTAAAATATTCTTGTCACAACATGAGAAGTCCTGCCAAGATTCTCTAACTATTGAGAGCTAGTTGATATGAAAGGATTTAAAAATAGGTCAGTAGGTTGGCAGAGAAAGATTGAAGCAATAGTCTCACTTCGAGCAAAAATAGTTTTTGAATAAAGGTGGTCTCTCCAAAAGGAGATCTGCTCGATACTTTATTTCCTTAAAATATCCTCATTGATACCAGTCTATCCACTTCAAAGACATCCCAATATAGTGCAAGGTCTTGTGCACTAATTATAGAGAAAAATAAGTTCGCCTTGTACTTGATCCTAAGCTTAAAGGGAGGGACGGACTCGATTGTAAACTCATCATCACTCAATCTCAGGGACAAACTCGACTTGGGGTCAATTTTTATGATATCCTAAGGCAGTTGTGCCTGAGATACGACTTTAATATTTTTATTGGTAGAACTCATTTCTTATAGATACATAACACTTGGTTAAATTGGTCAAGATGGAAGCTATAATATGATTCTTAAGACCAACAAACAGCGTTGTCTTTAGGAACTATAGCTAATTCTAAGATGTCAATCATAAAATCAATCTTGATGGCCTCAGAGCTCTGCTTGCTAATATAAGCTTGCCAAGCAAGGTATTTTCTATACACCTAAAGGTGAAAAGTCCCCACATACTAGTCTTTCGTAACTAAAGCGTGTACGTAAATGCAAAGTAAAGTGGTAAAAAATAAAAAGACAATAAAAGAGATAGACTCGCACCGGCTAAAAGACATTGGAAACAAATAAGTGAAGTTTTAAATGTGCTAAGGACAAAAGAAAAAGCGATGGGCTTAAAAAATATTTCACTACAACTAAAATTTGGTAAGTAAAATGAGAGTTAAAATGAGAAAAATAGGGATATTTATAACCCAATTAGGGACAATAAAACAGCATAATTAATCCCTAAAGTCGCAAATTGAAGGGCCCAAATTGTGCCACGTCGACGATAACTAATGGGATACCCTAAAATAGTACGTAGGTATAAATGTGATCACTCCTGAGATTGCATGTGGTGACGTTACAAAATACAAAGAAGTGTCAGTGCATAGTTACGTCTTTTTAGAAATAACAGGCTTAAAAATGATGTGACTGAAATAAATATGTCCATTGGTAGTTCAAATTTCATATTAATAATTCAAAATTAATTCAAGCGCATGAACTCACATTAGAAAAGTTAAAGCAAGTAAAATTTCTACTGTTATTTTGTGATAGTAGAAACTTAGGAACTCATGTTAAGGAATTCTCCCGAAGCGACCATATCCCACCTCAAAAAGTAAAGGAACCAGACTATATAGGCCAGGTTTAGACCCCAGCCCCTAAATCCTGCAAGCCCATGCCTAGGGGCAGCACCTATATCCTGAGCCAACCTCAATCACTATTACAAAAATAGAAGACTCGAAGTAGTGAGCGAAGTGCACCTCTCAAAACTTGATAAGATATCCTATCAAATTAAATATTTAGTGCACTATATCAATGATATGACAAATATTTAATATGCCACTCTACATCAGCAGGCTATGCGTATGAAATGACTTGTCGATTGACTGAATAATTCATCTAACGTTAAATCGAGCTCTGTTCTCTAATGATCACACGTGCCAAGACCACTATCAATAACACGCTCATCATCTGAAAAAGGGATTAGGTAGAAAAAAAATTTTAGAAATAAAGAATCTATTCTCAAGAAAATACTGACCTAGACGTTCATATTGGTACACACTTTTAAATATTTATTTTTTTTTACTCTAATTTTTATGTTTTTGTTTTCTCTTTTTTTATTTAGTGTCTAATTTAAGTATCGAAATTTATACGTTAGAAAATTGGCTTTACCCTTAATTATTTTTTTGTGAATTTCAAACATTATTTATACGGTATAAAATTTTTGCTCTAAATAAGCCAATCACAACTCTAATAAACTAAAAAAAAAAATTAGGTAATACTCTGAATTTTTTGTCAAAAAAAAGTTTGAGCATCAACGGACATAATCGAAAACATAGGCAAAAGCTAGCAGATTTTTTTGCCAACTTATTCACTAAAACTCGTTCACTTAGACTAGCACTTGATTTCGAGCGTGGCAATAATTGTCCGAGAATGGTTTTTCTTAATTCATTTTTTCTTTTTGATTAACTGGATTAGGTAACTTGCAAGCCTGGCAAATTGTACAAGGTCCAGGAGATGTGGATCGAATTTCAAGTAACTAATGCTAGTACGAAAATAGGGTACCCTTTTTTATTTTAAAATTTGACAGGTAGTTCAAAGCTAAGACTCCCTCAGCCGGAGGGATTTCAATAATTCTAATTGGAAATATTGAACTCGAATTGAGAGTTCAATGTCCACAAGCAGAACGTCCATTTGCCACGTGCTCAATTTATCTCCTCCTTATATTATTGCAAGTAATGATATTTCCAATCAATCCAGAGTAAAATGTTTTGTAAGCTGGTGTTGACCATTTCTCACGTCACCTTTCAAGCTCAAAGATTTCATTCTATACATTACTCACACCTTAAAACAAACTTCTTTTAGATTTTTTTAATTAGATTAAACTTTTAAAATTAAGACAAAAAGTGAGCAAAATTCAAATATGCTTTTAACTATTTACTTTTTAACTTAAAAATAAATGAGCTTAAAAAAGCGGCAAATTCATGAGACATTACGTTATCATAAATAAAAAAAAATAAAAAATACTTGTCCAATTAAGTGATACACATGTATTCAAGTACCTTATGAGTGATTAGACTTTAAATTATCTCTAAAATAATAATAATTAAAAGAGATTTTAATAATAAATAATTGTCTTTGGATTCAACCTACTCAGCCACACCTACTTTTTTTTCTTTTTTCATTCCTTCCTTGTAGCTTTCCTCTTCTTCTTCTGGCTGCATCATTTTTCAACTTTGTTTTGCGGTGATGGGGATGTGTATGTGAGACGCACGTACGCCACAAGTGGGAACCACTCCTTTCAATTCCATCTGTTGATAATTGGGCCGTTCAAATACCCCATTACCGCTCTACCTTCCGTTTGTGGATCCCCACTCTATTGGAAACAAGACACCACCACGTGTCCGTCCGATATTTCCGCTAGAAGTAGTAGATCAACCAAAACGTCACGTCTGTTACACCGACGCTTGCTGATGTGGACATCTTCAAATCGGGTCCGCGGGTCTCGATTGTGGCATAGCTGAATGGGGCGTAATCGATTTGTAATTAAAACTCAAAATAGGAGTAATTACGTTTCAGTCACGGAGTTTAGATAACACAACAAATTAAAATAAATACTTTTAAAATTTTCAACAAATTAGTCCCTAGTTTGACTTTAAATAATTTTAAAGTATGTTTAGTATTACTAACTGTTGAGAAATTCTTATAAGGTCGCTTTTCAATTTCAGAATATAGAGAAGTGAGAGGTGTCCCCACTGTTATGAATCTGGCTAGGTATCACATGTTATGTTAATATCAAATTTGAACAACTCAAGACAAATAATTTAATTGTTTCTTTTATGTCAGCTAGTACCCGTGTATTCTGTGTTAACTCTGAATTACTGTTAATAAAAATGGGAGAATTATTGAAGTAAGTATCACTCGTATTCTAAAATCAATAAAATATTATATCATATTAAAGTTTAGTGTATTACAAAAGTCATATAATATGTATTTATTTTGCCACCTTATGTCAGCAGGTTATTGTGAAATAATCTATTTTTTATTGGGACATGTCGCCTATTATCAAATTAGACTCCCGTTCTCTTATGATCATACGTATCAAGATTACTATAAATACAGTATTTTTAACTTTTGAAGAAAAGAGATTGAGAAACAGACTTGACAAGTCTACTCGCGTCAATATTGATAATCAAAATATTTAAGTGCTTTTTATCCTCACCTTATTACTTTTCATTTATTCTTAGATCTGTACCTAACTTAAGTATCGAAGTTTAATTGTTGAAAAGTTATCTTTACTCCTAATTCTCTTCTATTTGTTTTCAGGTAGCCAACACACTTTCGCAACAAAAATCTCAACTCCAAGAGAGGCGAGGATACCCCAACATATTACCAAGAAATAAATTCAGTATGGTGCGTTAAGTTTTTTTTCTTGAAAAAATTTATGCATCAACACTAACTTTTAAAAATATTTAATAATATTAATTTTTAATAAAATTTATTTTAATTATTATTTAATATTTTTAACTTTTATTCTATAAAATTTTAAACTTATTTTTTAATAATTTAGTACATATAAAATTAAATTATTATAAATAATTAAAGTATGTATTAATTTTTTCTAAATTTAGGGATTAACTTTGCAGTAGCAAACAAGAAGTTAAAAATAAGCAAGTTTAAAAACGTCAACACTATTGATGAGTTCTTTTGAGGTCGTTCTTTTCACTCTAGATACGGAGAGGTGACCCAAAACTTTTAACTTGTTCCTAAGCCCATTACTTCAAAATTCTGAAGCGATATCAACTCTTTTATATAAAAAATGAAAGACCCAAAAGGGTGAGTGAAATGCACTTCTCAAGGTTGGATAGAATGTCCCATCACATTTAAGACTTAGAATATTATGCCCTCTATACAGTAGGCATGTATAATGCTACCTTACAACGACAGAACATGATGATGAAATGATTTGTCGATCATCTAGATAAGTTGTATTCTGTTAAATCAGACTCTTATTCTTCGATATTTGCATGCGTCAAGATCACTATAAATACAATCTCTGCAACAAAAAAGAGAGATTTTTTGAAGGGAGAGGACCTTATCAAACTTTTAACAAAAAAGAAAAAGCTCTGATAACTTGTACGCGAAGAGAATTCTCAACTCAATTTTTCGTGTAAGTATAAATCATAAATACATCTTCATTCTCACATATGTTTCATTGATTCTTTTTTTATTCTGACCTAGCAGCTAACTTAAGCATCGAAGTTTATATGCCAGGAAACTGGCTTTACTCTTAGCTTTTTTTACTTGAATTTTGGTATCATTCAAGGAATTCTGAACCAAGGCAAACCAACGCCAACTCTAGCACACCAACTAGCTATTAAGAAATAAAATTTGTGTGATTTATTGAGTCTTTTGCCCTAAAAAAATTTAGGCATTAACAGTTGGCGCTGTCTGTGAAAAATGAGCAAAAAGCATTTAGTCAGCCTAAAAAAAGCTTTAATAGAGCATGTGTGCAAAATAGCTAGACATAATCGCTATTGTTTCTCTAGAGGTTATAAATAAAGAAGGATAAGAACCCTGTCTATTTGATGGATACAAAAAATGCTATAAAATCATTGAACAAGAATAGGTTTCAAGGCTATGTTATCACACTATTGGTAAGCAGGACAACTACAAGAATTTAGGAGTGTGAATCATTGCAACTAAAAATAAAGCTGAAAGAGTGTAGGAATCAATAGGTTGAGAAAGAAAGAAAAAAAAAGGTGGGTTTTATAGTAAAAAAAACAGGCAGTTAGAGAAGGAAACCTCAAGGCTAAGAGGTTGTTACAGAAGCAATGCAATAAGGGGATGCGTAAGCTAATACCAAAGGCCACAAAGATGATCAAGAGCCATCCATAATTCAAGGGAAAAACAAAGTCTTGATACACTATGATCGCCACAGTGGAAGGGAGTACTCACCTTATCATCCCACAAAAGGAAAAAGAAAACATTGGTCGACCGCATACAGACCCTGAGGTGAAGAATCATAATAATTTAGTGTAAGTGTTTGACTTCTGTGAGCAAAGAGTATCTAATATCCTTTGCAGCCCCGAAGTAAACACATGAATGGGTGCTAGGGTAAGGTATACCACTATGAATTTAATATTGCAACTTAAGTAAATCATGTCGAAGGATCACTATGCCCATCCTTTTATGCCCTAAATAATGGATTAACTATCTTAGAAGCGTGTGTCAGAAGGATATTAGAGAAAGTTAAGGTCGATATAAAGACAGACCCAGTTTAAAACCCAGACAAGGATTCTGAGGCTAGAAAATGTAGCTACTCTTTGTTTACTAAGAACATATTAGAGTTGATCATTCTTTAAAAATTTAAAATGCCCCAGATCACACCCTATACTGATAAAACTGATCTGACTTTGCATCTAAACATATTCAAAGAAATAATATTTATTTAAAGATTGATCGAATCTCAGATGTGTCGTCTATTTTTCT
>JAWDEX010000010.1:3025467-3055647 GCA_035221805.1 Trichilia hirta | reverse complement strand
CCTCACTCTACACAAATTGAGTATTTTTTCTAGTTAAACAAGTTAAAAAGGGCTATACTAGCAAAACTACTTCACAAAATGCCAATAATATCATGCCAATCTTAAAAAACTTCTTGCTTTCATAATAGTTATAGATTGCTTCCAGCTAATTATACCATTAATTTTAGCTAGATCAATAAATATTCTATCCTTAATCATCACATGCCTTAAAAATATTACCTGCACAAGTCAAAATTCACACTTCTTAAATTTAGCATATAATTTCTTTTTCCAAAGAGTTTAAAGTATTGTCTTCAAATACTTCTCATGTTCATCTTTCTTCTTTGAATACTCCAAGATATCATTAATAGAAATAATGACAAATTAATAAAGATATAGTTGAAACACCTTATTTAGCAAATCCATAAAAATTATAGGTGCATTAGTCAAACCATATAGCATAACCAAGAATTTACAATATCCATACCGACTCTAAAAAGCAATCCTTGGCACGTTATCACACTTACTCTTATTTAATAGTAACCTAACACTAAATCAATTTTAAAAAAAAGCTTTGCCTCTTGTAATTAATCAAATAAATCATCAATTCAAGGTAATATGTATTTATTTTTTATAGTAACTTAATTTCACTATTTATAATCAATACTTAACCTCAAGAAACCATCTTTCTTTTTAACAAAAAACATCATAGCACTCCTAAAGTGAAATATTAGTTCATTCAGATCTATTATTGTTATTCAATAATGTGCTATAGAATTAGGTAAAGAACTAGGTATTAAATCAATAGAGAACTCAATTTCTCTTTTAGGAAGTAACCCAAACAAATAGTTTGAAAATACATTTGAAAATTTTGAGATAACTAAAATATCTTCTAAACGTACCTTTAAGTCATCTTTAGTAACTACACAAGTTAAGAAACCTTTCGATCCTTTTGCTAAAAGCTTATTAGCTTTAATAGCACTAATAAATTTTTGGTCTATCAACCCACATTTTCCACTAAAATAAAATTTTGGTTGACTAAGAATGCTAAATATTTCTTTAGTAAAATAATTTACTATAGCGTGTAAGTAGCCACTCAATCCATTTTCAAAATGACATTAAAATCATTAATATTTAATGGTAACAAGTTGAGAAGAAATTTTTCATCACCAAAGCTAATCATATAAGCTTTGTAAATGTTGTTTATTACTATCATTTAAGCTATAGAAACAATAAAATTGTAACAGGCATAGGAAAATCTAAAGGCTCAAGAGGTTTATTAGAATAACAAGTAAATAAACAAGCCACAAAGGAATGTGCAGAACCAAGATCAAATTATACTCTAGCATCTTGACTAAAAAGGGTCAATGTACCTATTGCCATCTTATTTGATGCCTGAGGATTGTCAGTCAAGGCACAAATATGTCCCTAAATCTTTTGCTTCTTTTTTTGATTCTTATCAACATTTTGGTATCTCTCATTCGTCTAATGAGATAGTCTTTTAATCATATGACCCAGCATTTTAAATTCAAAACATGCCTTAGATATTCGATGACAAATTTCAAAGTGAGACACTTCACATTACTTATAGGGAGGAATCGTCCTCTGAATGCCTTCTCTATAATTATCAATATTCATAGGGTGATAAAAACCAGGCTATGTAATCCTTCTTTCAATATAAGCACCACCACCATTCTATTGAGATCCTCATGCATTATTATTATTATTGTTGTAGTTGTTGTTGTTGTTGTTGTTCCTTTTTTGTCTCTCACCACCTTTCTTTTTGTTATACTATTTATAAGCCTTTTAAGATTAAGCCAAATCCCTTTTTGCAATGATTGCTCGATCTACTAAATCTGCATAAGCAGTCAACTTGAGTATAGATAGTTAAAACTTTATTGGTAGACGTAAACCTTTCAAAAATTACCTACATTTATTTTGTTAAATGACAACTAAAGTTGTAGCAAATAAAGACAAAGGAGTAAATTCTTCTTCATACTCTATAACTAACTTTATTCCCTATACCAATTTTATAAAGTCACCTTCCATATTATCACAAACGCGCTAAGAAAAATACTTTTCTAGGAAAGTTTCTTTAATTATATCCTAAGTAATTAGTTTTCCTTTCAAGCGAGTTCTTAACAAATGAGCCCTAGCATCCTACCAATGGTTTGCTTTCTTTGAAGTACAAATGAAGCAAACATAGGAAGCAAAAATCACCTTTTGTTTGTTCTTACTTCTCGTGGCCAAAAATATTTTCTCCATTTACTTTAACCATGCTTCAGCTACCATAGGATTTGTATTGCCTTGAATGTTAGTGGCCTCAGCCATTTGAATTGTCTTAATGACATTGTATGGCCATTATCCCCTTGATAATCTTGTCTATCTTCACTTTTATTATATCTTAAAGAACCACCACCTCGCGTAATCTCCTTAATCAATTTATTTTGTTGTTCTATTATTCTCATTATTATTTGCAATATTAGACTAACTTCATTTAAATTCATTGTAAAACTAAACCCCTCATTCATGTTTTAAGTAGATCTTGAGCTTGATGCACTAGCACTATTTTAGGTTCTACATGACATTCTTATCTAATAAACACACCAAATTAAAAAGTAGAGATCAAATCATAAATATAGATAATAATTTCATATATATTAATATTAAGGGTCAAAATTCTATACAACATAATAGTCAAAAGAAATAAATAAACATAATTCATACAAAAGATGAAAGAAGGTAATATACATAATGATTTATAAATATCATAAATAATTTATTATTTTATTGTTCTATTAACAAACTTTCTACCTAGTCGTTTAGTTAACTTTTAGGATTATTGGTTCAAATGATTCTTACATTTAGATCAAAAAATGATCTAATGTTCTAAATCTTTCCCCACTGCTCTCAATTATGGAGTTAATTTTTATAACTGAGGGTTCAACTACTCTTTTTAACCAATTTCTTTATGAGTAATAAGTATTAAAATATATTTTACATCAAAATATTCAGTGTACCACTCATTTATTTTGATTTACTCCTTTTCCATAAACTTGTAATTCTTTTAATGCAATGATTTTTGTCTTCTCAGTGGACCCTAGACCTGGGTCAGTATCAATATAAATAGCATTGATATTATTTCTTGTTAATTCTTCATTCCTCTTTTTCCAATATAATCTTTTAATATTTCTTACAAATACTCCACTTAACATAACATAGTCTACTCCCTTTTATTTACATAGGTTTATCTATTATATTTAGTCCTAACCATATCTACAAAATCAAATAAGATTAATCTCATTAGATTATAAAAATACTTATAAGTTAATCGTATCAACTAAGAAATATTCTAAAGATTTTTAACTAACAAATAAATTGTTTGCAAAATCCTAACCTAGCTCTAATACCACATATGTCACACCCCAACCAAAATTCTAATTCATGCTTATTGCTTACATGACATCTAACAACTTTTTATTTATTGATAACTTATAATAGAAGGTGATACATAAGTAGCCAAACCATTTCAATGATCAATTCTTTGCTATTCTGTATCTATTCAAAATATACTATAAGAAAACTATCTTTAGTCTTTAACCACTATCCCTTATAATCTTCACAAACTTTCGCAATTAAATTTTTGCCTCTGCAAAAAGAGTACCTAATAAAAGAGTGAGTTATTACTTAATAAGTAAATCATATAAATTTTCATCAATGTGATCAAAACTATCCTTTTTCATAACACAAAATTAAATGTAAAAGCTTGTAAAGAATTAGTACAAATAAATGTTCATAATACTTAACTTAAAAAAAAATAAATAACGTTAAAAGTTATTAATAAAAATATAAATATTTATCAAAACTACCCAGTTAAATAGTATTATCTTTTTGTCCTAATGATTTGACCATAAATAATATCACGTATTTATCCTAATAACCCAATTAAAAGAAATTATATAATAATTATCACGTGTTTATACCAATGACCTAATCATAAAAGATTATATCGTATCCTATTTGCATAGTATATCAAAATCAGAATTTCATTAGTAAAAGTCACTTATTTCTCCTAGTGATCTGACCATATATAACAAATAACTACCAACTTGAATCAAACGTTTTTTTTCTTTTCTTTTGTCCATAAATTTTGCATTGACATATAATTAACATAAAAAAAAATATTTACTATAGAAAGATATTTACTTATACATAAAATAATATAAAAATAATTCAAATTATTTTTTAAGTAAAAACATGTAAAATTTAATTACACAATAAACTAATTTTCTAAAACATACTTTCAAAATTACTTAAAAGAAATCATATACGATTTACTTACCTCAATTAAGTTAAGCTGTCGAAAACTGCAAAACTTAATCAATTTTTCTTTTCCACCAATATCACTCCTATTACAAAATTAACTTTATTGTTTACTAATCCAAGACAATAATAGCTAAAAATCTTCTTTTTCTTAAACACAATCAATCTATTATCAAGAAAATATCAAAATATCTACATATTAATATACATATCTAAAATTTAATACTTAATCTTACTAATTTTTTAACACATATAAAATTTATAAGACACTATAACAAAAACTTGCCCTATTTTCTTTCTTTCTCTTCCTTCTCTTCTCTTTCTTTTTCTATTTTCTCTTTCTTTTCTTTTTTTTTTTTCTTTTCTTTTCTTTCTATTTCTTTTTCTTATCTCAACTTTGCTTCTATTTCTTTTCATCCTAACTGAAATTAAAAGGCCTAAGGTTGGCCACCAACTCCAAGTTTGTAATCTAATTAATTTAATTCATTTATTCATTTATTTTATACCACATGTCCTTAGCTCATCATTCTATCACTTTTTTTTTATTCCTTTCTCATTAGCAAGCCATATGGATTTTTTAACATCTTGCATATTTTCTTCTTAATTTCAATTACTTATATCATGTATATATCTAAATAAAATGAATGAAAACAAACGTGCAACATGTATTTCTTAAAAGCTAAGTATTACAGTTTATATACTCTATCAAGATTGGAATAAAATCCTCCATCCTGAAAAAGAATCATCAAACCATCATCATTGTGGAAATAGTTAGTAACAATGAGAAATTTTTAGAATCATTTGAGCTTACAACATACCTTGGAATGATTAACCATTTTGGTTATGATACCACGAATATGAGAGTTTGGAACATGTTTGAATTTGTTGATTCTTTTTCACATGCCTTCTTTCACTATCATTCAACCCCTAGATCTACTACACAGTTTCTTCATTAACTCTTTTGGAAAGGACTGGTCATGAAGGTGATGATATGAACTGCATTCTAAGGCTGATATCTTTAGTGTTTGACCGTTATAAATCGCAATTATTATTAACTATAGCTGTTGCCTTAAGAGAGTTCTCTTCTTAATTTTATCTCTTGTTCTTACGTCTCTTAGTTGTATATGTTTTTATTGCTATCATGACTTTCCTCTCTCTTTTTACTCCAATTGTTATTTTGGTTTTTTATTCAGTTTTTCTCAAATGGTGCCAATATTGTTGCACGAAAATTCTTGTAAAAATTTGAACACCAAAATAACTTCTTCTTTCTATTTGTTATGTTTGTGACGGCTATAAATTAGAAGAAGGATCAAGGGTAAAGACTATGATCCGATAAAACCCTTTAATGCTTAAGTTAAGATTTTTCTTAAATGAAAACATTTTAAGAAAAAAAAATGATAATAATTAGGTAGCTTAATTCAGAATATCATACTTTTTCTCTTTCATACCCTTTTATTGCCATTCTTGCTTTACTACCGTTATATTTTTCATAATTATAACCTTTATAGGAATTATGGGATCACAAACTCTTATTATCGGATATAACCATCGATTAAAAAATCTTGGAGTTTAAACTTTTCGTACAACTAAATAACTATTACAAAAAGGCCTTAAGGTTCAACGTTATTACTGAGAACATTTATAATTTTTTTATTGAAACTAAGTTACCAAACATCCTGTGTAGGAAGATCTCAAAATTGTCATGTTTTCTAATATGAGTCGACTATCTCCCTTGACACTGAATTTTTTGTTCCAATCGTGGCTTACTTTCAGGACTTGATTAACACTTACAACTCAAGACCTATCAACTATTGAGTCCTTCGATTATGTACTTAAATTGTTAATTCTTAGAGTTTACTTAATTTCATGACCGTTTGATCTTTGTTTGTTTCTATAAGGTTACTCTTACTGATAGTTGACCTTTTATTAGTAGCTGATTCCCTCACACATCAAAGAATTGATTCTTATAGTTGCT
Source organism: Trichilia hirta (assembly GCA_035221805.1). Lineage (NCBI taxonomy): Eukaryota > Viridiplantae > Streptophyta > Magnoliopsida > Sapindales > Meliaceae > Trichilia > Trichilia hirta. Next base: position 3,049,370 of record JAWDEX010000010.1, on the reverse strand, counting down.
TGGTTCATTGCTTTTCATACTGGTTTTTTCCCCAACTCGTGCACTAATAGGTCGCGAAATCCATCTTCCATGTAAAGTCCGTCCTGATTGAAAAGCTTCAAAATTATTTGATATTCCACCAAGCAACCCCGAAAGAATTTCTTGATGTGAATATGCTGTCTGTCAATCTGCTTAAGTAAGTTGGTCCAAGGAAAGAAAATGAATGAATTCTTCGTCTGCGTACTTGCAAAATCGAATGCAACATTGAATTTGCCCCCGTTTTCACGTTCAAATTGTGCCGAGTTGAAAACTGTACACCAACAAATAAACAGAAACCAGATAAAAAACAACGAAAGATTTTTGACACTAACCAGTTAAAACCATGAAAGAGAAGGACTACCTGGCTTGCATTCAAATTCGGAGACTTCTTCGCGAGAAGAACACTTGATTCTTTGCAATACAAAGAGTGATAACAGGCAGTTAAAAAACGGTTGTTACTAGTTCACGTGAAAGTGCAGATCGTGCAAAAATTTTGGCCCCAAAAACCACTGGTCGCGCTCAAGCCCGTTTTATATTCGGCTAAGCCCAAAACAAGATGATTATTTTTCCTTTTCATTTTTGTGATATTCACAAATAATGAGGAAATATACTGCATCAGCACTATCCAATGACGGTTGTTGACTTCCCGAACGAAGCCAATAATAATGGCAACAGATTTACAGATGCTGTCATTAACCAAAACTCTGCTGCCAGCCAACAGATCATTGGCCCAACAGAACACCCGGAGAAATAATGGAAAAAGGTTCTCTCATTCATCCTAATCCTAAACCTACCATGTACCTTTTTGAGCCATCTTGGAAACGATGGCTGAAATCTGCTGTCAATTAGGTCCCTGTTGGACATTAATTTAATGTTTTATCTCTTCTACCAACAGCTAGCTGGCTATTCCTGCTGCAATTTTGTTGCTTACTTTAAATAACCTTTTTGGGCACTATTGACAAAAAGTAAGGAGATCCCATCTCTGCCTAACGTTCAGGTAAAAAAAAAAATGCCCCAACTTGCATAATTTTGAACAGAATTGGTGCATAGAATTGCTTTCTGCTGGAGTAATTTGCAAATCCTTGTCACTAATCGAAAACATCGGCAAAGCTAACAGATTTTATGCCACCCTAATCACTAATTACCCATTCGCTTGTACTTGACACTTGATTTTGAACTTGACAATAATTGTTCAGAAAGGAGTTTTTCATTTTTTCTTTTTGATTGACTGGACCAGTTTACTTGCAAGGCTGGCAAATTGTACAAGGTCCGGGTTCCAAGGATCTAATGTTAGTTCGACCGTAGGGTACCTGATTATTGTTATTTTATTTTAAAATTTGACAGGTCGTTCAAAGCTAAGACTCACTCAGCCTGAGGGAGTTCAATAATTCTGATTGGAAATATTGAACATGAATTGCGAGTTGGATGTTGGGGAGCAGAACGTCCATTTGCCACGTGCTCAATTTTATCTCCCCATTATACTATTGCAACTACAAATTTTCAAATCTATCTAGAGTAAGATAGTTTCAACCATATCTCACAACATACTGAAAGATTCCATTTTACACCTCAAAAACAATCTTTTTTAAAGATTTTTTTATTTAATTAAATTTATAAATTAAAATAAAAGGATGTACAAAATTTAAACATATTTTTACCTATTTATTTTTAAAATCAAAAACAATTGGAGAGTTCCTGATACATTATATTATCATAATAACAAGAAAATGAAAAAATAAATTCTTTGTCCAATCAAAAGAGACGCGTTGAAGTACCTTATGAGCCTATGGGACTCTTAAATTTTTAATAATAATAAATAATTGCCTTTGGATTCAACCTACTCAGCCGCACCTACTCTTTGTTTTGTTTTGTTTTTCCCTTTCCTTCTAGCTTTCTTCTTCTTCCCGACTGTTATTTTTTTGTTTTGTTAATCGTGATGGAGATGTGGACGAGAGGCTCACGTACGCCACAAATGGGATCGGCTTCTTGTAACTCCATCTGTTGATAATTGGGCCCCAACCTCCTTCCGCGTTGGCCCATCATACTGTTTTGTGGGTCCCCACTCTATTCGTAACAAGACACCACCACGTGTTTGTCCAATCTTTCCCCTAAAAGTAGTAGATCAACCAATACGTCACGTCTGTTACACCGAAGTTTGCTGATGTGGACATCTTGAAATTGGGACGGGGGGTCCCGACCTCCCTATCATTGTGTTGGAGTATAGCTAGATGGGGTGAAGTCAATTTGTAACTGAAAATAGGGTTGAGGTTTATTAAATCCATTTAATTTAAATAGATACAAATCGTTATAATTTTAATTTATATTAATTTATAAATTAATGTTTTTTAATTATTATTTATAATTTGAATTCTGAATTTAATTAATTTTAAATTTTAAAATTGTAAATTAAATTATTAAATATTATTTTGTAAAAAATTTTATTATTAATTATTTATCATCTCAATTATATATACTTGTCTCCATTTTTTGTATATGATAGCAATTAAAAAATTTTATTTAAAAAAAAATTAAAAAAAAATATTCATAAAATTCTTACTTAAATATTAATAAAATATTATAAAATTAATAATAATTAAATATTATAATATTAATTTTATAATATAGTTTAAATTGTAAATTCAAACTGCTTTAAATCATAATTTGTTATTTGAATTAAATTAATTTATGATATTTTAACTGATTAAATTAAATTCATTTAATTTTAAATTTTAATTTGTGGATTAATTTAAAATTTTATCTCAAATCGATCAAAGTATCATGTACTCACCACTAATTAAAACTCTAGTTACGATTGGACATTTGCAATTCAAATTTCAACTTTAATTTTAAATTAATTTAAATATAATAATTTATATTTAAAATAATCTAATCTAATTTGATAATATATTATAAATTAATTTAATCTAAACTTGATTGATTTAAATTTGTGATTTAGGTTTTAGGCATAAATGTAAAAACTTTGATTGATTTAAACTCTTTTATTTTATTTCAAATTTATTAGGGTGAAGTATTTATAGTTTGAATTAATTTAAAATTAAATATTTAGCTTGAACCTAAATTTTAAATTAATTTAAATATAACATTTGCTAAAATATTAATTCATAATTCATATGGACAATAATAATTTCTAAAATATTAATTTAAAAACTAATTTAAAATTTTTAAAATTAATTCAATTGGTCAGTTTATATCAATATGAATTAAATTGAATTAAATCTGCTCACCCCTAACTCTAATTAAGAATAATAACAATTCAGTCCGAAAAATTAGACAAATCAACAAATTACAATAAATTTTTTTAAAATTAAATTAAATTATTTAATTAAAATAAATCAACAATTAAAGTGTGTATTGATTTGTTTGTTTGTTCTAAATTTAGTGATTAAATTGTTATTATCGTATTTGTCATACGATGCAATTCCTGGTTTGATACCATTACCTCCATTTTGCTCTAACAAAAAAAAAAAAAAAAGAGTTAAAAATCTCCTAGTTTCAAAAAGTCAACGCTATGCCTTTTGTCAATGCTTTTTGAAAACAATTTTTTCTTGTCCCTTTTGAGCATACAATAAGCAACCATTATTAGGTTCCAATAATTTTATTTTATTCTGTAATTATTAAAAATTCAAGTCCTATTCCACATAGCCAATTTGGTTCTATGTATGTCATTTTCTTTCCTACATGGAAAAAATTTGTAACCTTCTTATACGGTTAGACATAATTTGTGGAGGCTATGTAATAGGTTTATGGAAATGGATGTGACAATGCATTGGTGTAATACAGAAGGATGTGGTAGTGAGGGTCTATTCCAAATTGAGATATTAATGAATTTTTATTTTATTTTACATTAGTACATTTCTATAAATTTTTAACTTAAAGATAGTTTTTATTATTTATGTTAAATTTAAATTTATAAATTTGAATTATATATATTTAATATAACAATTAATATAAAATATATAAATATGGACTTATTATAATTTGATGTCATACAAGAAAAAACAAAAGATCAAACACAAAATGCCAAATATGTTAGTAAAAGTAAGAGTGAGAGAGACAGAGTGATGTGAAACTTAGAATAGAATTTTAGCACAAATTATACTAACGAGATAAGCATTTATAATTTAAATGAGATAAAATTTTAAATCGATATAAATATTAAGATTTAAAATTTAAATAATTTAATTTAATTTACTAGCATATTATAAATTGTAACTGATCCAAATTGTTAATAGCATGAAGTAATTTGAATTTATAATTTGAACTAAAATAATTTATTAATTTAAATTAAATGTAAAAAGATAAAACTTTAAGATTTAATTTGCTTTTCAGTCTAATTTTAAAATAATAAATTTATTATTTAATCATATAATGTTAATAAAATAATTAGTATATTATTTTATTAAATAATATTAATATTATAATATAATAATAACAACAAGTATATTAAATATCTATTTAAACAGCTTAATTTAATAATTTATAGTTTAAAATTAATTTAAATTAATAATAATAATTTATAAAATATTAATTTAAAGATTAATCTAAATTTTTTTAAATTAATTCAAACCCATCCTATTAAATGATTTACATAAATTTGAATTTGCCCACCTTAAATTGCTCAAACGCAACCAAAGAAATTATACAGTAAGGCAAGACGTAACATGGACTTTTGCTCCAACCTCCATGAGATGCCACGCGGCACCCAAAAACAAATGCAAACCCACCGAAGCAAATGATAGTTTTAGTGTCGCGCATGACATAATGGTCGCGATTGTACGCAGATGCCATTCTCCTTAAAAGCATCTCCTTCTCCTTAGAAAGCAAAGCCCCGAAAGCAGAAGCAGAACAAGAAAAAGCAGAAAGCAGAAATATGAAAACTCAAATAAACAATGATTATTAAATCATTAACTTTAAATATTAAATCTATTGGGAAAACAAGTTCCGGTTTGGAGTTTTGCTGGGTTTTTCTTTTTCCTTGGTTTCTGTCGCTGACTCAAACAGAGAGAGTGCGAAGAAGAAAGAAGAGTTGAAGACATGGTTTGAATGAGTGAAATGGGAATGAATTTGTGTGCATATTCATCGTAAGAGAGAAAAGTTTACAGGGAATATACGGTTCAGAATTATTCTACTTTAACCACTAGCTCTCAAGCTTAGCTAGTGTCACTGCTTTTCTTGCTATGGAAATTAATTAAAAATAGCAAATTAAATTATTTTTTAATTACTTTATTATTCAACTTTTAATTTTAATGCACGAGATTAAGAAAAAATAACCAACTTCGCTGAAAGCAGAGGGAAGAAAAGGGGGGAGGGGCGAGGGAAATCCAAGAAGTGATTAAATTAAATAATGATTGAGAAAATAGGTTCTCTAAATTTGTTAAATTAAGTATATTATTATTATTATTATTAGAACTTAAATACATATTTGCTTACCAGTTACCATAATAATATCTTAGAAAACTCGTGAATTTGTTATCACGAAGTGTCCACGACCAAATTGTGGATGAATCGAAATTATTAGTGTTCTTTTAAAAAATAAATACGGGTCTTTGTCAAAAACTTCGTTAACAATATATTGATATATTAATATTTTACAATTTGTATTTTAGATTTTAAATTGCGCGTTGCATAATATATATATATATATATATATTACGTTGTCCAATATATTAATACATTAATATTAATGTGGGATAATCTGGTCTTATTAATAATAATATTTTTGATAATAAAATTATAAAAAGGAGATGATAATTATAAAAGTACTTTTAGATATTGTTATATGATCCTTCAGAATGTTGCCAATTTTATTTTTTTAATTGGATAAATCAATAGTTTGTCAAAGTTGTTTATCACTTAATTTCTTAAATTATAAAGTCACGTGATGAGAGAACATGTTTGGTCATGAAAAGACTAAAGATATGGGTGATTAAATATTTTTAATCCCAAGGTTTAATTGGTCAAAATAATGAAATTATATATTAAATAAATTTAAGCAATCAAATTTGTATAAATGAAAAAATTATAATTTCAAACTAAGGAGAGGATAAAGGCAGTTAGTTGAATTTAGTTGGTCAAATACTATTGCAGTTGAAGACCAAGTCATAATATTTAATCTCTAAAATAAATAATTTGAAATTATAAAAAACTTCAAAGAAAAAAATAAATAAATAAATAAAAAGTTGGAAGTAAAACATGAAGATCCAAAAAGGATTGGGGAGTAATGGATGCCGAAGAAAATTAAAGCCAAACAGATCTTATTGATGATGTAGAAAAGGACACGTGTCAGTTTGGGGGCATTGGGTAGATGAGGTGGCTGTCGAAAGACAATAGAAGCTTTGGTTAGAGTGATGAGAAGTACTTGACACAGGGGAAAACGGTTGATTGGTTCGCATCAACTCCAGCGCTCTAAACGTACCATCAACAGAAGAGAATTAACGGAACGGAACGGAAAACTAACGGAACTTTTTTCATTCTTCTATTTCACAGTATTATTTTCTAAAAAAAAAATATTTGAACTACAAATAGAAATTTTAAAAAAATTAACATAATAATTATATATTTTATATTTTTAATGGATAAATTTAGAAATGTGTGAAATTTGATGTGGCAGTTGAAAGTGGAAAACCACCCCACAATGCAAGTGGTTGGTGATATGCAAATTTTTGCTTTGAAATTTTTTAAATTAAAAAAGAAAAGAAGAGAAGAATATTTTTAATGTTACTCCAACTTTGTGCTTTTTAAGGTGTCATTATTTGATCAAATTTGAGTAACTAACTTCAATATATTCATATTGGATTTGATCCATGCAACCATCAAACACATACATGTCCTCAAATTAATCATTTTCCTTAGGCTTTAAAATAAATTAAATATCCACATTAAAAAAAAAAAAAATTCCATCAAAAGGGATTATTCCAGGAAAAATTAATTTTTTTCCCTCAATTAATTGTTTTAATTCCAATAAAAATGAAGCAATAAAACCATTTTTAATATCATTAAAGACAATGCGAGATAAAATAATATATTTTAATAAGAAGTATTACTATTAAATTTAGGAGAAATAACAAATACATTCCTATAATTTTATAAAATAAAATTTAAAAATTGTAATAGATCTTTTCAAAATATTATTATTGTCTCAAATAAAATTATTATTATACCTCTAAAAATAAATTATGCAATTATTATTATACTCTTCATGAAGTGAAGTAAACAAAGGTATAAAATATTTTAATAAATTACAGAATTACTTTTAATAATAAAATGAACTTTAAAGAGGTGTAATTGTTATAATTTTTAAATTTAAAAAAGAAATTTATTATAAATCATAAAATAAAAAATAATTATCATTTAACCAAATTATAAAAATATTCGTCCCTCTAAATATTTACCGAAAAAAAATATTTTAAAAAAAGATTCCATGTGAAAGCAGACATTAAACATGAGATGAAGCACTTGGAAGTAGTTTTAGTACTTTCGATTAACAGGAATTTTTGTCTGGAAAAACGCTTAAAAGTGAAAAGGGTTTGAACGAGGATGTAAACAGTAGTCTGGAAACAAGGTTTAACGTTGTTGAAGTTTGTCTTCTGTTGGAGTAGATTTAGATGCGTGGAGTTAGTTAACTTCATGTGTGAGCTGGATCCACTCTTCTAGCACTGTCTCACTTTTATATTTTTTATTCAAAATATTGGAAATAATAAATATTTTTTAATTATAATAATTTAATCTAAACAGCAAAGAAATTCAGCTTCAAGCTGAGACGAGCCATGTCTTCTTCAACTTCAATCTCTCCAAAAATTTATATGACTTTAATTTATTTCTTATCCTTCTAAATATTTATAATAATAAAACCCAAATCTCTATTCTTTCTCTCAAATTCTTTGCGTATCTCAATTGGTTCTTTGGATTTCGAACTGGGTACTATCACTATCTCTTTCATGTCTAGTTGACGTTCCAGCATGTAAAATTCTGTCTATTTTTTTTTTAATACGTCTCTCTGTTTCTTCTTGTTTTGGTTATCAAAAGTATTTTTAGCTATGAATCTCAGTAACGACAAGGGATCCATGTCAACGGCGAGTTCAAGTGTTGTTGTTTCCGATCAGTTTCCGGCGGGTCTACGTGTCCTTGTTGTTGATGATGATCCAACGTGTCTCAGGATCTTGGAGAAGATGCTGAGTACTTGCCTTTATGAAGGTCATATTCAAGTGCTTGAATTTTTATTTTTGTTTCTTTTATGGGGTTATCTCTACTCTTTCTCCTGATTTCATTCATGTGTTTTATAAAAATGATTTTGTTTTCATCCTGGGTGTGTTATGTCATATATTTGATTTATAAATGATCATATTTGGTGTTTCTCTAGTTTATCGTTTGATTTTGTTATGGATATGTGATACACATGGGAATAAAATGAAATTTCATCGGATTTTGTCATAGTTCCAAATCTTTCGTACTTTTCAAATATTTTGGATAATTTTCGTAGGATTTTGAATGTTTATGCTTGTTTGGAGATCAGTTGGTGTTTTGATTTGTGTTTATGTGGATCAAGAGAGTTTTTTCCTGGTAGGTCTGTGTTTTATGGAGATCTAAAGGTTGTGTAATTCAATAATTGGATGAATTATTGACTGAATTTATTTTGGGATTTTCCAGTAACAAAATGCAATCGAGCAGAGACTGCATTGAATCTGCTTCGAGGGAATAAAAATGGGTACGACATCGTTATCAGCGATGTCCATATGCCAGATATAGATGGATTCAAACTACTTGAGCAGGTTGGGTTGGAGATGGACTTACCGGTTATCAGTAAGCTTCCTATCTCGAAGACTTTGTTTGAGGATATTGATTTTGTGAATTGCATTGAACGTCCTAACTTAGAGCGTTACATCTGATTTATGGAATTGTACAGTGATGTCTGCGGATGATAGCAAACACGTTGTCATGAAAGGAGTAACTCATGGCGCTTGTGATTATTTAATTAAACCAGTTCGAATTGAAGCACTGAAGAACATATGGCAGCATGTGGTTAGGAAGAGGAAGAATGAGTGGAAGGATTTGGAGCAGTCAGGAAGTGTGGAAGAGGGAGATCGGCAACCAAAACCATCTGAAGAAGCAGAATACTCTTCCTCGGCAAATGAAGGAAATTGGAGAAACTCAAAAAGGAGGAAAGATGAGGAAGAAGAAGCTGAGGAGAGGGATGACACATCAACGTTAAAGAAGCCACGTGTAGTTTGGTCAGTTGAGCTCCATCAACAGTTTGTATCTGCTGTTAACCAGCTAGGCATTGACAGTAAGGATCTTTTGACCATATCTTCTTATGTGACGATCCTTGTTAGCTGCCTGCCTATATCTATACATCTCTTAATGTCTTTCATTGTGTAGTGAGTAACTAGCAACAAAAATCTAGTTGAAATGCTTTCTATACTTTGTAAATGTCAGAGAAATATCTTAGTGGTGTGAGGGAAAAGTAAAACTATATTCTCATTGTTATCTCATTTATTTTCATTCTGTCTGAAATAATTAACTTCTGAAACACGTATGATAACTCCCAATATATGACTTTTCTGTTCCATCTCCTGTTGCAAAATTTCATACTTGCGCTTTTGCTTTTGTGTAAACTGCAGAGGCAGTTCCTAAGAAAATTTTGGAGTTGATGAATGTTCCTGGACTTACTAGGGAAAATGTTGCCAGTCACCTTCAGGTATTTATACAAATGTATTGAACTTGTAAATTTTCAGATATATAAAAATTTGAGAATTCTATATGTTTTTCTGCTTTTCTTTAGTGACTTGTCTACGATTGTGAATGACCTTTCTTCTACACACTATCTAACTATTTGTTGCAGAAATATCGTCTGTATCTTCGAAGAGTAAGTGGCGTGTCACAGCACCAGGGTAATGCATTTATCAGTTCCCAAGAACCTTCGTATGGACCACTATCTCCACTTAACGGGCTTGACATTCAAGCTCTTGCTGCCACTGGTCAAATTCCAGCACAAAGTCTCGCCACACTTCAAGTAGCAGGACTTGGACGGTCAACTGCAAAGCCTGGCTTGTCGATGCCCCTTGTTGATCAAAGGAGACTTTTTAGCTTTGAAAACCAAAAGATAAGATTTGGAGAGGGGCAACCACAACATATGAACAGTGGTAAACAAATGAACTTACTACATGGTATTCCAACTACTATGGAGCCGAAACAACTTGTTAATAAGCACCATTCTGCACCATCCGTTGGTGGCTTGAACATGCCAGTTAGTGCCCATGGAGGCCAAAGTAGCCAGAGTAGCTCCTTACTTATGCAGATGACTCAACCACAATCAAGAGCACAGATCCTAAATGAAACTACTGGAGGTCAAGTTCCCAGGCTTCCAGCATCCATGGGACAACCTATATTATCAAATGGAGTTGGTGGTGGGATGTTAGTGAGAAACGGCATTGGCGAAAATGGCAGAGGGACAGGGTACAATTCAGTTTCACAAACCTCTTCAATGTTAAATTTCCCCTTGAACCCCACAGTGGAATTGCCAGGCAATAGTTTCCCTCTAGGAAGTACGCCGGGAATTTCTGCAGGGATGCCTGCTATCACAACTAAAGGGGAATTTCAGCAAGAGGTTGACTCTGATATAAAGGGATCAGGTGCATTCATGCCAAGTTATGATATTTTTAATGATTTGCAGCAGCACAAACCCCATAATAATTGGGAGCAACAGAATGTAGGCTTGACCTTTGATGCCTCTCAGCATCCAAACTCTCTGCAAAGTAATGTTGATGTCGCACCTTCAGTTTTAATTAATCAAGTATATTCTTCTAGCCAAAGTAGTGGACAGAGCAATAATGCATCAGCACTAGGCAAGGCAATGTTCTCTGCTGGGGAAGGGAGCAAACATGGGAATGGTCAGAATGTTGGCCAGCGTGTTAACCACCTTCTTATCGATAACTCGATGCGAGTGAAGGCTGAAAGAGTTTCTGATAGGAACTGTCCAACCACTTTCTTTCCTCAGCACTTTGGTGAGGAGGATCTCATGAGTGCACTTCTGAAACAGGTTCATTGCTGTCTATATTTATTTTTAACTTCTAGACACACTTGTAGATGGATAGTGATTAACTTGTGACTTAATTATTTTCTATAAAATTGTCTCTAAATTCCAGCAGCAGGATGGCATTGGACCAACTGAAAACGAGTTCGAGTTTGATGGGTATTCTCTGGATAATATTCCTGTGTAGTGTATCCTCCAATCTCTGTTCCCTTCAACGTTGAAGTCTGATGTACATACTTCCTGTCACAGAAATAGTCGATTGACCTCTTCTGCAATCAGCAGATAGACAAAGAAATTGGATTGCATGATTTCGTGTTGCTGCATCTTTCCCTTGTAGCTTATCCTGTTCTGCTGATTTCATTTGGACACAAGAACATCAGGCCAATGCATAATTGGTATGGAGAATCAGTTACATCTGAAGATATTTGTGCAGCATGTAAAATAGCGCTGCATGATATGCAAAGGCGTACATGCAGAATTTTTGACTGTTTTTGGTAGCAAACTCTAGCAAGAAGCAACTAATTTTTAGGCCCTGCGTTGTGCCAACCAACGAACACCGTCATTTGTTTGTAGACATCTGCGGACTTGTAGGATCCTTTCTAACTCTAATAATAGCACTTCAGAGTTTGGTTGCTTTTCTTTTCTTTTACTAAATATTCCTTGCTGCCATCCTTATTGCTTTTCTTGTTCCTCATTTGAGGAATTGACTGTGATATACATATTCTATTTGATTGCTCAACACAAGCATGGGTATTCTTTCTTGGTGGTTATCTTATATTTGAAAAGATTGGCGATTGTGCCTTATTAGCTTTTTGCCGACTCTGTTAAGCACCATATTATGAGACTTTTAACGTATTTTATTCTTCTGTTTTTCTCTTTTACTAGTGATATCTGATATCATAAAGATATTTTCAAACCCACTCGGTACGAGGGGATTTAGTTACAATTGTCGATATCCAATGCTATTCGCTACATAGCAATCCATAAAATTTATTTTTTCTGTCATTGGTCCGAAGAGTAATTTCAGAAGACAGTTTTCGAGAAGACAACTTTGACAAGATTATCTGATGAAGGGCGATTTAAATCTAATTATCATAACCTATCAATTTCAGATTAAAAAAAAATGCATTTGACAATATTTCGTTAGACATGCGGATGAACGTGGTGGTGCATCAAAAGCACTAATTCGGACGGAATATTCGTTCAAGAGATTCAAAATCTTCGTTGTTTTGTTCACAAAATCCTAAAAAGCCAAAGATATGCAATGAAACAGCTCAGAAAGAATCAAACCGAGCAACTCTGTTCAATGATTGTACACGCATCATGACATTACACCGTCGTTCCACAGTCGTTTATATATTTATATGATTTCCATCATTTCGCAGCATGCCGAGAACTCGTAACGATGAAAATATAACATACTGTATATACGAATCATGGTATACATGTCATCATCTGGTAATGTCAAAGCCTCAAAATTGAGCATATGTATTAATTAAACTACTAAAAGAATAAAAAAATCGGCAGCAGCTAAAACGCCAAGTAGGCGCCCAGCAGTGTCTTGACCAAAGGCTATTGCTGCATCAACATAAACACAAACAATGCTACCAGGAACGAAAAGATTAAAGCCGAGCTCTTTGCATTACCATCACTTGTAGGAAATATTGAAGGAATTGAGCACTCTTCCCCATTGAAGAATACTTTAGTGGGAAATCCGTCCCCACCAGGCACATTGATTCCAGGGGTCTCTTTCTTTTTGAATGAGATAACTGACTGTTGTTTTCCGGGCACCCTAGGATCTTTCTCTGGATTGGCCCCATCTGTTTCACCTACAAGATAGTTCAACCCTAAAAGACCCTCCATGAATATGGTACCATTGTTACCAGTCAAGACGCTTCCGTTGAACGAGTACGCTGCTTCAAAGCCTGGTGCTGCTCTACTCAGTTGCACCGCAGCAAACCAATCAGGAAAAGCAGTCTCATCCCAGTTGAAGATCGTCATCCTTGCAGTCCATCCACGAGTATAGTCTGTATTTACATGCCAATTGATACTGACACCACAATTATCTCCACATGGCATTGGGTTCGGCACTGTCCGGTGTTTAAGATCAGCCCAAGCTCTTGCCAGAGAAGTTCGATTTTCAAAGGGAACAAGGAGTGCCTCAGGCGGGAGAAGAATAGCCGGAGCAGTAGTACTACAAGTTTGGCTTGCACTCTGGCACCCACATGCACAAGTTTTGCAAGGCACAACAGAATCATTGTAGTAAGCAGAAAATGATACACAACATTTAGGGTTTGAACCCTTGGGCCTTGTAATATTGCACACAACCTGCCAACTGGCAAAAGCAGTCCTATTTGACGGGCCGCCACTTGGATCCGGGAAATGGCTAGGACTCACCCTCACCGGAGGGCCACACTGATAATTAGGGTTGAGTGTACCATTGATTTTCCAGTTCTGAGGTGGGGTGAGCTCAGATCTATTGAGATCTGGAGGCATTTTGAAGACCTGCACCTGAAAAACAGAAGTTGACTTGCTTGGGTCCATTGTTGGCGGCAAGATAGTACCATTTCGGCAGCAGAAAGGAATCTTTCCAAGAGTTGTGTCATTGGCCATTGTTGGAGGCAGGTCAATTATGGTTGGCCTTCTTTCACAATTTAAAACATTGGAAAAGTCCAAATCCCTGTAGTATGTACCTTGCGGACCGTATATGCAGTCTGATGAATCAGCAAGATAAGGGTAAGCCCCTTTCATAGTGTAGATAAATTCATCATGCAGCCAGTCCCAGCTCAATTTCCAATTATCAAGACGGCCAAGGGGGTTATGGTTTGCAATTGTAACCTGTGCCCAGTAATTTGAGTCGTATGTTCTGGTCACATCATACATGATTGTAAGATCCCCGTTTTGCCGAGGCAGGAAATCATCATCCACAGTGAGGTTTGCTCTAGCATTAGCATCTTGCACACAACAGACTTGCATCTCACTTGTACCTGAAAATTTAACCATTACGAACATCACATCTACACAACAAAGCCATGTAACATTTTCTGAAAACTAGTCTGATAATCTAAAATCCAAATACTCTAACCATGAACAAAACCTAGGTCTGAAACTCAAATTAGTAAATTTTATTCTTTATTTCTATGTATTAATCAACAAGGTTATCAGGCCATCCCTTAAAATCGGGGAGAATCATATACTCATAGACAACAATTTCCATTCCAAATAGACTTACCCCAAATTAACTTTTGTATGAGATATAGAATTCAATTAAATATTTGATGCATTATCTGAAGCATAAATCCAGGTATAACATCACCCATATTCGAGTATTATTTGTTCAAACTTCAGATATTTCTTCTAATATGTGGATAGATCTATTACAAAACAAAACATCATCATAAGCCACTGAACAGAAATAGCAGTAATCAATACCCGCTTCAAAGAAAAAAAATAAATAATTTTCTTTTGGAAAAAGAATTTTTTATTTTTTTGCAAGAAAGGAAATTTACCTTGCATAATAACATCAGCGCACAAAAATCCATCATTAGCCAGACTGATATTCTTTGGCATAGGCACATTCGGCGACTTCACACCAAACTGCGTCCCCACTATCTTAACAAGCACTCGCATCTGAGTCAAATCACCCGCTGTCTCCACCGCCGTCTTCAAGTCAGTCTTCGGGAAACCAGCAAAAACGGTGCCGTTTCCCACGTTCGCAGGGTAGCTACTCCCATCAAACAACACCGCGTTCGACGCAGACACTAACAGCTCCTCATGTTGAAACCCAACAAACACTTTCCAGAACTTCAGCTCTTCAAGCCCGTTGTTCAGCACAGTCAGAGTCGACTCAAACCGATACGCCTGGTGTTTCGGATTGTCAGGCGGAAGCTTCGATCCGGAGTCGTACGAATACGTTAAGAACACTCCGTTGCAGGCATCCGCCGCTGGTGATGGCGCTTCCGGTGTGGCTGGAGACTGACAGATCGTAAAGGGTATTGCCGTAAAAAGGAGAAAAATCGAAACCCACTTCAAATCCATGGTGTATGCTACTATTTCTGACCGTTTTCAGGAGTTCTAATCGTATGTTTTTGGTAAAGAGTGTGAGAAGGGAAACGCGGACTCGCGGAGTGGTGAGAAGATGTAATAATAAGACAGCTAGTAAAAAGCTGTCCTTTGAAAACTTGTTTTACTTTGTCACCGTCATTGTTTTTTTTTCAATTTTTATTTTGGTTGTCTTTTGAAGTATTCTTTTTTCTTGCGAAACCCGATCGACCGAGTCTATTCAAAGTTCATTAAGTGTCGTTTATTTTGTTTTCTGAAATTAGAAAAACAACATTTTGGGGAAACGATTTTCAAAATAGTCGTTGTAGAAAATAGAAAAGGAACACTTTCCTCTCTCTCTCTCTCTTCAACTTGCAATATGAATTCATATATCGTGGGCACGTCTTTGGTTTCCACACACATGACTGCGCCACTCGTTGTGTTTTCTTCCTTAACTTTTTAATGGGCTTTTGTGGTAAGCCCATTAAGGGAGAAAATAGGCTCCAAAATTTGGCCCAATGGATAATAAATCTTGCTGCCCAATAATTTTAAAATGGGTTTCTTGTAATAGTACCCCACTTAGTTAATTAAATTCCATAAAAATTAAAAATTTTAACATTTTATAAATTCATTCATATATTAAAAAATTAATCATATTATAAGTTAAATTAATAGACACTTTTATAATAAATTATATCTCTAATATTTTTAATTGCAAACTTTTTTTTATGTTTTACTTAACATATTATGTGTACTAGAAATTATATTTTGATCAAGAAAATGAATTTAAGGTACTTAAAATTGTGTCATAATTTTTTAAAGTTATATATGTAATAATTAATTAATATTATTTATTCATATATTTTTTGTTATTGATAAAGTCTTGATTATTAAAAATTCTATAGGTGGGCTATAATTATAAAAAAAATTAAAAAATATATAATAATCCTATAACTGAGGAAAAGTAATGTTCATATTATTTTTATAATTATGATTAAAAATTTTATTAATAAATAATTGAATATGATGAAATATTAAAACATATTAAATATAAACAATTACTAGCTTTTATTTTTTATTTAGAAATTGTGTAATTAATATAAATAAAAAATATTATCTTAATTTATGAAAGGGTTGTGTTTTGTTATTACAAAAATTAATTTATAAACTTTATAATTTTTAATTTTTGTGGATAATTTATTAAAACAAATTAGGGTTGGGATTTAAAATAGAAATTCAATTTCCATGAAAATGGGCTCCATAATTAGGCCCAACGAATAATAAATCTTATATCCCAATAGTGGCAAAATAGAAATCCATATTACCTTTGCTGGTTCAGGTTTCTTGTGAAACTGCTTTGCTTCTACGGTGTTTTTGTCTTAAATTTGTTATCGATTAGTTACATGTGAACTTAGACTAAATCATTATTCCAATTTTCATGCATGTTATGCATTATTTTTTAATATTCACAAAATTAGAGGCATTAATTTTTTAATACCAATGATTAATATTTTATTAAAAAATTAATTTAGAATTAAGGTATAAAGCATATTCGATCCTTGCAATATAACCAATATGTAATTTAGAAATTTCATCTATGCCAAGAATGGCAAATTAAAATTTGTAAACCGTTTGTGTAGCAGCATGACAGATGGGAAGACTTTGAATTATTCTAGAATTCAGGCTTAGGAAATAATAATATTATCCATTACACATAGCCGTTATATAATTTATATTAAAGTTCAATAATTGGTAGCTGGAGCTGATGTTAACCCATACAAAAATTCAATATACAGCCGTTATATCAGCTCAAATTTATGTTTTTAATCAACTCATTTGCGTCATCATATATATCGTTATTATATAAGACAAATATTTGACTAAATTAATATTAAAAATCAATGTCCACGAATAAAGCTAACCTGACCCATTAACCTCCGTTTTTTATCAAACAAAAATCAAGAATTATCAATTATAAATGAAAAGATAATTCATAAATATTAATTTTTGAGTAAAAAATGTATTTATTAACATAAATATTAATTTTTGAGTAAAAAATGTATTTATTAATTGTTACGTTATGAAAATTATACAAAAACGCACACACAAAAAATATACATATATATTACGATGATTTGCTGTAGACTATTATCCATATCGCTCGTTTGGGAGTTGGAAGTCTCCTTTAAACAATTAAACCAGCAGAAGGACTTGTGGCTGGCAAGTAGGCGTACAAGGTAATTTTGCTTTTAGCATAATTAAAAATACCACGACCAGCTGGGGCAATCACCGTCGTATTACTGTAAACGTCAATCATCATTTCTGCATAAGCGTTGTTGGCTCTTCCGAACCCTTTCATTGCTCGAAAACTTGGTTACCCTCACACCTTCGGTAACTGATTGATCTTCCAAACTCTTGTCAATCTGCTTGATCCCATGAACTACGTAGCTGTATTTTCCTGCTCACCGTTGCTTTTCAATCCCTTAAACCAACTCAAAGACATGCTTTCTTGCTCAGTGCACGTACTCTGTCTCTGTGTTTTCTGAGAGATCTGGGTCGACCTATGTCTTTATAAGAAGAATAGTGGCAACAATGAAATTAATGTTACACACACACACATATATATATTGGCAATTTGCAATATTTTGTCTGAGGTCATGTTGCAGAGAATTGCGCACGTGTTTCCCAGAATTAAATGAGACACTGCTCGGAATCTCAATCTGCTTTCAACAGAAGATTATATATGATGATGATGATGATGATGATGATGATCAGGTCTTTAATGTTGCTCTTTAACATACATACATGCTGTTGATCCCATTATGATAACCTGATTTTTAGTACAAAATTGACTTCATACATTGTTGTTCTTGTAATTTTCTCTCTTCTCCGCAAAAACTATAGGCTTCATGTATATAAAACAACATCACCATTAATGAACCTTAACTACGGATGATTCATCAAACATTTTCCCATGAAACTGATTAATTCCATATAATATACTGGACCTTGTCTAGGACACTTATAATTTACTCTCATCACCTATGACTAATGACTTTAAGAGACATTGAACAAACCAACCATGAACCGTGGCCAGGGTGGTATCTCATCGTTCGAGCAGCTGTACTCGCATCCTTTAAAATTGATCAAATAATTATCTCTCTAAACACATGTTGCCAGAAATTTTGGACTATAATATTGGCAGAACTTTCGAACTTCAAATATATATTAGAAGATTTCTCCCTGAAAAAAGTGTTGGAGTATAAACTGTATTTAGGATTTTAATCTATCACTAACTACAAGCCAGTTCAGAAATACAAGGATTCCTAGGCAAGTCAAGCACAAAGCATATATATATATATATATATATATATATATATATATATGATACAATGATTCCGATTTATATATATGTGCTAGCTGCATGTGATTGCAAGCTATAAGTGGAATTTGATCATGTTATCCAAAAGCAATTATTCGAATCAAAGATAATAAAATTAAGTTACCAGTAGAAACACTTTTAGTGCCAACATTCCAATAGAATTTAAAGTATTATTATAAGATAATACACAGATTTATTTATTTTATCATAATGTTTTGAAAATACAATATTGCAATGTCCTTATTCACGTCATGTGGGATAAGAATAAAGTGCACTGGAAAATTCCTTTCAGAGAATCAAAGAGGGGGCCTAGAAATGGGCAAGTGCTTGCTTTCAACCAAACAAGGCCTTGTCTGAACTTTGCTTAGGGTTTTGTTATTAATCTGGGCGGTGCCTATATATATACCATCCATAATTTATGCAAAACCCCTAAGGTCATAGTCTATGGACTGTTTGCCATAAGCGCCCAAAGCTTTAAGAAACTTTTATTGATAATTATTAATTTGTCATTAACTTGAGTGGGCACAAATTAAAGTAGGTGATTCGGATATGCTTGATAGTTGGCCAAACATATCACACCTCACAATAATCGACCAATTACAGTCACCGATTCACTTTATTTTCCATATCATCAGTTAGATGACTATTAATCAATTTCTTGAAAGATCCCCAGGTACAAATGTTCTTTGTTTTTTGTTTTTTTTTCATGGTCGGCCATCTGTTTTCCTTGTGAGTAGATGATGTGAAAGTTTTCCAATTAATTATTTTCTTAGTTAAGTAATTATAACGGTTACGATTTACTTTGAAAAATCTAATAATGACTACTTACTTGCCTTATCTTAAATTTTTTAATTAATTTTAATACAGTATTACAATCAGCTTTCGTATTCAAACACATGCATTCTCACAATTTTATCTTGATTAATGTTGATCTTGACTCTCAAAGCTTTATTTTGATCTCTTAGGATTTATATGAGCTTGAAATCCAATCATATTACATATACGTGAGGGTCTTATCAAAAATTGGTTTTTAAAACATCTAATTTTTGTATTTAGTGATTTAAATAACAAAAATGATATATCTCACTTGCTATAAATATTATAAACTAAATTAAGTAAAACTACGTACTGTAAATTCCTTCTGTTGTTTCCTTTGAAGAATTTTTGCCTCTTGTAAATAATTAACTAAAACTCGATGTAAAACTCCGTTGGTATCAAGCTATAAAATTCTTGAGCTTTATTTCATGCATTCCGTGGAAATGAAACATCAGATTAGGTGGTAATTTGCTGTACAACCTGTATTTGGATATGCTGTTTTCGGGATCTGGAGAAAAAGGTGAATGGGAAAGAAGAAAGGAGGTTGAAATTGCTTCCTGTTTACACTATAGGCACTTGAAATTTGTAAAAAAATAAAATAAAATATAGCAATCATGAAGATAAAGACCTTATAAAGAAAGGTTTTATATATCTATCTATCTATATACATCATATGAAAGTGCAGAAGCAACCACAAAGTAAAAGGAAGAAAAATAACAAGTTCAATATTCTTTATATTTCTTTTTTTGCTTTTACAGTTATTTATTCATATGATTTCAACTCTAGCAATTTTGTATTTATGTAGGGAACAGAAAATCTCCAAATACTTTATGCGCATGACAGCATTTGTTAACCGAATTATACTGTTAATTGAAAATTATGAACTTTCTGAAAACCTTTCTTTACAGGGGAAAGAAAACCGTACACACTTCATATAATATACACATTTTATCGAAATTTTGGATTGTGACATCAGTCTAATTAACTTCATAATGTGACATTATAAATTATTAATCAATAGACAAATTATTTATAATCATTGTTAGTTCTGCTTAATTTTAAAAATATATTAACTAAAATATTTGTGTAATAATATGAATTGTAATGCATTTATAAAGTAACAAAATAAGATACTAATTAACTCGAGTTAAATTACTTTCGGTTGATGGTTATATCCATTCATCAAATTCTTGATGATAATTGAGAGAAAAAGTTCAGAACAAATATTTTACAAGTATTTATATAGATAGATAGATGCCAATTTTAGACACTTATTTGGCATACATTTTATTAGCAATTTGACAATTTGGAAGGTCATTATTGTCACAAACTGAATGGTGGAACTCTCTCCAAATCCAAGAGCAAAACCACAGGTTTTATTTATAAATAATTTATATTCACTAATTATTAGTTTCTTCGAAAACAAAAGTATGTTTATATGACCACCGAAATAGCCTGGAAAGCTCCTTTGGCCGGCCCTCTTCCAAGCTTTGTTCAATATAAGGCAAAACAAAAGGATGTATGGGTTGAGGATATTGTTACTTTTCCTTTCTTTCCATGATTCATTTATTTCACAAGGTAAAACACCTGCCATCAGTGACCAGTCAGTTGAATTCTTTTGAAGTGGAAGCAGCAACATGTTTCATGCTCGCATGTGGCCAAATCGAAATTGGACAGCAGCCTTAAATTTTTTATGAAATCAGAACACGTGTGAAAATGCTCCCTATGCAGATCTACATTCTCTTATCTACAATCAGTCAATGCACCCAACCCATACTGTTCATGGGTACCGTTGCCATATGAAAATTACAAATCCAAGTCAAAAACAAAAAACATTCTGAGAAAATATATATATTATTAAAAATATGATACTATCTTATTAATTTATAAAATTAAATTTCTTTAATAATTTCATTTAAATAGTTCTTGTAATTATTGTTAATAAAAATAAAATCGAAATCATCACAATTACTTTACTAATTAACTGAAAGGTTAGATAATTAAAGTGGGAATGGGCAAAACATCATAATCCCACTTTAGAAATATAGTTAAGGTGCGATATTGTCTTCCGTTAGTGAAGCCAAAATTCACTAATGATATCAGGACATATTAATTATACAAGCAAAGGAAAGTCACAATCTGAAATTATGAATTAGGTATGAAGAAAATAAAAGAGAAACTTTCCCATTTTCTTTGCAATATTGCATATCACCCTCACCAAGTTGCAGCGAAGCCAGTGCCCTAAAAATGGCAGAAAACAAATACCATGTGATAAAATTAACCCAACGCACATGCAAAGGCTTTCAATTCATGTCAACTGACAAAAATACACGTTTCATTAGGACGGTTATACCAAAATAATACTACTAATTGCCTCAAATTTATCCAATAAAGCCAAATCCTTCCTACAGGATTGATTCACAGAGCAGCCGTTACTAGCACTGTATTGTATAATAAGGCTTCAGCCCACATTGTAGCTTTTGTCTGCTTGACGTCTATACTCTTCCCCCGCCACATCATTTGCTTATTACAGACAATGAAATTACCCTATTCTATTTCTTACACTTATCAGTTGAGAACACAAATGGAAAAGTCAAGCACCATTTGAATGAACAAACAAACCACGACCTCATTATATTGCAAATACTGCTTCAAGAGAATACCAGAATAGGGACTTCTTTGTTCTATGTGTATATACTATATAATGTTTTGTAAATATGTAAAAATGGACCCCATATGTTATTGACCCACAAAATTAACCCCTCGCTAATAATGCAGCAGCTTCTATACTTGGATAGTTATTCTTGTTCAAAGTTGCTGCATTCTGTCAAAGTGAAACGTGTCGATGTCATCCTTTTAGAATTTTTGGCTCCTCTCTTGTAAACCTCAATTTTTTTTTCTTCTTACTTTTAAAATTTTCCTTTTAATATATTAATATTTAACTGTAAGCAAGCTGCATTCAGCAACCATATCAATTCATAAAGAAACATACAAACTAAAGCTAGCAAAATACCAACCCACCCTCTTTATCATCAATATCACTGTACACCGTTTTCCTTTCCATCAGTTTTAGGCTTCAGCTATAATCATTTGTTTTTGGTTCTCTTTCATCATCTGCTAAAAAATTCTCTTCAAAAGGGTTTCTCTTCTTCTTTCGTTCTTGTTCTTCTGCTACATTTGGCAAACACTTCTTTCCAAAAATGAGAAGATTATACCACCGCACACTTTATCTTCTCTCTCTTTTATTGATAGTATTACAACAACACTTGAGTTTTGTTGCGTCCTCAGAGTTGAGTAACTCAACCAAGTATCAGATCCAATGTACAATGTGTTCATCCTGTGAAAATCCATGTCAACAAGTACCATCGCCGCCGCCTCCATCACCACGACCCTCACCGCCTCCTCCGTCTCCACCATCATCTTCTTACTGCCCACCTCCACCTCCACCACCCAATGGCGGCGGCAGCGGCGGCGGTTCATACTACTATTCTCCACCTCCACCTTCTAACCCAACTAACACTTACTTTTCACCACCACCACCGAACAACGGCGGAGGCGGCGGCATTGGTGGGTTTTATTATCCTCCACCCAATAGAGGAAACTCCCCTATCCCACCACCTCCGAACCCGATTGTTCCATACTTTCCGTTTTATTATTACAGTCCACCTCCTCCTAAGTCATCCGCTTCAACACTCCAGATGAAAGTGTTTTCTTTATTGCGTTGCAGTCCGTTCGTTGTTGCTATTGCTTCGCTGTTGTTTGTCTTTTGACGATCGTGGTAAATTAAAAAGAGAAAAAAAAATTCAGCAGAAAAAGAAAAAGAAAGTGGAATAATGTAGCATATATGCAGATCTGGAAAGGTTTTCAGGTGCGAGGAAGAGATCAAATTTCATCTTCAGTGGTGAAAAAGTGGAAGAACTACAGGAATCAGTGAAATTAATGATGATTAAAGATTAAAGAGTGAAGTAATTATTTCTTCTTCTTCTTATCTTTAATTAATGAATTCTCCATCTGCTTTAATCTTTGTCAATTGTCATTATCTCTTCGCTTGCTTACAAAGTAGAGGGTTCACGATCTGTAATTTTGTTTTCACAATAAACTTGTACGTATTCCATTATTATTGTCATTAGTTGATGAAATTTTTAGTCATTTTTGGTCAAATGATTAATCCAAGGCCTCAAATAAATAGTAAACAATAATTATTTATAATTATATTATGCAGCATAAAATTAAATTTCATTTTATTTTTGCTTCGTAAATGCTGTACTTGTCGGTGGATATATAAAATTTATACCATATATTAATTGCTCCAATTGTATGCTTTCTTTATACACATGTAGTTGATGGACCGACCTCATCTTCGTAAAACTAATTTTATCTTTTTTTGTCATAATTTCATTAAGTTAATATATTAGGTACGATATGGCGGCCCGTTTTGTGTTTAAATTTTAAATTTGTATTTTTTATAAAAATTTGAGACAATTAAAATTTTATTCATTACTTAATATTATTGATATATAATTTTTATACATACATTTGTACGATTAGATACTAATAATAATTGAGTACGAAAAACTTTTTATCGTTCAAATATAT
>JAWDEX010000010.1:2956528-3008180 GCA_035221805.1 Trichilia hirta | reverse complement strand
CCTTATTCAGAGTTATGCACATCGAGTTATCGAATGTTTTGTTTTCTAACTATCTAAAGCATTAGCATACAGCAAAAGGTTAGTTTGAAAAGTTTATTGGGCTCGGAAAGTTACAGATCATGAACTGAAATTTTTGCTGGTTATTCCCTTATGAGTCTAGTTTATAATACTTTTTACGGAACTTAATTTCATTACTTAAAACTCAAGTTATGGCCAATCGAGCGCATATAGTTTAGTGATGATACATAGTTGGGTGTAGCACATATAATTACTTCCATATCTTGTTCTAATTCAACAGCATGCAAACCACTTTTTCTTCATTTTTAATCTATTGGTTTAGAATCATAACATATGCATCATTCCTTAACTCACTACGTAAATTTGACATATTAGCTTAGGGTTTGTGGTTTTTCCTCACATTATTATCATCAACTCTAACCTGTTTATATCCATAACAAGTCAGTCAACTTCCATTCTTTACTACATTTTATTAGTAATGAATCTAAATCTAAAATTTTTTCAAAACAGTATCCTATGTGTCTAGATTTTGTGAATTTTTATGGATTTCAATTTCAATTTCCAAAACTCAAGTTATATCTTAATTTCCACTCATTGCTCAGTGAAGTCAGCTCCATCTATCTGTTCGGACAGGTATGTTTCGGGATCCATAGAAATTTCTACAGCCATCAAAAAATTATGAATTTTTACTACGTTATACCTGAAAGTGTCTAGTTTATATATAATTTTACAGTTTTTTAAACGGATAGACATCACTTAAGTTATAAATTATTTTTTCTACCTTGTTCAGAAAACTCAGCATCATGCATGTTAAACACAATGAAACTATTTTTGATCTAATGATATCACACATGACCAGAACCTGCACTACCACAATTTATCCTTTAAAATGACCATTTCCATGCACCAAAATGTGTCCAAAATACACTATACAAGTTTACATATCATTGCTTTAACACACACACACATTAAACTACCATTACCATTAACATACATATCAATTTCTACACCAATTCACAGCAATCACTTCATACACCCCTTCCATCACTTTCTCACACTATCAATTCATCAAACACCTTCCATACTTGCTGCTCTATAATGACAGAAATTTCTCTCCCATAATCAAGCAAAACCAATACGTTTTTTATACATACATATGCCAACAACTATAAATACAATAATAACATCAATTCCTCCTCCTCCTCAACACATCTCTTTATTCCTTTAACATCATCAACTAATTCTTCAAATTTTTACAGAAATTTAGAGAGAAACTTTCTTATCTTTAACTTGAATTAAAAACTTGAAAATAATTCCCAAAGGTTTGTATCCTATTAATGCTTGATTCTCCCTTGTTTTTCATTCAATTTCTTCTTGATTTTGAAAATATCTAGCTTTTCTCTCTTCTCCCTTTCCTTATTTCGTCCAAGACCAAATACAAAGCTTTTGTTTTATTTTTTCTTCTTTCTATTTTGTTTAATACTTAAAGAGAAATGGAGAACCTTCTTGACATTATCAATTAACACCATAATTTCTTTTTAATTATACTTTTTTTTCACATAACTTTGAGTTAACTACATTTTAGGCTAACTTTTTTAACTTATTTCAATTTAATTCATTACAAATTAGTCTACTTAATTATTTATTATAACTATTTTGTGTAATATACTATTTTAACTAATAATCGATTTTCTTTTAATATAAAAAGTTTGCTAACTAACCTAGCTAACATTCGTTTCTTAACTTATTCGAATTTATATATTAAAAAAAGAATTTTCTTATTCTAATCATCATAATTTTTAGTTATAATGCTACGTCAACTCTTGGTTGTTATATTTATAATATTTTTGATCTGTATTACTTTCAATACATATTTAAAATACTAATAAAATATGTTGAGTAACATTAATTTTTAATAATATTTGGCAATTAATCTAATAATTAGTAACTATATTAATTTTAAAATCATAATGCCTCAATACTAAAGTAAGACTTTATTATTTATTTAATATTAAGATGAAAAGATATAAAGTAAAAATATTAATTTTCAGATATTTTTATTTAAGAAAACAATATTTATATTCAAATTTTAAATAAAAATAAATAAATTATTTAAATTTAAACATTTAAAGGTATTCAGAATTTATATTTTTCAGTTTGAATAATGTAAGAAATATTAACTCTTTGAATAAACTCATTTGTATTATTATAATACTGACATAGCATGATTGCATGGGCTCTGCTTGATCCATATTATTTATTACTATTATTATTAATTATATTAATTTCATATTTTTACTAATTAATACTATTGTACTGCACTAAGTTGTAAGTTTGTACAAAGACTTCATATATCTAATAATATAATACTCTTTTTAAATTGTCAATCCAAAAAAAAGAAACCACAGCCTTAATTTTGTTAATTTTTATGTTAAATTTGCAGCCCATCAATTTGGGAAGGAATTTTGTTAGGTGATTTTAATTATGGTTTATTAATGGTATTACCATTATAATCACTTTAAACTATGGGTTAAATGCTCCGAAAATATTTGTTGCCGGTCAATTTGCTTATAAATTCTAGTAACTACAAGAGTAATTCGCGATCATTGTTTATTTTTATGCGCTGGGCTTGCTTATGATCAGCCAGTTCTATCTTAATATCAAGTTTGGGCCTCATAATTAAAGCCGAAATAACATATAACAGCTTGGACAATCTAGTTTGTAAGCTGTCCTGGCCTATGTTTCTCCAGTGAGACCAGGATTCTCTTCTGGTCTGGTTTCATCTGGGTTAAATTGGGATGGAGAATTAGAATCCTTTCAATTTTGTTTGTTATATTTTTTTGAAGTCAAGAAACAACCAGATCAAGAGGGGATCTGTTTCCTGTCCAAATGACATTTAGGTTTTAGCGGTGATTGATATTTGGAAAGATAAAGTCTTGGGTGCACTTGATCAACTCCATCAAACGACAGCAAACGTGCCATTGGATGATGTGAAATTTTTATAGTCGTTAGTTCCATGTAGGATAAGTACAGTCAAAACATTCCTCCGAAAAACAATCAAAAATTGGGCTTAGAATATTCAACCCACCAGTAGGGATATTTCTAAATTCCCCCGTATCTCAAACACTCGGCCTCTACATCCCAATCAATCATTTTGAAACCAATGGTTCAATCCAACTAAACTATGTTGTCAAAAATAAATATTACTATAATCCTAGACATACTTTTAAATATCTATAAAACACGTGGCAATGACATAACATCAACTTTGGGTACCCAATACATCATCGCATAATTAATTGACAACAGTCTGAGTAATTAATTGCTTTTTCCCTTTGTATCAAAAATGATTTTCCTAACCTTTTTGAATGAATGAATGGCATAGGTAATCCAAATACGGCAGCTTCTTGTACACAACATAATACTTTTTGCAATAAATCATTGCAAAATTTAGATTGAAACGTATGAAATAAACAAGAAGACATCGTTATTATTGATCCAATCTTTTGGCTTAAATCAATTAATATATATATATATATATATATATTTTTTTTTTATGACGAAAAAACTCTTATATTCAGCCATCACTGCAACGATCGGCCATACACAGATTAGGCACTCACCCTTTTGAGGTACGTGTCCGCAGATTACATAATATTTATCATGAATCAATTAATAATTAATATATTTATTTATTATTCTTTTGCAATTTAAAAATAATACCATAATATCAAGCACACTCTAACATGTATTTGATATAGTTGATGGCATTAAATTTTAGTAAACCTTAATTATATTTTAATTAATATTTAATATTTTATTTATATTATTACAACACTATTAATACTAAAAATCTTTTGAGTGTAACTGAGATTTTAAAATTAGATTCATATTTGTAAGTGTGTTTATTTGCACCCTAACTTTTTTATAAATACTTTTTTACTGAATAAATTTATTAAAGAGATTAAATAAATAATTTTTATTTTGTATATCCTTTTTAAATCTTAATTAAAATTTTTTTTATTATGTATGTTAATTTTTCTTTCTACGTCTATTAAAATATTTATCCTACTTAATTTTAAGTTATTTCTTTGATATAACGATTAATACAACAAACTATTTCATGGTTCATGAGCAATAAATAAACATTATCATATTATGTTAACACCATGCAGAAATATGAATATCGATATAAATCAAATAAAATTAAATATTACACAAGATAACAACATTATGAAAAGAAACAAAATATGAAAATTTACTCTATTACCTCAATTACAACATCAATACAACAATTAACATATGCTTGAATTCCAAATAATTTATAAAATTTAATATATCAAAAAATATTTTTAAACTGTTTAAATTCTCTTAAAAATTGTTTTTCTTTTCAAGAGTTAAATGTAAAAAACTTATAGAATTGTTTAATATTAAAAAAAATAAGGTTTAAAATAAACGTTATAGGCGAGTGTGTTTGATAAATATCAAAATTAATATTTTTATATATTTAGATTATATTATCTTTGATAATAATTATTTAAAAAGATATTTTTGTAATAATTTTTTATTATTAAAATATAGGTGTCTTGGATAAAAAATTGAGTACAAATAGATTCTAATTTGTAATTATTGTAATTTAATTTTTAATACAATATCTATTTTTATATGGTTTATTGTCACCAATAACAATATGGTGGACTTTTTATATTTAATATGGACTTTTTATATAATAATAATAATAAAAATAATTACTTAAAAATTATATTATCTCAGTTTCGGACTCACTTTTAATTTAAAATAAAAATGTAGATGGGTTCAATCCAATTTTTTCAAAAGGGTGGATTCGGATCCTTAATTTTTTAACATTAAATTTAAACTCTATTTATTTATAGTAATTGAACAATTAATTCAAAAGTTGGTCTCAGTAACCTTACAACAGACGACATATTGATATTAATAAATATATACATAGATTTAATTGCATAGTTGACCTTATAGTCATGATTATGCCACATTAAAATTTAATTATTTGGCAAAATACAATTACTGTTTTCATTACACTAATAATTTTTATACTGTTTTTCCTTCTTGGATTGAAATGGATTGGCATATTTTGGAGAATGAAAACTTAAAAACTACATAATGTTGCTATACTTTTCAAAGCACATTGGTGTCTTGATTAAGTTTATGAATCAATTTGATTAATACAATTTTCAAAGGGTAAAAAATTTAAAATACTAAAATATATTTTTTTCTTTAAAATTTTTAATTTCTATTAGTGTATCATTTTTGAACTCTTTATTTATTAATTCATAAAAGAAAAAGAAAAAGTATTCATTTATGGCATATACCCATTTATGCCAAATTCTCTTCTGTTGGAATGGGTTTGGTCCTCCTTAATATGTGCTCATGTTGAAAAGCTCTGACTTTCAAATAATTTCCTTTTCATGTTTCACTTTTTTAACTTTAGAATATATGCCAATGGGTGTCCCCAATTTACTTTCGTTCCTTAGTTCAACATTGAAATAAAAATTAATAGCATCTCAAAAAATAACAAAAATCAACCCAACATATTTTCTTATCATTTTTTTTTTCTATGAATTTGATTCTAAATCATTTTACCACCCAAAAAATATTACCGATCCACAGTCAACTTTATCTCATTAATTTTGATTCATACCCATCTTCAAATTATTTTTCTTAAATCATCATTTTCTTGTAAATTTATTTTAAGGAAGAAATAATTCTTAAATGGAATAGTAATTATCTTAAGATACCCTTCATTTTTACTCTACATATCCAACTTTGTGTACCGAAATTATGATGCACATCATAACAAAACCCAAAAGGAACAAATAAAATACGAAACAAAAATTAAGATAGTGACATGAATCCAATAACTATTATGTTATGAAAAATTAAAATCAATCTCCATTTCTTACACTTCACTTGTTCATCTCCCAAAATACAGTTAGTTGACTAAAAAAATACAAAATTAAAAAATAAAAGAAAAATCCCCCAAACCAAGATCAAAAATCATCACAACATAAATTTGGTAAAAGGGGTTTACATTCTTCAATCCTATTTCTTCTTCTTCATCATCAAAAGCTAAGCATAAACAGAGCCATAAGACAAAGCCATTAACAACACAGCAGCTTGTTCTTCTTCTCCCAATTTCTTCCTCTGCCTCTCCACCGTTGATCTCTGCATCAAAACTGCTCTTCCCAGAGCATACAATCTCTGTTTCAGACTGTCTCCAATCTTGTTATTATTATTGTTACTTGAAATATTGCTACTGCTTGTATTGTTTCCTCTCTTTGGCTTTCTCTCCTCTTTTGTAATTCCTAGTACTGCTCTTCTCTTCTTCCTACTCCTGATCCCACACGCGTTACACAAAGACTGCCAAAAAAAAAATGTTCAATCAGAACCAGATCAAAACATGATCATCAAACGGGTGGCGAGTTAAGTGAAATTACCTTTGGTCCAGCTGGTCCACCTCTCCAGAGTGGGGTTTTGGAAGTTCCACAATCAGTACAAGTTTTCTTGTTATTTTCTTCCGATGAAATAACGCCACCGTGGCTCTTGCTATTCCCTTCTTCAGACTCCGATCCCTGGATTATAAAACACAAACTGATCAGCTAAGTAACATTTGAATGATTGAATCAAATAAATCTTAAAAAGAAACAAACAAACATGATCACTAACTTTCTCACTCGGATCCAGCATTTTTACCAACGTTTTCAAAGATCTAAGACAAACCGAAATGAAAAAACTTCAAAATAGAAGTGGTTTATGAATCAAAACCGAAACTTAACGAATCAAAACCGAAACTTAACAAAGATCGAGTTAATGATTAACACTTCAGAGATATAGAAACACAGAGTGAGAGTGAGCGAAAAAAATGAAGATTGGGTTCTAACGTACGAAAGGATAGTGAAAGAAAGAGAAGCGTGCGAAGCGTACTTTGAGCTGATGAGGAAGGAAAGCAAGAGAGACAGAGAAAACAATGAGAGGAGCAAAATGAAGCCCGAAGAATCTAACCGACAACACGCGTATACCAGACCGCACGCAGGCCAGATCTAGAAAAACCTCTCGTTTTTATATGAGACGCGAAACCCTACCAATGGGGCAGTGAAATTACATAAACGCCCTCCTGCTTAAAATCCTTTTAATCCAACAGAGGATACGGCGCCCGCTCATGGCCAAAACACCCAGCTACTCCACCCCGCCTAAAAACAAAAACCAAAACCACACCAAAAAAGGTTTGCAAAGGTAAATCAACAAAAATGGCGCCCTTTCAAGGAGTTTGTTTGCCTCCCTTGTTTTTTATTTGTTATTTATTTATTTTCAAATTTTGTTTTTTATTAATGGGAGTAATCAAGTGCTGTTGTAGTACTTTCTTTACATGTGCCCGATGGGTTAAATCTGGAACGTCTGATTAGTCATCTTAGGTTGTGGCTTACTTTTCTAAGTGTTTTTAAACTGAATCTCTAAATTATATCTTTGTGTGCGTCAACTGTCACTTGATTATGAACTCATTGGTCACAAACTCACTTAGTTGACATGAAATTGAATGATCTGTCTGTCAACGTTACCTTAATTAATTTATAATGTATTTAAAATTAAACATTGTAGCTTCTAAGTTATGTATATGGTATTAAATATATGTAATATTATATTAATCTCAGTCAATTATAGGGTAAGACTGCAATGCCAACATCTATAATATGTACACGTGAAACATTGTAATTGTTGTCCCTGTGAAATGTAAGAATTTCTTATTTACTACTATTTTACATTAATTTAGTAATAATTATTGTGCTGGAAGATTATAAATAATTTTTTTTTCTTAAACATAATAAATGTTTTAATATTACATAACACTCAGTATAAATTTTATATTTCATTTAAATGAAATGAAATCTTTTAGAAATAATATATTAATGTAAAAATCACTGGAATTTTATCAAAAATAAAATTATTATTTTTTATAAATTTTTTTTTTGGAAATGTAAGACAAATATTATAATCTGAACCCATCTTTCTTCATGGCTTTCCACCTTGCAACTTGGCTTGCGAGAAGTTAATTCCTTAATTTTGCAAAGCAATTGTAAATCATCTAAAAACCCAAAGGCATTCTTAACACGTGACAAGACAAAAAATATGGCAATGCATATGTGGCATATGATTACCCGAGTAGCTCTAGTAATAGCCACGTACAAAAAACTGAAAAAGGGATTAGACGTTCTAATTTTCATTTATGATCCTGATTAATAATCTTATAATTAACATAATCATCTAATTAATTAAACCCCAATACTTATCTTCTTACTTTAATCTCAAAATTTGAGATTTTATCTTCTTTGTAGCATTATATAATTTTTTTTTCATATTGAAATTTTAATTCCTCTTAATTTCAAACAGTCTTCATCGATCCTTATTACTGTATTGATGTTTACAAAATTAAATTAAATTAAAATAGAACCACAAAAGCACAAAAGAACCCAAAATTTGTCCTGCTGTGTTTTGTAGTATAAGGTATGAAAGCACGAGTTATGAAAAAAGGAGGGGTGGTTGGTTTAGTTTAGTGTGTGTGGTGTACAGCACAAGTCATTAATGGAGATCATGAGAAGAAGAAAGGAAAGAAAGTATGGACGAGGGTCAGACATTTCAAAAATATGTATGAGAGGCTGAATGAAAATGAAAGCTCGAGAGGTAAGACAACGACAAGAAGAAAACAAAAGGATCACAAAATGTAAATATTTTGTTACCTTTTTTGTTGAATCGAACATAATTTATACATCTTTTTTCCCTTTGTTGGTAGTTGTTCATTTAAATTAAGAAGTCTGCGTTAATTAAAAATTGCTGTGGTTAAAACTGAATGGAACGGACGAACAAACAAATGAATGAATTTACAACTAGCTGATAGTATAATCGGTGTCTCTACAAAGATTACAATAATTGTACTTTTATTAATCGTTTACTGATATTTACTATATTTACTAACAGGGCCGGATTAATGTCACTTAAAATTACACTATTTTTTATTAATTAATAAACTTCAACACTCTTAACAGTTAAAATTTAATATTATACATATAATTAATACATTACAATCAATACACACATAAAATTTAAGCTTAATTATTAAATTAGCTAAATTTAATTACTAACAAAAATGTAAAAAAATCTCTCTCACAAGCTTTTTGACTTTTCTTCGAGGAAAGGTATCCTCTCCTGGTCTGATGACTTTTTCAGAATAAATAAATTCTATCCTTTCTTTAAATAATTGTATTAATAGTATTATATTTATAGTTTACCAGTTAAAAAATTGAAGTCTACTTGAATCATTTCTATAAAATATATTCGACAAAAAATTATTTCCATCCTTCCATTAATTTCAACTTATATAATTTTTAAACTCCACAGAATTAAAATTGATTTGTGTTGTACAACGCCGATACCACATAATCGTTTGGGTTGGTTGGGTGTTTTCTTTTTTCTCTCCTGCCAAGACGAAGAAGTTGACCAGGCCACCGTCGAACAGAAAACGACAGCTTGTTACCCGTACCAAAATGGACACAAAGAAAATATTTTATCTGATCAGAAATTCGAAACAAAAAACGTTGTCCCGGGCAACAGCTTTTGACTGACGCTAGGCAAAAGAAGAACGAATAAAAAAATAAAAAAAGTATGGCCACAGGTGCGTTAAACCAATGCCAATGTTAATGCCTTTGTTTATTTATAAGCTAGCGAGAACCAGCTGTTCAGTTAAAAAAAAATAAAAGAAGTGAAATAATAAAAAATACTGGGTTAACTGCCCGAGCACGTACTCCTATATTACACATGGGCATACATACAGAGACGTTTCGTTTTTTCTTTCGCTGGCTGTCGCTGTGAGTGAGCTGAATTTTGTTTATCAGTCGAAAATTAGGGGTTCGGTCCACAAATCCAAATTCCTACAACCACTTTAACACCAAAAAGGTTCTTCCAAGTGCACAGATGAAGGGGCTTCATTGGTTGGAAACGGCAGACAAATATCGCAAGAGATATATTACACATTGTAAAAAAATATCGCTATTAGCTTGAAATACCCCAGGAATAAACAGGTTTATGGATGGCTACTCTATACATTCAACCAACAACAACAAACAAATGATTAACCATAGAGCCTATGATCACAAGCAACACTCAAGGGACAAATTGGAGACTCAAAGACACCGCGAGACACCGCCCAAACTGGGACGATGCCTTCAAGGGAGTCCCTGGATATGTTTTGCCTCTCAAAGCATTCCAAGGAAAAAATAGGACATTTCTTACTAGCATTGCCTCTCAAAGCATTCCAAGGAGAAAAAAAAAAACAAAAACCGACACCGTCAAATTGTTATTTAACCAACCCAGTCCCCCCTTGCTTTATTAGACACTGTAGTATAGACTGACCTTTCGTTGGCATCTCTTCAACCACAAGGGACACTGGACCAACCCATAACCAGACATGAACGGTGCCTAGCCTTACCTGACTGGACCCCAACACACCTTGTCAACTCCAGCAGGAACTTTTGTTCCCTCCAACAGACTATAGAACCCTGCATTTTTTGTCAATCAAATTAGAAATAATTATCATCTAAATTGAAGGAAAAATGACCAATGAAGTAGTGAAATTGCACCTCAGAATCAAACATCAGAATCTGAATCTAGCTTACCTCCCACCTAAACGTAAAGGGTCGTATTGACCTTTCAACCAAAGGTGAATCGCCCAGACGGAACTTGAACCCCATTCCCTCCAAACTGGAAACCTGGCAAAGGACCATCAACTGCAGGTACTGAATCATCCTCCTCTTCCAACCAATATGTCTCAAGAATCTTTACAGTCTTCTCATAGATTTCATTGTTGTCATGACTTTGTAAATTTTCAATCTTTTCTAATCCCTCAGCTTCCTCAACCAACTGGGCATAACGGTTAACATTTCTGGTGCCATTATTCTTTTCAGCTTCTCCAATCTTCAAAATGTTCTCTAATCCTTCCAGGCAAACAGTGACAATCCTGGGATCAGGGCAAACAAAGAGATCGCACAATGGTTTTATACAACCCTGACTCACCAAGTACCTACCATCAATACAGAAAGGGATTATGCCCAATCCTTTAATAAGAAAATGGAAACAGAAAATAGAGGTGGTTCAAAAATTATAAAAAAAATACTTGATCTGATCATGAGTGCCACCCGAGGTGGCATTCGAAATTGCCCAAGCAGCCTCTTTCTTTATATCAATTTCAGCATTTAGAAGCAGATTGACAAGGGGCCCGATTAAACCAGCATCAATTACTGCCTGTTATCACATAAAAAGGTCAAGATAGGAACTATAGAATCAACAAAACATCCTGTTGCCAACAATCTACTCCCAGTATATTTGAAACTACAGTACGAAAGGCTCAACAAATGAAAAATATCAGCCAATCCGTTGAAAAATACTTTTAAGATGACACCTCAGATTACTTCATCAAGCCTATTTAGAATTTCTATCAAGATACCCATTAGATCAATTAATTTGCCATACATTAACTGAACCACCAAAATGACAATTTAAAAACACCTGAAAGATTACCTTAATTTGTTCTCTGTTTCCAGCTGTAATATTTGAGATGGTCCAGCAGGCTTCCTTCTTAATGCTCTTTTTATGATTATTAGTCAACAGGCTCAAAAGGCAAGAAAGAGCACCATGGTTAATTATAGACTGGAGCAGAAAAGAAAAAGCATAAACACATTTTCTTCTTAACAAGAACCTGATAACATCAAAACATACACGGTAGTGGAAGTTACAAATTACAATACCCTTAGCAGTTGTGAGCGAGTAACAAAATTGTCATTGCAAAAATTAATTTTATAGGAATTTTCAACTCATTCTGTTAAATGTTAAATACTAGAAAGGAAAATAATCAATTAAATCCTATGTAAGCTCGTACCTGAATTTGGAAATCATCTCCTGTCACAATATTTCCAGCAGTCCGCAGGGCAGGAATAAGCACTGAAGGTGAGGGATGACTGCAACATTGAGTTTTAAATTATCAGCTTATGTGCATCTAAAGGAAAAGAATTGAGAATCAATCAAAACTTGTGCAACTAAATTGTCTCACTCACAAGAGGAGCTCAACAAGTCGTGGACAGACACTTGCCTCGATCACAGCTTGAATTTTGTCATTCGTACCATCAGAAAGATATGATAGTGCCCAGCAGGCATCAGTCAGGACCTCTTCATCATTTGAATGGACAAGCCCTGCAAGAGCTGGAAGAGCTGGCCTCACCTACTCATCAAATTGCAGACCTTAAAACCATAAGAATGGCTGTGAATAAAATTTACATGAATCTAAAAACATCAAAAGAGCATAAAATCACCTGGTCAAATGGTGGCTGTGGCTTGCCCCTGCAGAAATTTGATAGCGTCCATGTAGCATTTCTTAGCATTGAAAGCTTTGCATGCTCATTCAACTGCGCCAGCAATGGAATCAAAGCTCCTTCACTGAGCACGAGATCACGACATCTAGGTGAGTCACCAGCTACATTTCCCAATGCCCTACAGATACACAAAGAACATCCATCAACATAAGACCTTCAATTCAGTTCTCTGGTTGCACATAACTCTGAACTGCTAGAAATTTCGAACAGGGATAAACAAAACTTTATTGTATACCTGCTCACAAACATCATCACTTGGAGAAGCAAGTAACTTCACAAATATTGGAATAGCACAGTTGTCAATCACCACCTTAGTGTTCTCTGAAGTTCCAGAAGCAATGTTTGTAAGAGCCCAGGCGGTCTCAAACTACAAAACCTCAGACATACCAATACACATCAACCATTATAAAAGGCCCAGATAATAACTACCGGCCAGCCTAAACTAGACTGCATTCTTTATGTAAACTCAGACCTGAAGCTGTGGAAAGTCCTCCCTCATAAGAAACTCAACAAAGCGCGGTACTACCCCAGATTGTATCACTTCCTCAATTGGTGGGCTCCTTTCTATTAATTATAATCATTGCAAAGGACATTCATAGTAACGAATCATTAAACAAGAAAGAGCACAAAAAACAACAAAAATAAGTGCTTCAATAAGTTCATACCAATGGAAAGCAGTTTTCGAAACTGGGTAGTTGCTTCCAGCTGCAAATTGTTCTCATTCGACCAAGCCCCAGCAAGCATGGAGGTCAAAATTTCCAACTGGAGTTCAATTATCAACTATCAGAAATACACATTCGCAACACCGAACGCAAGAGAACAGATAGGCGAAATCAAAGACCAATAGCAAATTTTTGATCCGCAATCAAAATAAAAATTTCGTTCGTTTAAACAATAAGTACATCTAATCTCAGGTGTCTACGCATACGATTTTTGCTAAACTCATAAACTCTATACTGTATTCCAAATTGTGACAGCAAATAAATCT
Organism: Trichilia hirta; assembly: GCA_035221805.1. NCBI lineage: Eukaryota > Viridiplantae > Streptophyta > Magnoliopsida > Sapindales > Meliaceae > Trichilia > Trichilia hirta. The sequence goes on along the minus strand of JAWDEX010000010.1, from coordinate 2,994,722 downwards.
ATCCACATAATTCTCCTATCAAAACCCTAAATTAATCAATCAATACAGCAAATTACCTTATTTTGGAGGTTGAGATTGGTAAGAGGAGCAGCGGGAGGAAGTTGCTGAGATTGGAGACCTTCACGACGCTTCTTAAGCAAGCTTTCTTCACGCTTGTTCTTCCGGATCTCCACCATATTATCTTCTCTCCTTCTTCTACCTTCTTCGGCATCGACGGCGACCTTGTAACGGCTACTGTGACCCTCGACTCTAGCGTTCGGTCGGAGCGACATCGTTTCGGTAATTACAGTTTTGAAGAACTCTAAAGAGTAATTAAACAGTAAAGCCAGAGACTTGTGACTCGAGAGAGCCAAGGCAAACGACAAAAAACATAAGCCGAAGTTAGAAGGTATTTATAGAGAGGGAGGGGAGAGTTTGATTTTATGAGTTGTTTCTGAGATAGAAGAGTGTCAACTTTGAATGACTTTGAATTTGAAATTCTGAAGCCTTATTATCTTATGTTTAATTTATTTGGCGCGAGATAAATTTATGCGTCTAATATTTGTTCATAGGAAAATTTTTAAATTTGGCCGTCAAGGACAAGCAATGTTAGGCGTCTAAGAGTTAACGGATCTATTTTAGTATATGCCTTACCGATCCTCGACGAAAGAATTAAATGACCAGTCCAGTTGTATCTGGGCCATCAGAATTGGCCCAGAAGTTGTTGTATCCTCCTTAAAGCCCGCATATGCCAACTCCAATTCACTTTCTCTAAAAATCAAATCCAGACCAATCTTAGAATTGAAAAAAAATTCTTAAAATTTATATAAATATTCAATTTTAAGTGAATATAAATTTGCTTATGGTCTTAGAAATTCAGCTTTTATAACAAAAAAGAATAATTGAGGGTCATTTTTTACAAAATTTGTTACATTATTTAGAAATTATTGATTCAATAATTAAAAATTATGTAATAACTTAGATTAAAAAAAAAAAGAAAAGTTGTCACAGTTATCCTCCCATGAATATTATAGCTAATTTTTGTAAAGTAATTTTTTTTTTTAAATGCGAGAAAATTCTATGTACAAAAATCAAATGGATAGAGTATGTATAAAGTTTCTTCAATCTGTACATGTAAGTTCTCCAATTTACTTGCACATATGGAGCTCTATCCCCCTAACCCCGTATCCTTTGCTTGCTTTACACTATATTTGTTTGCTTGCCAAACCCAAATGATGATACCAACGACGGCTGCTGTTGCTGCTGAAGCTGATTGTCTCTCCGCACAGGATTCTGCCTAGCCATGGTGGTGATGATGTCATCTGGTGGCGACCTCGACGGAGATGCATAAAAGACAGAGGCCTCAAGCACCTCTCGACGAACATTTTCTTGTTCTTGGGAAATCTTTCGTGCTCGCAATGCCGTTAAGTATAAACCAGCGGCGAGGAAAACAGCAAGCATTGCAAACGCTCCAGCAGCAGAAAACAATCCTTCTTTGACGGTGAGACAGCTTGGTCTTGGTCTAGACCAGTTCTTCAAATGTCCTGATTCTATGCTTAGCCCGATCAGTAAAAGAATCTCTGCAACAGCAAAACAAAGCCTGCCGGAAAACATACAGATTATATTGCTATTGTATAAAAGATACAAGAACAAAACAGGAAATTAATGTTTGTCGTACCAGGTTGTAAAGAAGAAAAACCCTGCTTGCCGTGTTAAAGACTTTACTGGATCAGAGTCAAGATTCCAGGAAACCAAAGCTGGAGGCGGGGATTTGCTGATTGCAATCAGCATGTACATATGTTCGATCGCCATGGCAACAGCTAATCCTACGAATGCTATAGCAGCGCACAACAATGGCAGCTTTCCGCTACCGCTGTATACACATTGATTTCCCCCTCCTTTCCTTTCATTACCAGTCCTGTCCCACGTTATCTGTGAAGTTTCGTCCGATAAATGTATATAGAAATTTGTTAATTTCCAACATGTTTAAAGAAAAGGCAAACTTATGTTCTAGGCATACCTGGGAACGGGTGGCTTCTGCAATGAGACAAAGAATGAAGCAACATAAGCCACAAAGAATAGTCAAGATTATCAGAACAACACCAGTTTTGCTGCCTAATTCTGTGCCCTGAGGACTCGGAGCTAGATCAGCATGTGTAACTGCTGTTCTTTTTGGCATTTTTGGTGTCGAAAACAGATAGAATTCATTCAGGCCGACGAAAAAGAAGGTGATGATGATATGCGGTTTCAAGTATTAAAGGAAAAGAAAGGGAAAGAATTGCAATATTGCTTGGAGCAAAGGTTGCTTAAAGTCCAAAGATTCCCACGTCCTGGGCTTTACTCCTAAGAATTCACACAAAGCACAATTCTTAGCTCTCGAAACTTTTAAAGCTATTCTGCACTTTAAGATAAAAATCACAAACCACAGACTAATTGCTCACAATAAACACCAGCACAAATTTGAAAAATCTTTTTTTTACCCTTTTTCACTTCTTTTGCTTAAAGCACATTTTCGTTTCTCCAATAATTAGATCATTACTGGGAATAAGTTCCAAAAATATTGAATATTTTGAAATCATACAATCAAAGCAAATGCTACTTACCCATTCATGCTGATATCTTATATAGTTTACTGCTAAAGGAAATGCCATGGAATTTTGCTTGGTCTTAAAGTCTGATGCCAAATGTGTCATACGAATTCCTTAAGCTTATGACTAAAAACAGTTTCATGTCTTCACAAGAAATTCAGAGGCTCTCTGCCTAATCCATTTCTGTGTGTTGTCCTTTAGTCCCACGCAGTAATTGTCCTATTATCCATATTAGCAGCCCTTTGTACTTTCTTGCATTATAGGGTCTTGGCTGAAAGCTATGGAATCTTGTCACCAGGAATAGACGAAGAGAGTTGGAGATGAAACGAGTACATAACATCGCTCGTTTAACAAAGTTTGATCACATACGAGTGTATTTTGAAATTGACTATTATTTTATTAATTATAAAATAAAATGGACGGTTATTATAATTCATCAACATAATTGGTATTTGTAGCCTTCAAATATTGAAAATGAAAGGCATCAAATTTCCAAGGCTGAAGAAGCACATTTGTTGTAGGGTCAATTCTAGAAAAGAAGAAAGTGGTTATTAGTAAAATAACCAAAGGAACGAATTGACAAAAGGAGAATATTACACGTCGGTTTGCTACTTATTTTTTCAGGTTTATGCTTTTAAGAAAATTATTATAATGGTAAGGTGCGCATGATTTATTTAAGCAAAGAATCTGGTGGTTGTGAATGCACCGCATGAAACATTTGACCAATGATGATCGTTCTCAAAATTTGGCCAAAGTAATGATTGCCATAAATTCAAATCAATGGCAACATAAACATGAGAAGATTTTCTAAGATTGTAATAAAACAAAACAGTTGAAAAAGTACAAAGTCCTATGCAAGTTGAGTTCAGGAGCTGACTTCTAAAAGATGCTTGAGATTGAAAGAATCCAAAAAAGATGGTGCTATTGACACTGATCTTATCACTTTACACTCAATCCTATTTTCTTTTGGGTGCAACCACAGAAACTGAACGTTATTTGATGCAAGATCTTCTCAGATATTCCTGCAGTTTATGATGTGCATCGTAAATGCTTTAAGGGCTATCCACGGCAAATGAGCATGCAACAAAGATTTTTACAATGTCTTAGGGTGAAGGAATATTAGAAAGACCGATGTCTTCGGTTTCTTAACGAACAAGACAGTGGAAAACTTATTTCATCAGCAAGAATTTTAGCAGATTCTTTCCGCAATTTCCGCAATCAGCAACTTACTACGTCTTGTTTGTGTCAATCTATTGTAGCCTGACCTTCCTATGGATGTAAGCATGACAGGCCGAAATATTTCAAAGTATTCTATAAAACTCGAAGTATGAAAATATAACTTACGAATCAATTGGCAAATAGCTTCTCATTCCCGTGATTTCTTTGGCGTCCTGCATCTTGAAAAACACGGCTTCTGAGAAGGCCAATGCCGGGGATTTGGAGACCAGTACCAAGAACCAAGCAATTCAACCCAACACAAATGGAGGAAGCAACTCTAATTTTGGGAAAACACTGGCACAGAGAGCACTTTCTGGTTCACACCAACATCAAGGTCACGGCAGAAAAGTTCCAAGTCCCATTGCCAAATTGTCACCGACCAGGCTGAGCAAGGTTTCTTTGGCTGAAGAGTCAACAGACTAAGTAGCAGCAATAGAATTATCAAGCTTGTAAATATCTTGCCGTTGTTGTATCCATGGGTAGCGTATAATTTTATGGACAAAGTTTTCTCATTTATAAATACTACTTAGAAAATAAGAGCACAAAATATTTGAATTGCAGTCTATTTGTTTACATTGAAGTAACCATATCTTGGATGCCAACTGAACCTTGATCAAAAGGCTTATACGGTAAATTAGTCTAGGTGAGAAATTTGCTTTGATGAGAACTGGCAAGAAAAATAGTGTTTAAAACCTCGAGAGCAGGAAAATAAAGTATTACAACAATGAATCACTAACACCTTTGAAACTACTACTGCTTCCAACCTTGATTTCTGTCTTCAGTATCTTATTCTACATTAATCCCAATAGTTCTGCATTCAAATTATCGCTTCCTATTATCAGACAACCTGATGCATCAGTCCGAACTGTCTATAGCAAGGCTCAGAACAATGCCATCACTTTCTGGCAACATTAACTACATAGCTTGGTCTTCTCTCTTTGAGCTTTCCCAAAATAAAAGATTCATGAGAATGTCCAACAGTTATACTCTGAACAATCCCATCAGTATCTTCTACCTCTGGTAAAATCAATGAGTAAGATGGACTAATATAGGCAACATCATCCACACCATGTACAGGTCTGGGAACCTCTTGCATATGAGATAACACCATGGCAACTTGCTCACAAGCAACACAAAGGCGTTCCTCTGTTTGAAGTGATTCCGATACAATAGTCGAAGCCATGGACTCCAATAACTGAATCTTCTTGTAGTGCTCTCTGGTAGTAGTTCTTACGGGGACTGTGGAAGATGAACTATGACTATGCCAGTGACTGGGTAGATGTCGATCTGGAATCTGAAAACAGTTATCAGTTGACAGTTCTCAAAGAACATGCTACAAAGAATGCCAGAAAACTCAAACTGATGGCAGCTACAGCTTATGTGTTCTTGACAAGGAATCCAAATTACTTTGCACCTGTTATTTGTCTCAGTATGTTGTTTGACCTGGAAACAGCCTTCATCTACTAGAAGAGATGCATACCGTGGAGCCATCAGGAGCTCCTCTTGGAGTTTACAAAAGGCATAAGGTGTAAGGATAGTAGTGGCATGAGATTCAATAGGTGAACCTGTTTTAAGGGAGATTTTCTGCAGCTTGTGTTGCATCTTTTGCTTTGTTTCAGCATGATCATTAAATTCAACAACCTCAGCCACCTGTAAAGAAAGTTTTCTAAAAAATAATTGGCCAAAAAACTACAAAAAGAATAAAAGAAAACAGAGAAAAAAGTAACATACTCGCTCCACAAAATGATCCAATTGAGATTGTGCACTCACAATCCATTGGATAAAAGTGTTGATTGCTCCAGACTGGCACGGACTCAATAACCCAGCAAAAAAGTAAAGCCTCAAGAATGGTAAATGCCCAGAAAGTCTGTAGTGCATACAAGCTAGTAATATGCTTATATTCATGAAGTCCATCTTTATTAACCATTTTTCTCCATTCTTATTCAAAATTTTCCTCCGACTATAGGCTATAGAGACAATAAAATTCAGCTTTCAAATCGTCGTAACAAATACCAAGCAGTGTGCGAAAGGAATCTTAAAAATTAGCGAAAAAGTGCCAAATGCAAACAGCATGTTTGGTTTCGGGCATTTCAATTGCAATAACCTCTTTCAGCCAGATGTTTTGGTCAGTCAGTACTGTTTGTGGAGCCTTCCCTTTCGTGAAGTTTAAAAATGTCTATATAAACATCAAGAAATGAGAAGCATAAAATAAACAATTTGGCCATTAAAGATCAAAATAGCCAAAAATCCTAGTTGGATCAGACAATGTGATGTGGTCAGTCAATCCTGATAAATCTAGACCATTGAAAAGTTTATATCACCGCCAAAATTGGCCAATATTAGAAAAATTGAGGAACTAGAGATTCTGAACGAAATTGAAGAGTAAAAGTGACACTAATAATTCTGTTCCTTTAAGAATTTGCCATAAGCTCTTCTGACCTTCAATGCCCAAGAAAAAGACTGCATATTTCATCCAGCAGAAGAACACAGCCAAAAAAGCAGGCCATTCCATTATTATCCCGTCCAACCCAAATGCCAAATAACTTATCATAAGAATCCAAATGGTGGGTTGTGTCAAAAACTACTGCATCTCCAAATGTCTCATACAATTGCATAGATGATGCATAGGACCAAGGAATATGCTCTAGCCTATTGTGGCCATTCATTTTATAGTCATATTGGAAGTTGGGATTTTCATCCTTCATTTTCTTGCACATTGCAATAAGATCAATAGCACATAATCACGGTTGACATTTCGGAAAGACTGTAATAGGCTTCTGACATTCATTTCAGTAAAGGGTAAACAACCAAGCTTAACACCTTTCTATAGCTCCATCAATCTTAACGTTTGTCGCACAGAAATTCCAGCTTTTGCAAACATGCAAATTCTAGTTTTGTCATCTGGAGTAATGGTGCAGAAAGGAGGAAGCTGACGCCATTCATTTGACTTCAAGAATCCGTGGTTGCGGACATTGCTAAAGCCTGTAACATGCCATTCGGCGACATCAAAATCAACCCGCTTAACAATCTATATATGCCTGACAACCACAACAAATGATTTTCGATTCCATTGCATCGTCCCATCTTCAGAAGGTTTCATCTGTGGAAATTCCCCACGATGGAAACTAAAATCCCTCTTATAACTCCTGGACCCGCCCCATCTTTTCTCTCGTGCGATGTTGTCTGATTGAAGACCCACATTGCTTGACAAAACAGCAATAGAATTCATAAGCTGCATCTGGAGAAACAAACCTTCGTCCAACAAATGGTACAGGATTGATAGAAGTTTGTTGCGACAGTATCGGGTCTTCAGGAGTTTCCTCTATGGTTCTGCTATCACCTTAAGACAAATCTGTGCCATTTTCAGAAGCCATACTAGTTCCTTCTGACATTATCTCCTCAATGCATTATTACAAACCACATTATCCGTATAAAGCCTGCAAATGATATCTTGTGTCACTGCATACTCCACTTCACTAGCTTATACAAGATACCAACTTTCATTGATTGCAAATGCTACGGTTATATTCAAAATCAACACTCCTCGATTACGCTCGTTGACTCCACCAAATTCAACCTATTCACCGCTAAGTATTTCATATCATCAACTAAAAGCTGAAAACTATACATGTCTACAATGTTAAACAGCATTTGCTCTTAATTTTCAGTTCACCTATCTATTAATCATAAATAAGCTAGAAATAAAAGGAAAATAGGACCAAAATGAGCCAAACCCAGAGAGCAGTTACTTGTCTCAACAAGAACACAATAATACATGTGCAACCTCAGAATTTAAAAAAAAAAAAAATTGGAATGAATGAAAATAGCATGGATCGATGATTAAAAAAAAAGATCAGATATTTTCAATAATATGTTTTCTATCATAAACATACAAGATTGTTTTTTTTAACAGTCAATAACGAGCCGGGAAGTAAAGAAAGCCGAAAGAGGAAACAGGCGCGTAGGTTAGAGAGGAGGGGGATCAAAGCGCAACATGTGGAGAATGATGAGTATTTGCATAGGCGAATAGCTATCGTGGGCGGCATCGGTGCTAAGGATTATCAAGCGCAAATGTTGAATATCAGTCGTCGATTAATTTGGTTAGTTTTCGTGGATTCGTTTTAGCCAGGATTTCTGGGGATGGCATAGGTTAGCGGGCAACCCACGAGGTCTTAAATAAATGGGCTCCTTCCTGATTTTTAATGGGCCGCTATAGTAAAAGGGTCGGTCCTCTCTATTTTTTTGATTTTTAAATTTCGAGGAGCTCGAGTTTTATTTCATAATAAAATAAAACAGCAAATTTCTAATCAAGAAATAAAAAAATATTTTATTAAGAAGTTTTCTTAATATATTTATTAAAATTTTTATATTTACTATTTATAATAATTTTTAGTATTTAATATAATAATTAATAATAAATTTTAATATATTAAAAAATATAACTTATTAAATGTAAAAATTTTAACAATTGTTTTAAGTACACTTGATAGTAAAACTAATAAAAAAATTATGAAAAAAGACTTAAAATGCAATTTAAAGTTTTTAAACATTTGATGACTATCTTGATTAAGAGGTAATGTATTTAATTTTCGAGTACAATACTTAATGACTTGAAAACATATCAATTATTCTACCTTTTTTTAATGATATTGTTTATTGATTATTTAATTTCCTTGATCTTCCAACCTTGAGTAGACATCAAACCTCATCAATCATTTTAATAAACAGTTACCATGTTCAACTTCAAGTAGCTGAGATTTGAACACCCTTTAAACTTAAAATTCGCGGTTCAAACTTCCTTGAAATGCATAACTTCATTTTTTAAACTAATCTATGGTTAACCATAAAATGGTAACCGACCAATGATAGGTGTAAGAGTAATTGTGATTTTTTATATACTAGGGGATAAATGATGATAACGACAAAAAAAATATAGGATAATTGTAATTTTTTTATCCTTAAAATTTAAAAATTTTACTAACGAGTAATTTTAGGGTACTTTTTATTATTTTTATATTTATTATTCATAATAATTACTGATATTTAATAGAATAATTAATGAGTATTTTTTATAAATTTTATTGAAAATTATAACTTATCCAATGTACAAACCTTAATAGATGTCTTAACAATACTTATTAGTACAATTCAAAATTTAATATTTAATGATAAAAGGTCATAAATATTTTTTCCCATGTTTCTTTTAAGACAAGATAAGTTTTGTGGAGTCAATGGAGATTGTATTAGTACTTGCGGGATCGGGGGAACAAGTTCATCATCGAAAGAGACATGCTAAGCATCAGAATCACACCGACGACTTCATTCTATTATTGCCCGACAATCAGTTGAAATCATCGAAATGTCACGTGTCCTGTCAATGATATATAATATAAAGGTAAAAATCATTTGAAAATTCGCAAGCATCGGGAGATGAACATAGACCAATGTCCAAAGTCATGTAAGGTTTATAGAGATTTGATGGAATGCTATGCAAAATAATTGATTGAGAATACGACTCCATTTGAATGTTTATATTTAGAAATTTATTTAAATATAAATTAAAGGAGAAATTTGTTCTCAATAAATTTAATCATAGTAAAAAATTAATTTAAGTATAGAGAAAGCTTTAGTTTTTTCTTTTAATTATGTCCATCTCAACTTCAAACTCAATTAATAAGTCAAAATATAAAAATATAATAGTAAATAATTAAGTAATAAATAACACTACAAACATCTACCTTCTTGGGAGCAGCAAAACTTTTACTATCTTTAAATATTATAGATATTATAATTTTTGAATCACATTATCAATGCTCAAATATATGAACTATTGTATAAATGTCTAAAATATTTAGGTTCAATTGCAAATACCCAAAATTATGAGCACTACAACAAATACTTAAAATAAAGGAGAAAAAATAAAAATATTTTAACTATAAGATTTTTTATAAAAGAAAATTAATAAAGAGAAATAATTTTTGAGACAATTAAAACTCAACACTTATAAAATAATCAAGAATTTCTTCAAATCTCATTCTCAAGTAACACAGGACTTTATCTTCAATGGCTAAAAGGCCACTCAACACAAAATAAAATTTAAATGCTGTGATATGTGAGTTAACATGCTTATACTAAACAGTAAATTTTTACAATTATTTATTATATTTTTTAATTGTATGATGATAACATGTCATTAAACATTACTATTTCTCTTTACATGTTAACTTCACTACTATGGCGGGCATCACATATAGCAGGGCAGCAAATTTAAAATAACAATAGTAAAGACTGAAGATTGACTCAATTATGCCAATGTATTTGGAGACTCATGAGAAATTCAAGGACATCCACAACCCCGTTCAATTTTTTCTTTTCAATTATTACTCATTGACTATACTCATTACAACTATAAATGGTAATTAATTTATATTTCTCTAATTTAATTTAATTTCCAAATCATAACAACAATCATTCTTGCTGTAATATTCCAAAAATTTCCCCCACATAATCCACATGAACCAGAAACACTCGACTCTTAATATTCTCTTCTTCTTCTTCGACGCCATCTCTGCAACAGAAAATATGAAGCATCTCCAACCAGAACACATACAAGAATTAGAAGATTTGAAGTCCGCTAATAACGCAAACGAGGGTGAAAATTATGGAAGCTTCAAAACGAAAACAACAACCGCCACAGATCATTGGAAAGTCAACTACGACGTTGTATTCCGGCAGATTATCCTCATCCTCATCTTTCGAGTAGAATATCGTCTTCAACTGCACGTAATCATTATAATACGAGCCATGCAAACAGCAGAATAATTACTGTTTCACGTAAATCTTCTTGGATTAACGATCAGGAAGTGAAGCAGCTAAAAAGGATTGTCAAATATAAAGCTTACGCTGTGTGGGGGAAGATGAAATCGTCGTTAAGAAATGGGCTCATTGAGTGAAGAACAGGTACTGTCTATCAGCCCGTGCATGGAAATTGACGGCGGGGTGGTTTTATTTTTGTAGCTTGTGGACGAAATTGTCCTCGATGCTGGAAAGGTTTTCAGATTCTTTTCATTCTATGATTAGTGAACATTTCTGTCATTTTACTTTTAACTTTTGCCTTTAATTCGTTCGGAGAATGAAAATTTTCCGTCATTTTATTAGATGCAATTATCCTTTTTTACCTTCCACGACAAAAAAATTTTTAAGTTTAAAAATTACGATAAATATTCTCTCTTAAATTAATTAATTTTATTTTATTTTTTATAATTTAATAATTATTATACCTTAAATTTTTATAAAAATATAAAAGATAAAAAATATATTAAATACATAAAATTATTATTAAAAATATTATAAAAATACATAAAATTTAATTAAAATTTATACATTGAAGAACATAAAAAATTTATAAATTATATTCAAAATTTTTAATTTTTGTAATTTATAAATATTAAAATATAATAGTCATTATATTATAAAAAATTAAAAAATTAATTTGATAATAATTTTTTTGTCACATCATTTAAATCTCATAGAAATTTTATCGCAAAATATAAAATAAAGAAATAATTGTCGTGCAATAAATTATAAGGATATTTGTTATTTTTCTTAATTCACTGTTGTCCAAATTTGGTGATATACATAAAAAAAAAAAAAAAAGGAGCTGCTGCTAGAGAATAAGTTGCAGAATTTGTAATTTTTTTGAAAAATTTCAAGCAAAAAAGGGGATGATTAATTAATATTTTTCAATTTTGTTTTTGTAGAATTATTATAATCAAGTTTTATAGTTGAATGAAATTTGTAGGTTATTCACTCAAAAACTATTATTTTAATATAAATATATTTAAAAATTTACATTTATTTTGATTTTCTCCCAATTCAAAGGTCATTATTGATTTTTTTTTTTCTGATTTAATTTTATGTTGTAAGTTCAAGCAATATGAATTTTTGAAATTTACCGATAGTTTGGAAACATGCAATGACACTATAGTTTGAATAAATTATATTTTTATAATTTTATTAATAATCTTGTTAAGGAGACTCGTTAAAATTTTTATATTTATTATTTATAATAATTTATAATATTTAATGTAATAATTAATAAATACTTTGTATAAATTTTAATATATTAAAAATTATAACTTATCAAATATTATGAAAACAAACCTTTTTATTTAACACAAAATTAACTTAAAAATTTAATTTCATTCTCCAAAAAAAAAAAAAAAAAAAAGAACTTTGGAGCGAAGTCGATTGGTTTAAATTAGATTTTATCAATTTATTGCTTAATTGAGGAAAATCTGAATTCTAATAAAAAAACAAGTGAGGAATATCTACGGTTAGCATTTCATCACAATGAAAGCCCATCATGTAATGGTACGTGTCATAACAGAAAGATAATTATGAGCTTATACAGCTTGTCCAAATTACCCTATCAACACTTCTATTCCAAGGCCCAGATCTATGACTCAGATTTAGTTTTGAAACAAAAAACATAACACGTGGCATCTATCAATCGAGTGACTCATCCTCAACGATACATCCTATTGTGAGCTTAAATAAACCGACACTCCCTCAAAGAATCGTATCGCCATTTGGAATTTGAATTCCCTCCCTCTACGAAAAGAGACGTTACAACTTTTAACTTTATTTTATTGCAGTTATTTCTTCGAAACATCATTCAAAAATATTTGTCAATATATTTTTCATTAGTCTCTTTCATTTAATGCTTTGAACTACACGCGATCTCACAGTTATAGACCCTCTCTTTTCATTGTCGCCTTTAAAATTTCTGCAAAACCAGTGATTACTTATAAACGAAAATGCCCTAACGGACCAAAGAAGTTAACTGCCATTGATTGGAGAGAGACCCAGAAGAGATCGGGAGACTTGGTTCGCTGTTTTCATGTAAGTTCTTTTCATTGCTTCAAATTTTGATGCAAGTTTAGTTTTTTAGCTCTGGTTTTTAATTTTTTTTTTGGATTCTGTTTGTTTGCTCAGAAAATGTAGTAAAGCGATGACTTTTTAATGGTACAGCTTTCTTTTACGGTTCTGAACAATTTGAATTTTACACTAGTCGAGGTTGGCAAATATATACAGTGTACTTGAAATGTGTAGTTATGGAGGCCATTTAATAAACTTTCGTTGGTATGTGAAAGGAGCAATCTTTTTGTTTTACTTTACCCAAAAAATCAAGGCTTTTGTGAGCAGTAGAATTAAATAAGGAGAATCCATGATAATGCCATATTCAATAATGAAGATTTGAAGTGTTTTTGTGAAGAATGGAACTGTTGAAATTCAAGTCAAACTATGAGGTAATATGTTTAGTTTGAGTTCGTTCGGATACTGTCTAGTAACTTAAGGAGTTCAGATTTTTGTAGTTTCTCATGATTGAAGGCAAACAGCAAGATTGAATATTTTTCCATTTTGAACAGATCATGATTTGTGAAGCAACGATGAGTTGAAGTATCACGTGAATTTAAAAGACAGATATACAATAGCTTATTAATTGTTTAAACATCTGTGATCATTGCTTGACCGCTGAGAACATTCAAACTGTTCATATAACATGAATATTGATAAACAATATTTGACTGATTTCATTGTGATGGTCGCGAGAGTAAGAGGGAATAGCAGCATTAACTATAGGTTACTCAAATAGTTTTCTCTGAACAATTTTATGAAGGTGTTCAAATTCTTTTTCATTTTGGTGAAAGTTATTGATATACAATGTTAATGTGCTATTATATGGCACATAATCTTTAAAACATCGTAATGCTAAGTTCTCTTCTCAACTCAAATCGTAAGATCACTTTGAATTCGGGGAGGATTATGTGAGTTTAAATTTCTAAACGAACGTTTTTATTTATCATTTCATAGTGTCGCAGGTTAAGAATAAAATTTAATTGGAACATTAATAATCTGTTCTGTTGAATCAAGTTGCAGATGGAATTTGATTGGTGGTGCACAGTTTGTCTTCATTCTAGTTTCTTTAGCTTATAATCGCCGAAGTAGTATTCGGTTGGGCTTGTGAAAATGGGAATTGAGAAAGAAGGTTCAAAAGGAGGAGGAGGAGGTTATGTAGGTGGTTTCTTTCAGCTGTTTGACTGGACTGCAAAATCCCGGAAGAAATTGTTCTCTAGCAAGTCAGATTTTCCAGGTACAGTTTATTCCATGTTTAATGCCAAAATTATCATGTATGTTTCCGAAAGTTGCTAATTCTATATAATAAGATCAATCTGTTTCATGGTTAGTCATTGATATTCTCCCTTTTTCTTCTCTGTAGAGCATGCAAAACAGGGGAAGAGAAGCGATGGGAACCTGCCAATGACAAGAGTCCATTTGGTTGGAATATGCTATACTTATATCCTTTAATGTCTTATCTTATTACTAATGGTGACTGACTTAGGACCGTTTTGCAATGTTTATGTTGCAGGTGGATGAGTATGAAACTACAGAAGGTTCAAGTTTTAAAGGAAGCTGTGATTTTAGTTGTGCTTCATCAGTTACAGACGACGACGGATATGGAGCTAGAGCTCCTGGGGTAGTAGCCAGGCTTATGGGATTAGATTCCTTGCCGACATCTTCTGAGCCATATTCTACCCCATTTTTTGATACGCAATCTCTTCAAGATGCTCATTCCTGCAGGAAAACCCTTGATTATTATCGCAACCATCAGACAATGTACTCTGGGACTCTTCCCAATAAGTTGGAAGGCCACACCATGAACTTTGTGGAGTCAAAACCTCAAAGGATGCTAAGCCGACCAATAGAGAAGTTCCAAACTGAAATTTTGCCTCCTAAATCAGCTAAATCTATTCCAATCACTCATCATAAACTTCTATCACCTATCAAGAGTCATGACTACGTTCCATCTAAGAATGCTGCGCAGTTCATGGAAGCTGCTGCCAAAATTATTGAGCCTACCCCACAAGCTAATATCAGAACCAAAATGCCTGCTGTTGGTTCTTCTTCAGTACCTTTAAAAGTTTACTATCTGAAAGAAAAAGTGGAGGCTTCACAGAAAATGCCACTGGTTGGCTCTTCTTCTGTACCTTTCAAAGTGAGAGATCTTAAAGAGAAGGTAGAAGCTTCCCATAAAACATCCAGGGTTGCTGAAGCTTCTCGAAGGCCCGTTGAGTCTAACGCTGTCAAGTATCTTAAGGGACAGTCTTTAAATAAGAGCTGGAATGGATCAGTGGATTCAACATCTTTTAGCGCAGCTGAAGTAGAAGAAGGTACATCTGGTCTAAAGAATAAGGGGAAATCCATTTCTCTTGCAATTCAAGCCAAGGTAAATGTCCAGAGAAGAGAAGGTCTAAATTCAACCAGTAATCGAATTTTGTTGGCTCAGAAAGAACAGAGTGAGGTTAAGTCAAGCCCGCCTTTCAAGAGCCAGCAAACCATTCAAAAGAATTTGTACAAAAAATGTTCCACACATAATTCTTCTGGAGTTCTTGGGCATAATAATCAGAAGCAAAATTGCGTGACAGATAAAGACAAGTTACCTTCAAAACCAGTTTCCAGCTTGCAGGGCAGAAAAATGTTGTCTGGGGTCTCTTCTACTGTGCAACAGAAACCTTTGAACCGAACTGCTGGGAACTCCAAAATTGGATCCAGGAAGTTGAACTCAGATGTAATGGATAGTGAAAAGGGAATTTCATATTCCAACTCAAAGAACGTCCCTAGGAAGAAAAGATCAATTGATAGGGACTTACATTATGAGAAAAATCAAGCTGTTGATAGGGACTTACATTATGAGAAAAATCAAGCTGTTGATAATGTGTTCAGAAACAAAAATCAGAAGGCAATTCAATCTAATTCAGTTACAGATAGACAGTTTACTTTGGCTGAAGATAACAGAAAGAAAGGCACGGATGTTGTTTCATTTACATTCACAGCCCCACTTACCCGATCAATGCCTGGTTCTGAAACTTCTTGTCATCTTGAACAGAAAAATAACACTGTTTGCATTGACAACCGATGTAAGAGATTAATGCTTGACACAGACAGTATCAAGTTGTCCTCACTGGGTTATAATGTGATAGGACCAGATACTCCGAGTATGCTTTTGGAGCAGAAGTTAAGGGAACTTAGTTATCGAGCGGAGTTGCCAGTGAAAGATTCTTTCAAAATGGGATCATCTTCTAATTCTACATCAATTTTACCAGATAGGGTGCCAACTGCTAATATAGTTGGCACTAGATCAAGGTTCCAAGATAAGGGGAGCCAACTTGTGCAGCTTACAGATAAACTGGGTAACCACCATGAATCCGATTTTTCATTCACTGATTCTCTAGCGTGGGGTTCAAAACACAAGTTTCAGGTATAGTACTCTTTAAATTTTATATTTATAAGAAAACACCGTTCCTTTTTCTTTTTGTTAGGTTCATTGGATGACAAAATAGTTGTTAGATACTAGTAGAATTATAACTTTTGCTTTTAAGAAATTAAACTTAGAGACTTAGAGACTTTAGAGATTAGACTTTTTGTCTGTACCTAGTTTGTGGAGGAACAAATAATTACGTGGTAAAGTGTATAGTTACTTATGGAATCTATGCTTCTCTTTTTCCTCGGGAAAATTGATTAAATTAAATGGGCTTTATTAAGTTTTTCCTATTTCTGTTACTGAAACTTATTCTCTGAGGATATTGATTAAAATGTAACACAATCAGGGAGTTGATGAGATGGACGAGTGCAGCACCAACCATCTCGATGGAAAACAGTTGTTTTATTGTCGACATCCAAGTCCAGTTTCTATACTGGAGCCTTCTTTCTCAACTGAAAGTTGCAACTCTTTAGATAGTGTAGATAGCAGTAGTATAGAAGGTAAGACAATAAGTCTCAGATATCTTATCTCTCTTAATATATAAATTGTCTACCAATGCTCAAAATAATTATAATATGCTTACAGGAAATGAGCAATGTTCATCCATTCAAGCTCAGGAGGCTCTTGGTTTGAGTTCTTTGAAAAAGTTCCATCCATTAGAAGTTGACCCAGAGTTGTCAGATTCGGCTTCGTCTACATCAACTGGAAATGTGGCTAAAATAATGAATGCTACTACACTGAATACAACAGATCCTGCAGGATCATCCAAGTGGGAACTGGAATATGTAATGCATATTTTGTATAATGTGGAACTTAGCTTCAAAGACTTTGAACTGGGTCAAGCTCGCGAAATAATCAATCCTTATCTGTTTGACGTGTTGGAAAACCGAAAAGCTGGGTTGGAAAATGAAGATGATGAGTCTAGGCGAAACCGGAAGGTATTCTTTGATTGTATAAGTGAATGCATGGACATAAGATGCAGGCGATATTTTAGTGGGGGATGCAGAATGTGGGCAAAAGGGGTATCAATGGTGCAACGAAAGGATTGGTTAGCAGAAGAAGTATACAAAGAAATTTCTGGATGGAAAGGCATGGGAGACTGTATGGTGGATGAACTTGTCGACAGGGATATGAGCAGTCAATATGGAAGATGGCTGGATTTTGAAGTTGATGAGTTTGCACTTGGTTCAGAGGTTGAAGGTCAAATTTTTACTTCTTTGGTTGATGAAGTAGTTGCTGATATCTTGCAATTTTAATGCCTCTCAGCTTGCAAAATTTGTATGTTGGTCTCACAATATATAATGATTTTCAGTGGGTTCTTGTATTTTTAGGATTTTTACATTATTTATTATTCATCAAATTTCTGCTTCAATTTCAGGGCTCTACTTTGTGAATGAACAAGTTTTTCTACAGATTGTAAAATTCCCACGTGTTCAAGAAATGATGATTTGGATACGGAGATGGGAAATTTGAAGCATCTTGTGATAATAATCCATTGTTGATTAATTTCATTCAATTCATAATATAAGACATGGCGTATGTTTTTTAAAATAATTATATGTGTTGTCATCTGCTTACTGAGCCATAGAAACCCATGCTATTTATGACATGCAAAAATTGTTTAAAAACATAAAATTTTACTCAAAATATCTTATTTTAAACCATTCGAAAAAGTATTATTTTACCCATGATGGTAAGCATAAAATACACAAAATCCATTCATACCTAAAACATCTTGAACTCATCAAGTACCACAGCACAAACTTAAATTTTAAGAACCTTATATACATCCCAATCAGGCCATTTGAGCAAACAATAATAACTAAAAATTCTGCCAGAAGCTGCATGTTATCAGAGAATTAATCAATTAGTAAATATTCTCTCTTCACTAATTTCCCTTCCAATTCACCCAACCTATTGATCCTATCCTTCATCATTACCACTATGCCATAACCAGCACAATAACTTGTGTCCTTCATCCCACAATTCACACTCGTTAATAATATTAGGACACTCAAACCCACCTGCTGCCCAGTCAAAATCAAGCCATTCCTTACCAAAACCTGAAGAAGAAGCACAATTGTATGACTCTCCAAAACTGCTTTCCTTTTCTTCACTTTTTTCCAGTTTTTGTTCTCTCTCCCTTTCCCCACTTGCTATTTCCCTATTAAGTGTATTGTTGAGGCGGTTTATTTCACTATCTAGCCATTCATATGGTCCCAAAACTTCACTTCTTATGTCCCAATTGTGGCACAAGCCAATGGCATCGCTACTTTCTTCAATGGAGTTCATTTCTGCAACTCCATTTTCCATGCATACACCAGGCACAGCAAACTGATCATCGATGTTGCTGTCTCCTAAAAGTTTTGGGTCCCTAAATTCTGAATTCATTTCTTGCTGGCTACTCTCATCAATTTGTCCTGTCGTGCTAGTACTGATGTTAACTAGCGCTATTGCATTTTCTTGTGCTGTTGGTTGAAGTGCTGCTTCAGTTATTGTGCTGCTACTGCTAGCCTTTCCCATTGAGGTCAATATCAGCTTGTGCTTTTTTACGGTTGATCGGATAACTCGTCTCCCCCTTCGCTTCCATCCTCCGGCTGCTAGCTTTCCAGCATTCATGATGCCGACTGGTGGTGTTGAGTTATTTTTGCACCGTGTGAAGCTATAAATTTTTCTGCTCAAATGTGAGTTCCAATAGTTCTTTATCTCATTATCTGTTCGTCCTGGTAACTGTGCGGCTATCAAAGACCACCTGCAGCATTTAAGACGTATCCAAAGGATTCAGCTTTATGATTTTTGAAAGACAAACTAAATAAATCACAAGACTCTAATGAGCTACAGATCGGGCACCCTTGTACGCGATCCAGCTCGCAGACAAGAAGTTTACTATATTGCAAATATTAGAATATGGCTTTCTGTTTTTACGAAGATTCTTCAAAAATTAATCACGGCAAAATTTATGTATCTCATTTTTTTCGTTTTGTGGGTAGGAACTGGGATGCAACAATGTCAGTCCCTGTTCAAATCCCTCGATATATGGAACTAGGGTGCCATAATGAAAGCACAAAGTGCAGAAAATAAAGTTAAGTAGGGCGATGTTTCTGAAATTTTGAATACAACTATCAAATAAAAGCAAGACATGCTTTAAATTTTCTCATCACTGTCATTGTTTCGTTTCATAGTGAATGAATATATGATAATTTATTAAATGAGCGTACAAAACACATAATTTGCCGTCTTATACTGGATAAAATGAAACCTGAAAAGTCATTTTAAGTAGAAACTCAATAGCTTGTGACTGAGTGATGATCTCGAGAACTCTCACAAAATCTTATTCGGTAAAAATAATGTTGGTTTTACCAGATTCAGATGTACCTTACGTGGGTTGTTAACAATATTAGTATAAAAAACTTTTGCGTGCATGTTTCAAGAGAAACAAAAAAGGAGATTATTAATAGACAAGAAAAATTACAGAGATCACCTGTTGCCCAATGTAGAATGCATCTTAACAATGGTTTCTTCCTCTTCAGTAGTGATGTTCCCTCTCTTAAGATCAGCTCTTAAATAGTTTATCCATCTGAGTCTACAACTCTTTCCGCACCTTAACAAACCTTGAAATAAGAAAACATTTACAAGAATTAAGAGAGGAAAAAGAAAAGGAAAAAAAGAGGAGAAAGCAGCTGTCGTATTACAGGTTCAAATAGGTTTAAGTAATTTTTGTTTTACCTGCATTCTTGGGTAATGATCTCCAAGAGCCTTCACCTTTGGTGTGAATGTATTTGGCCAAAATTTTATCTTCTTCTTCTGTCCATCTTCCTTTCCTCAATCCCACCTTCTCACAGCATGGTGCCCTTCCCATCTCTATTTCACACAAAAGCAGAAGGTTTGCAGAGACTGTTGCAACTATACAGGGAATAACTTAAATGCAGAGACTGAGAGAGAGAGAGAGGCATAAATGTACAAACTAAGCTGTGACTAGGGTCTCTTTTATTATTGTTCTTATTATTATAAATGGAAATGGCTCTGCATTGTGATGAGTGTTCTCACTCTATCGGAAGAGGTGACGTTAAATTCACAGCTATGGGTATCTATATACGAACCATGGATACAATCACACAATGGGTAAATAGAAAGATTGCGGTTTCTGAAAAATGCCATTTTTTATCACAATAAATACAGATTTGTGATCAGTAGATCCCATTGTAAAATTCGTTTTAGTTTTTTGAGAAATGAAAATTTTGTACGGAAATGAAGATTGGAAAGATGAAACTTTTCAAATACTTTATCCGTTGTATACAATAAATACACGACAATTTCAAGCTAAGCTGAAATATGATGGTTGGTTTTAGGTATGATTATTGCATCCAGGAGCACTTGAATGAGGTCAACGTTTCGTAATTAATGATATATTCCGAGATTCCGTTTGTCCACAAAATGGCCACGTATTACCACTCAGGTTCGCACAGTCATAAATTACTTGTGTTTGCTTGAAAATAAGAACTCAAGTACGGGGGCTGTTTTGCTTTCCTTCATTTGTCCGCAAATTAATTCCTATTTATTATTTTGGTACATAACAGTAGCACACGGCTTTGATTTCATTGGAAGCAACCAAAATACCTAGAACACAAGGAATTCGAAAGCCAAACCCATTCCTATCGCGGGCAAGCCTTTTTGTCCCCAGTTATCAGATAATCATATTTCGTTCCAGGATCCTGAAAATTCTAATTGCTACAAATAGAATGCATTTCTGAGAACTCCCAACAATCTATTCTGACGATTCCCCTTAATACAAATTACCAGGAGAATGAAAACAACGCTGGAAAAGATGTACGAGAGAATTCAATTACAGTAATCGTCTTCAGAATTTTTGAATCCACTTGTAGTTTCAGCATACTGCCGCGCGATGAATGCTTTCCTTGTCAAAATTCATGACACCGGTTGGGCGTTGGCGTGGTCCATATCTAACAAAGACTCACAACTCAATAGGCCATTGGTGGTTTAATACCTTCTGTCCTGTGTATATGTTCCTCTTTATTTGGCCAACTACTATTCTCCCTAGGACAGGTCTAGCATAACTGTCGGTATGGTTTTTCCGCCTGAAGATACGAAAACATGGACCACTTCAAGGCACTCCCAAGAACAAACTACCATATTTATGTCTCCTATCAGTTTTTTCCAAGCAACACATCATACCTTTTTGACTGATTCATCGTGTTTATGGATTAAGAAAAACAAAAGCGCACATATTTTCTCGACACGTCAAAAGTGGGGAAATAGCTAGGGAAACTCGTAATTACATAGCGTAAATTACCATACAGAGAACCGTAATTTTGCCTGATAGTACTCACTACACCTTAACTTTAAGATGAGGGTACACTGTTATCATTTATTGGAGTAAACCTCTACTAATAAAATACATACCCAAACTAACGTTCTATACAATTTGATAGGGTCAGCTTTGAAAAAAAAAAAAAGGGAAACTACAACCCATTCGTATAATGTTGCTCTTGCAATTATATGGTCAAGTTCATCTCACACAATTGTCTTTCTATGGTAAACTGAACACAATTACAGTAGTCTTGCTGAAAAAACAGAACTCTTACAGTCGAATTTCTATTCAAAAAGGGAATTGAATTTACATCAATATCGGCTGAAGAAATATTTACTGTTGATATGATTTCTTTCCACGAATAAGTTATTTACTCAAATACCTTGCTTCAAAACCTTGCAAGCTTATCGAAGATCAACTAAATCAAATCTTAAATTTGCATTCATAAAGACGTGAGAACAGTGCTCATATATAGGGCTTCCGTCTTCAGGCTCTTCATGGGGATGGAAACCACGCTGCTGGCAGTTACGTATAACAGAGACACCACCTGGGTCTGACAGATGAAATATGCCATGCGGACTGCAGTAGCATAGAAGAAATATATTACCATGCAATTAGCAAGATGAAAATAATAAGTATACAGGGCATATTCTTCATTTAACTTGTCAGTGGTATCTCAATTCATCAATTTGGTGATGCTACAATTTTTTCTCCTAATTAAGCCCTTGTCCCCATCCCGCTCAAATTTTAGTCAACTCACCCTCTCCAATCCTGGTACGAGTATTATCATCTCTAAAACGTCTTATGCTACCCCCAAGTCTTATCATCCAAAGCAGCTAGTCTCACCGATGTTATAATTATATATAGTCTTTCTTAAAACAGAAACTAGTTCTTAATATTTTGCATTTGCTTTTTCAATAATTTCTTCAAGTTGGCACAAAAGTAAGGTTTTCTTTTAGGACCTGTGGACAGACTAATCAAGCCAACAAAAATAGACAAGAAATTCTCAACGAAGATACACAACAGTGACAAATTATTTCCACCAGAAATCAAACTAACAATTTCCATTTTTGGTCTAGCATCATCAATGATTGATGGGATATTTTCTGCAAGGATATCGGTTTTCCATGGACAGAGTCTGCGCATACAGTATGAAATTTGAACCCCATATATATCACATAGAACATCAGATGCTCAGAAAAATGACTATTTAAAATTAGAAATGATATACAAAGGAATATTTTTCAGTTGCTTGTCAACCCCAAGCAATGAATAAATAATTATTCACATTTTCAGTTTGTAATTGAATATTCTAGTAAGAAAAAAATTCTGTTGAGTCCTACAAATTGGATTTAATGCACTAGTCACATGGTAGGAAAAGCAATGTACCTTGATTCATCAGTTGGGGCCATGACAATTGCAACTGCTTCAGGCAACATAATCTGTGTAGAATTTACAAAGAGATCCATTCAGTGAAACATAATAACGAAAATACAATACACAAACAAGACACCAATGGAAAACGAAAAACAAGAAAATACTATATGCGGTTATGTCTTTAAGTTCTGAGAACAGGCTAATGCTTGTCAAACTGCATAAACAAACTATTTTAAGAAATAGATAATTAGCATCACAGTTTCTTACCTGATAAGAATAATGAGTGTGCAGATCAACGGATGACATGAAACAAGATTGCGATGGGTGTGTCTGAAAATAGATGAAAATCAAATAACATAAATCTCCATCAGTATAAACTTTAGACTATAATAAATCCGCACACCAAGCCAGCAGTGAAGCATGCCTAATAAATGAAAGCATAGATTAATTTATATCAGCACCAACTTTGATATTCTGTCCGCCTGTACTTAGGTAGGATTTGAAAGGCTGGACTCTAAGCCCGTTCTCCATGTTTACATTAAGAGGACAGCGCAGAGAAGTATCACATTCACACGAAAACAATTAAAAGAGTCATCACACAGTTCATCATTGTTTATATTTTGTTCAAAATATCACACCTAGCTACTATCATAATGAAGGAAAAAGAAAACATATCGAAAATTTAAAAGGTGCTTCACATACTGAAAATCACTGACCATCATGGCTCTTGAGAACTTACATGAATCCAGCCAAGAGGAAAAAGAGATAATCTATCTTGAACTTCAAAAATTTCTTCTTCGTTTAGTGTCTGACACTGAACATTAAAGTAGCATCAGTGCCCATATCGTTGAAAGCATATTACAAAAAGTTGGCAATTTATAGACAAAGAGATATTGCAGTCTTGACCTATGACTAAAATTAAATGCTACTTGCAAAGTAATGTAGGATTACATAATCAATATGCATTATTTTGAATTTGTGCAAAGCTTGAGTTTTAGAACTTAGAGATGGAGACACTAGAACTGAAGAACTAATCAAAGCAGTGGTAAAAGCAAATATGCATCTCTTTACTTGTGAGTAGAAATATTCTTGAAGAGGATTACATTTGAATTCATTAAACACAGGTGAACAATAACTATTTTTGTATTTCACTCGAATATCTGTGAATCATAAATTCTGCTTAATAGACAAGCATTTATGAGTCCACCACCAAATTTCTTTCACTTATTAATTAATTCAGAGTTCATGGAATCAGCACTGCATGGAAGGGATGGTAGCATGCAAACAATGATGAAGAAGTCAAGAAAACAAAATCGACAAGAAAGCTAAATACCAAAAATGAACCTTAAAAATAAAATAATATTGTTGCATGAAGGCACTTAAAATAAACAAAACAACAGAGAGAATCAAATAAAATAATTGCTGTCATACCGAATCAGAAGTCGACTCCTGCTTTGGGATGATGAGGGTGGTGATAT
Organism: Trichilia hirta; assembly: GCA_035221805.1. Classification (NCBI taxonomy): domain Eukaryota; kingdom Viridiplantae; phylum Streptophyta; class Magnoliopsida; order Sapindales; family Meliaceae; genus Trichilia; species Trichilia hirta. The sequence goes on along the minus strand of JAWDEX010000010.1, from coordinate 2,970,428 downwards.
GAAAAACCTTGTTTTTCTACAGCAATAAAATATAAATAAGAAACAACATATTCTCCTAATAATATCACCCCATTCCTCTCCCAGCAAAAAGAAGAACTATATTATTTTCCCACAAAATGTTCAATTTTCTTACCAGTGAACCAGCAAGAACACCACAGGTTTCCAAATTTTTTTCTGTGTTTGCCCAAGCCAATCTCAAGAAATCTTTCATCAAATTTACTGGCTGCAAAGTTAAAAAAGAGAGAAACTGGCATGATGTTCATTAACTGTAACAAATATTATAACCATAAATGAAATAGGGACAGATGTCACTACAACCAAATAGCACAAAGAAACAACAGAACTACAATAACAACATTACTTCTGCACAGAGAGACCTACAATATGTAAATGTTGATATGAATTAGAGTTTGTCATTCCATCCTGAGAAAGGTTTGGCGGACCAGGTCTTGGATCTGCAACTCTAGATGGAGGTATTGGAGCGAGGTCTTGCTGCACTTGAGCAAGAACAGGAGGAGGAGGAGGTTGCTTGATACTGACAAATTGGAAAGGATCCTCCCTTGCTTCATTAACTATTGGATGACAAAACTCCTTGTCAGGATGTGACCATCTACCATCATCTAAGGAAAGAACTGACTCCATAGTGGATAAGACAACTCCAGGATCACCATCTTTTACTGGCACAATATCATATTGTCCAGCCTGATTCGGGCTATTATGATAGGAGACACCAGATAAAAGATGTTAAAGCAGGTGCAATTTAGGAAGAGAAACTTAGCAAGAATCATCTAGGCACATACAAACTTTAAAATTTTTCTAAAATGATAAGCAAAGGAATCTTATTAAAACAACAAAGAAGTTAAAAGAAACATATCTGAAAAGTGAAAGGTTACACCTTATATCTTCCGTAGGGTTCAAGTCACTGCTGCTTGGATATTGAACCTGTATTACAAAATGGAATTATTGGTTGATAAACCTTTGTAGATTTCAGGACAGAAAAAAAATGAGAAAGTTGATTGTTAAAATACACAAATAAAATACCTTTATCTCTGTAGTTGGTCCAGGCCACTGGCCTTGAAGACCATTTGGGCCCAGAAATGAGTGTCTAGACAAAGTTTCTTCCTTTGGAATAGGCAGATTAATAGATCTGCATATATCCAGGAAAACGTCAAATCAATTATACAAAAACTGGCATCCAACATTTTATTCATAGACACTGTATGTAATAGAAATAACTAATCCAGCTTTATTTATCATGAGTTCAAAAGTGCCCTTCCAGTAAAAGAAAACCAACAAGTTACACAGAATCATATGCTCAATGAAACAAAAGAAGCGTATCTACAAGAAATACTGCACAACCTCCACTTCAAAAAGTTCATTATATGCAGGTCATTTTGCCAAAAACAAAACCCTCATTAGGCAAAATAATGACTTAATATAGAGGATTGTACATGCTGCTAATTGCTAGCTCACTTGCTGCTGCAACTAGCTAAAACACAAACACAAAACGTGTTGTCCACAGGCCCGAATCCATAAATAATGAGAGTTTCATCAGGGAACAAAATGTACTCACAGTTTCTGCAACTGCTTGTTAATGTGCATGGAATTCAAAGATAAAACTTGGGCACAATCACTATTATTCCTCGGTGACTGAGTTGCCAAGCTAGAAGGCTGCAACTGATTAAACGGGGGGAAAACAAAATCAACAAATAGAAATAATACACAAAAGTGCAACAAACATAAGAAAAGAGATTATATGGACAAGAAAGAAATGACAAGACGTTCCGTGCACTTCACACAAATAACACGAAGACAGAGTAACATAACAATTGAGATTCCGTGATGGAAGGGAGAAGGAAAAAGATAAAATAAGAAAACTGCATGCAACCAGAACTGAAAGAAAGCTTCCGAAGTACTTAATTACTGAATGAAACCATTAGATAATATAGGCACACCCAAAATCATTTCAAAGTTTCACAACAATCATATATGAATGAAGCTAACACTTCAGTACCTGTTTCACATCCATCCTTGAGTTAGAATTTTCATTGACAGTGAGCAAAGCCAAAGGAGATGTATCTGCACCATATAAAGTCCTATCTGAGCCATTAAGTTCATGCAATGGAAGTCCTCCATGGGCTCGATTATGATCATGGAGTCGACGCTGGAACTCTGGCTTCAAAGCTTCAAGCTCATCAAGTACTGGAATCAATCTCTGGAATAACAAACATAACATACAAATTAAAGATCGTCACCATATAAGCAGAATGCTAACTACTATAAGAACTAATATGCCTCACCTTTCTATAAGCTGCTCTTTCTTTTGGAAGTATCACTTGGTAATCCCGATGGAATGGTATAGTTTCTGACACCAAACTGTGAAAAGATCAAGGATAAGCTTATCTATATAAATCTCTACATGGACGATTTGATTTGCAATTTTGATAAGATGCAATTTACATTCTTTGAATATAATTTTTTTGCAAAGTAAAATTATTTTTTTTATCACTTTCATATTTCAAACTTCTAAAAAAATTCCAATCAAAACAAGGAATTGCATCCGAATTGCAAATGAAACACACCTTACAATGTTATGCTTTCCTTACCTTGAATACCTGAGAAGTATTATGTACATATCTACAATATTCTTCTCCTCTCTGTAAATACTAGCCTGAACACAAATTAAAAAAAAAAAAAAAAAAATTATTATGATTTACAATAAAAACATAAAACTATAAGTTTAGCTGTTCAACCAATACCACCATTAAATAAATGAATCAACTCATCAGGTCTAATTGCGAAGATACTTAATGGTATTTCATAATCAAATTTAGAACCTTAATTACGAAGATAATCACAGAATTGGAACGACGATTAACCTGTTTGAGGAGGTTATCGGCGATTCTGTAGTAATTTCGAAGAGGAATCCGATTATCGACCTCGACTTTTCTAGCGAGGGAGTTCATGTTGATCTTCATTTTGTACTTTTTTTTTCCCTTCAACCGCGATGGTTGCCTGCCTTAAGGAAATCCGATCAACTTCCTCGGCGATGCCGTGTGTCCTCTGATAGAAAGCTACCAATAATCTCTAGACTTGTAAGTGATGGAAGGGGAACGAAATTCAGTCGTTTGGAACAAGGGAAGTTTTCCTTCTATTCAATTCCATGTCGACATAGTGAGATACAGAGAGTTCTGATCAAATGCGCTTGTGCTCACTGAATTTTTCTGCTACGTGTTCGACAGTTCGAGTGATTTCGTGACAAGTATAAGGGTAATTTAGTAAATTAATGATGAATTGGTTATTATCAAACTTAGTCCACATTTTTTCAATTATTTTAAATTACTCTATGCTATACATCCTCATAAGTCATCAACCAAAATTAACAAACTTTTTGGCTTATCCATTACACTTACAATGTGATCTTATTTCGAAATTTATTTATGTAATGATGAATATTATAACTTCGTTAAAACGTGTTAATATTAAAAGAAACTTGGCTATATGTTAGATATAAGAGCAAGAATGATTTGAGAATTGAAACTTGGATAAATGTTAAGATGAAAATGCCTCCAACAAAACTTCAGAAAGACAGATGCACAAAAAGCAAAAAATGAGGTCAAAATCCTGAACAACATAGGCACAGATAACACGAAAACACCACAAAAGATAACACGAAAACGCCACAAAATTCCTAGGGCAGGTTCATTTGCTCTTTAAATCATTGTGGGATACAAGCAGAATGGCATAGAGAAGCTCATTCCAGGAGTCTGGAACACCAGGAAGGCACCAGTGACTACAATCCTGGAACATTCCCGGGATTCTTTGGATCTCTCGTTGCCTGTATATTGAAGGATGTCCATCCTGTCTGTAGTTTGTCATTTTTGTAATGTTGAGATAAAAAACTGGAGTTTTCATTTCTGCTATTACAGATTCCAGGATTCTCATCATCCAGGGATATGGAGTGATGTTCGTGTCATTGGTTATAGGCCGTGTTTCACCATCACAGGATCCACCAGTATTCCATTGCCCCTTCCTGTAATACCCAACAACATATGTTAACAAGCTTGGTGCTTCTGATATATAGTAGTCGTAGTACTCATATTTTACCTGAAGTGAGAAGCTGAGTAGCCCCGAAAGAAGATCCTGGTGCGGTTGCTGTCAATGTTAGAATCAATCAATTGAGCCCATGTTCTCAAGGCTTTTGTGTATGCTTCTTTCACTTCTAGTCTGTTATACACATGTCTGCCTTCCTGGAAGTAGCTATGGCTAAAATGTACAGAAACAGAGAAGAAAAATCAGAGTATTGGTTGGTTTAAGAAAAACTAAGTACTAGTACTGAATCCAGGCAAATTTACCCTTTAAAGGTTTTATTGTGAGTCCACCAGTGACCAGTGTTGAATATGATTATATCAGCGTCATAATACTTGGAGGAAGATCCCTGGATCATGTCAAGCCTCAGAGTTTCTATTTGATTTCCTCTCTTGTCAGAAATTTTCCGTTCTTGAACAAGAAATGGTGATTTGACGAAGTCTATTGAACATTTGTAATCCTACAGTATTGTAGAAACATAAACAATATGTTACAGTACACATCAATTTTCTGCTACAATTCGGTGAATAGCAAGTTTCAGCATTTTAATAAGATTTCAAGCTTACTATGAATTTGAAAGAATAGAATCCCAGTGTCCTGCGCCTACCAGAAACTTCATACAATCTGCTTTTGTCCTTCAAAGATTCTCTCAATGCACAAACCAAAGATTCGCACATATTCCTGTTCAAAGAATCACCAACAAATACCAATCTTTTCCCTCTCAACATCCCCAACATTTTTCTACCATCAAACCTGTACAAAATGCAACAAACACCGCACCGGATACAACAAATATCAATAAAGACCAAACTCTTCAAAACAGAAAGTTCAAACGTTTGGCATCAAACCTCGGAAGTTGACACCCATTTGGCCTCCACTTATATATGAGATAATCCGAATCAGGCCTTCCGTTCTTGAAACAATTGAATTGATCATCGACATAAGGGCAAGATCCGAGCTGGTAAAGAGGTTCAGAATCATCAGCAACAACCCATTTACCATGAAAGATATCACAAGAACTTAGGTTTCTTAATTTTTTATAACGTTCTTGATCTTTTCTTGAATTCCCATAAGTTCTTTCGACAGTAACGACTGAAGCGAGCGTGCAGTTGCTCTCTGAATCCAAGGCAAGGCAGGTGTTCGAAGAAGATACAGAAGAGAAAGGAGAGATGTAGTAGTTTGCAGCGAAGAGAAGGCGAGAAGTAAGAGCTGAGGCTATACTGGCCGGCGAGTGGTTGGTTTGTGATGCTGAGAGGAAGAAAAGTGAGAGAAGGAGAAGTGAAATGAGTAGAATGTGTGTTCTTGCGAAGTTCACGAGAGAGGAGGACAGATTCTTGAAAGACGTCATTAGAGAGTTAACAGAGAAATGAATTGGGAAGAAATGGGTTGTATTGTGAAGATTATTTGATGAGGGAAGGCTAACTGTAGTAACGAGCCTCTTTAGTTGATGAGAAACTGTTATTTGGTTTTATTTTCTGCTTTCTGGGGCATAATTTCCTAAGGGTATACTGCGAGAGGTCTGTATTAGGACTTGGGAGAAAATATTTTAAGTTTCCAAAATCACTTTATAATCGTGGGAGCCGGTTGGTTTAATAGCTAATTGTATTTTTTAATGGTATAAGAGATATAATTAAGATGTATTTTCATTTTGGTGCCATAAAGGGATGGAGAGGATAGGCAAGCTTCACGCCATCGCAAAACGGGTGGAGATGGAGTCCATCTCTATATTGAAAGCCAAGCTTCTCAACCAGATGAGTTTGGACTGGTTGGCTAGTCTTCATTTATTAAAAATGTAAGTTTGCATTAAAATAACATTTTATAGCTCTACCAGTTTCTAATCGTATTTTGCACAAACGTCCACGCCTAAAATTTTTATTAGCTGTGAGAGAGCTCAAGCATACGCAGAGATGAGAAGAGGTAGTCCCTAATATGAACAATGTATTCCGTAGTTTTTTTTTTTTTTACCCAAATCCGCATTTTCAATTAATTCTATAAAGACATACATGCTCAACTCATTATTTTGAGCAGCAACAGAAAGCACATACTATCCTGTGTATATTCCGTGCATCATGCAAGCCTATAAAATGCAAGAAATATACAACGAAAGCAAGACTCCTCGATTAGTTTATCAATATTATTCTTCATATCTGATCATCCGAGCAATAAACTACGAAATAAAATCATCAACACCAATCCAAACAGGATCCTGTTTCCAACCTTGTGTGCTTTGTTTGCTTCAGCTTGAATATGGTCAACCACATTGAAATTACCTGGACAACACAAAAGCCTGCTGATCAAGACATTTGACGGTAACCAAAACAAAAGTTTCTCTCACAAGCTAGTAATTAGCTACCTCTTTCCTGGCCCTGACCACATCCTGCGTCGATTGTGTCTCTAACATCCTTTATAGTTGCCTTGTTGTAGAATACGAAGTGTGACAAAATGTTCTCTATGCAGTTCAGCACTAGGTGAGTTTCCGTAAGGCACGGGCCATTGCAGTATTCATCTGTATGATCCAGTGGTACGTTAAGGTTTCCACTCTCGGTCAGCCTACAGGATTCTTCGCAGCTGCTGTAAATCTGAGTTTTGGTATAGAAGAAAAATTATAAGAAACTTGTGCAGAGAAGAAGAAATGGTGGAGAATTTTGTGTATGAGTTCTCACTGACATGTTTATCGTTGAAGCACAGCAAAGCTTTCGCAACAAGTTCAGCTGGATCATCTCCTGTTTCTTCAGGCACATTTTCATCTGCCTTCCCTGTCAAGAATTGATGCAAATAATCAATACCTTCAGGGAAGAAACAATAACAGGAATACTTAATGTTTCTTCAGATACCTGGGTTGAAGCAGAAGATAGCGATGCAAACAAGAACTACAGCTAAAACTTGGAGCTCAGATTTCACAGAGTATGCCATTGTAAAATCTTGAAAAGAGTTCGAACTTCTCGAAGAGAGGAATAATTAGAGGGGAATTATATAATGCTGTCATTGTTTATAGCTAAGCATACCAATTTCAATTTTCATATTGACTGTTGTAACATGTTTTACCCATATTCTTGAACAACTGGACAAATTACTAATTCTTGAATCTGGGTGATACGTACACTTTTCATTCTATTGCTCATGGCCAACAAACTGAATCATCTGGAGTCTTGTCCAATCTTCTGCAAGTCAACAAAGGATTCATAAGTTTTGGTAAATTTCGTTGGAAAATGAATCAACTTGCAGTTTGGTTTGCTTTTTACTTTAGGTATAGATTTGGAGGAATACAGGGAACTAAGAAGGTGAAAGCGGTTGGAGTGTTAGTCACCAACTATTACTTTCTGAGGACTTTGTCTATCCAGTGTTAAATTCAAACCAAAAAGAGGTAATTATGACGGAAATTAGCATTTGGCTCCTCGCCTAAGTAATCCGTCCAGAGAAGCATAAAATCGGCGCATTAGGACACGGGGCGACAAGCCAGAATTAACACTTGGGGCGTTAGAGACATTACCTGAAAGAATTTAAGTGATTCCAATTGTCCATCTTACACAGGTTTCCTAAACCCATCGGGTAAAGCATCATCTAAATTATCAGCGTCTCATTTATGACGTACTACTTAAATGTTACATGATTAGTACAATTGATGATGAATAAGTGGCATCATTGCAAATAATTTAGCCAATTGATAAAGAAATAATGGAAACAGATACTGAAAAGATAGTAACAAAATTGTTTTCTTGACAATCCTATAGGTGAACTCTTACGGGGCAGAAATAAAAATTATACTCTGACGGAAATATGGCGTGATTTCACAATCACCCATTGATTGAATACTGCTTCACTTGACAAAGTCACCACTTGCAGCAGCAATCTCCAGAGATCATACAAACGCCGCCTTTGCCGGCATTAGAAAGTGGTATCCCTCCAGATACTTCTCTTCCAATGAGATTCTTCTCCTTCAAATTGTGGAATGACAGTGTATTATTGCAGTCCCTTCAAGTGGATATTCCAACGGAAGTCTCTGCGTTCACCTTCAGCCCAACAGCTGTCAATCTGCTGGCTTCCACACCTCATTAAGGCAATTTCACTCTTGCCCAGCAAAAGAGTAACATGTTGACTACCATTGCTTCATATCACGTATGTTTCCTGTAATGTGCTATGCATATAATGAAAGATTGGGCAGTACACACAGCCATGTTCAAATGTAACCTGAAAACCTGTTCTTTGATCCAAGCCAATGATCGAAAAAGTATATGGAACAGGTAATAAATGCAACGGTCTACCAGAGAAATCTAAAAGAATTTTATGTGCAAATATGTAAAGTATCTTGTCCTATTATATAAATTATACAACAAAATGCAGTCAGCTAAACTACAGCCTCAAAATTTATAGTTGTATCAGCTTCAACTGTAACCTTAAAGCAGCGGTAGTACATAACCAATTGAACCCTGATCCTGCTGATTAGGAATGGATTTTAAAGAAATTCCCCTCTCGTTACATCTTCTGACTATATCATGAGCCTCTTCAAAGCGGGCCTGCTGCACCAAGGTTTTCAAAATTAAGTTAGATGTAAAAGAATCAGGATTGCAACCATTCGCTCCCATTGAAAGAAACGTCTGCTTTGCTTCATCAAATCTTCGTGATTCACACAATGCCTTAATTAAAGCACCGTAAGAATAATTGTCAGGACTTAAGCCCAGCGTCAACATTGACACAAAAAGGTTCTCAGCCTTCTCAATCTTATTCATTCTACAAAAACTTTGAATGAGAGCATTGAAAGAGTAAACATCTGGACTTATTCCATCTGCCTGCATTTTTCTTAAAAGTTTCAAAGGTCTAGCAACATCACCTATGATACACAAAGAATGGATCAGTATATTATAGGTGATAGTATTGGGAGTGACACCCCACTCAACCATTTCAGTGAAACAATCTAAAGCATCCTCAATCTGGCGTGCTCGACAAAGGCAGTCAATTATTGAAGTAAATGTGAATTTATCAGGTTTAAAACCACATTCAAAAAGCATCTCTAAAACTTCACGGACTTTCTTTACATCTCTATCCTTGCAGTACCCACTAATTAGGGTATTGAACGTGACAAGATTTGGAGCAAGACCCCTATCTCTCATATCACTCAAAATCTCTGCTGCCCTGTCCATCATTTTGGCTTTGCAGAAACAATCAATTATCATGTTATATGAATGAACATTTGATACAAGTCCATCCTTGACCATATGATTAAAATAGCAATCCCCATCCATAATTCTCCCTGCGTTGTATAAAACTTCCATTAGCAGAAGATATGTAGTGAATGCTGGTTTCACACCTCGCTCAATAAAACTATCCATTACACCACATGACTCGTTAGGATCCAATCCTTTTATTAAACAAATCATTGTATTATTAAATGCCGAACTCTTGGGCAAGTAACTGCTATTACCCATCTTTCTCAAGAACAGAACTGCCTCTCTTGCCATTGAGTTATTTGAAAGACAATATAGTAGAGTATCACAAGCTAATTTCTGCATACAAGGTTCCCTATCCAGAAACCTCATTAACAACTCAAATGCCTGATGAGGGTCAAAACAACGAAATACCCCATGAACCAATGTTCTGACAGTAGCTTCAGTTGGACTAATATTCCTTTCCTTCATTATCTCAAAAACCCTAAAAGCTTCATCTGCCCTCTTTGCATTACAATATCCATTAATTAGGATTGTGTATGTAAACACATTAGGTACATATCCCAATCCCTCCATCTGTTTGACTAACCGAAGCGCCTCATCCACCACACCGATTCTACAAACTCCATGAATAAGTATATTGTATGTAAATCTATCCGGTTTGCAATTATCCACTGACATTTGTTGGAACTTCAAATAAGCCAAATCAATGGAATTGGACTTCACCAATGCATCGATAATCGCATTATACAACCTTGTACTAGTACTAATCCCCAGAAAGGAAATCTGCCCAAAAATGTCAGCGCAATACTTAGCCAATCCTAACCTGCCCCAACTACCAATCAAAACACAAAGCAAGTTTTCACTAACTCGAAAACCCGAATTTTTAATATCTCTAAGAACCTCAACAGACAAAATAACAGGTCCTTTTCTGTAAAGCACATTAGCTAAAACTCCCTTAACTGATTGATCCTTGGCCACTAACTCGTCCAAATTAGAAACCCAGATATAAAATCTTAAGGAATGAAATGGGTTTTCTTGATTTTGTAATACGCTCACCACAAACCGAGGTGCCAAACTGATCCTATTCGCTTCTAATTCATGGTTAAGCAAATAAAACCAATCCTCTCTCGCAAGAATTTGAGAAATGTAAGGATGATCAATTGGTTTGATGTGCTTATGAGCTGAAATATGACTATTTGATAGTGAAACACGGTTGGGCTTATTGAGAATGTGGGAGTCCAGTGAAGAAGAAGAAGACGAGTTACCTCTTGAAGAAGCTTCAGTTTTGTTGGTTTGCTTGTGATCAAGAGATTGTTTGAGTTTCGACTTAGAGGGCTTCTGTTGGCCGAATATTTTGTGATTAGATGGCTTTTCAGAGAGATTTCCGGGTGCAGGTTTTGCCCTAGAAGCCAAAGATGAAAGCCTTCTCATGTTCGTCTGCAGAAGCAGGAAACTATATGCAGGCCATGTTGGCTCAATGAATTAGCCGAATTTAAATTTTCAAATAAAACGAAAATTCTCGTTCTATGAAAAATGGATTTAAGGCCCATTAGTTTTTCAGCCTGGTGATTTGAAAGGTAGTGATATTCTCGCCCCGCCAGTTTTGTAATGCCGCCCCAAGTGACTGATAAATTCTCTATAATTAATTTATAAAATAACGAAAAAAAGTTTATTGTAAATTAAAATAATAAGAGACACTTCGAAAATATGTAATACGTTTAGAAATATTTTTAAAAATTTTTCCACGCACTTTAAATATATTTTAATATATGCTTTTTAATTAAAATAACGGAATAATATATATATTATTGTTTAAATGATTTGTATTGTCATGTTTGATTAACAAATTCAAACCTAATTATAAATTTAAAAATATTTTTAATTTTATTATATAAGATTGCACTTCCACTTCATCATTAAAATAACATTGTTTCTTATATAGTGAATTGTTACACATGATGACTTGATAAACATCTATTCAAAAATATTTTTAAAATGTATCATCAATTCAGTTAATATTATATTAATTTTGTTAATGAATGTCTTTTAGGGCATTTATTAAAATTTATATATTTAATAAATTATAATTTTTAATATGTTAAAATTATTAAAATTTGTCATTAATTATTATATTAAATATAAAAAATTATTATAAATATTAAACATAAAAGCTTTAACATGCGAGATAAGAGTAATTGTTAGCAAAATTTAATAATTTTAAGCAATAAATTTTTATATTTTATTAATAAAAATGAATAGATTATAAGGGTAGTAGCTCGACAAGCGTTCACTTGTACGTTGTGGACATTTGATGTGAGTTTAACGTAGGATTGTGAAAATTTTTATCCCAACCTTATATTTAAGAAGCAAACTAGGCGATGGGAAAAGTGGTGGGTTTGAGATTAAGTTGGAGTTGCACATGAGACTCTTTCATTTAACAACAGATCACGAGATAAATTTCTTTTGTGAAAATCATGGAATTTTCCCAACCAATTAAATAATAAATTTTCAATTATATTATATTTTATTAAATTTAATAATATAATAAATATTAATTTATTATTATTTATAATAAATTAATATAGAAATAAATACAATAGAATAGAATAATTATAATTAAAATATTTTATAAATATAATTTATTATAACCTAGTATTAAATTTAATTTTTTGAAGTATAATTATTTTTTATTTAAATTAATATAATTAAGTTATATTAAAATATTTAAATAATTAACTTTTTATTTAAATTTTTTATAATTTTAATAATCAATTTATGTTAATTTTTTTTAATTCATTATTTTTATTTTTAATAATTTTAATGATAAAAATATATACAGGGACAGTAATATATAGTAGTTGACTAAATTTAAATTCTATGTTTAATTTGTTTGAAACCCACGTCCTCCATTAAAGGGAGTAGCCATTCTGTCAAAAGGTGGTTGCTTTCCCCCTTGAAATTTATAATTTCTTCTTCTTTTTTTTTAATAATTTTTTGAAGTAATACAAAAATATAACATTAAAATTTAGTCGACAATCCTCAATAATGTTAAAAATTGAAGAAAAATCAGGTTTGTATTTGTTGACAATTTTTATCGATTAATTATTTCTCTATCGCAACGGTTATTTAATAAGCGATCTGATTCAACTCCTATCACCTCGACGTTCCGATCTCCACCTTAATTATTGAAATGACCTGATTACTTTATTTTGTAAAACGGGAGCCTCAGATGAGATATACGAGTACATTTCTTAAGAAGCAGCTCAAGCATTCCATCACATTAAAAAGTGCTATGCTTTGCAAATCGCAGGCACTCATTGCTGTTCCAAACCTAACTTAAGAGAATGGTGAAAAAAATTTATCAAATAACCATACCTAATTCTGTCTAATTAGGCTCCCGTTCTCCAATGATCACATGTGCAAAGGCTTTATAAATGATAAAATTGCTACATGGAGAGGAAGGAGATTCTTTTGGGGCTATTTTCAACTAAAAGAAAAAAAGAGAGTCCGGCTAACAAATATCAACCTTCACTCGTAAATATTTTTCGAGCCCAGCCTCCCAGTTCGGTAAACACTTAAAACATTCATACTTCGTCTCTCTTTTAACTTGGCCCTGGATAGTCTACTACCTTGAGTGTCGAAGTTTATTCGCCGATAATTCGGCTTCACTCCTAACTCATTTTTTTGTGATTTTAGGTAGTTATTGAAGAACCTTGTTAGGAGGCCCTACGTCGATCGCAACAATAAAATCTATATGGTGTGCTAAGTTTTTAATTTTTAAAAAATTTAGGCATCAACAGTTGGCACCATCTGTGAAAAATGAGCTAAAAGCCTGAACAAGAAGTCTGGAAAGTATTTCGTGCAAATATGGCAGGGAATACCTATAGTCGTCTCTCTAAGAAAATGCAAAAAAAAAAAAAAAAGTCGGGGTTCCTCTAAACACTAGTGAAAAGGGGACCACTACGAAATCGTCTGACAAAAATAAAGTATAGGATCATCGTGTTGATGGTTCGGCTAGTCGAGCTATTATTAAAATCGAAGAGTGTGAGTCCTGGTAGATGAAAGGGGGGCCAACGGAGCATAGAAGTGTAAGAGAGACTGATTATTGAAAGATTCTTGAACTAAAATATAAAAACTAAAAGCTCGAAAAGGAAGCTACAAGGCTAAGGGCATTAGTTCGACGACAAAAATACGAAGGGAAGCACCAAATCTTGTTAGAAGCCTCAAAGGTAAGGGATGATTATTTTTTAGGGAAGAAGGGCCGAAGAGCCTAATACCCAATCAAGGAAGCTACTACCAAGAATGTTTGTTTTACCAGTCTACAGAAAGAAAAGGGCAAGATTGATGTCTGTGACGGAACAAGAATGGATAGTGGCAACAGACCAATGATGTTTGCTACTCCGTGCAGCCCTATAATAAACCCAAGAACTACCATCAGACCAAGACATACTATAGTAAACCTACGATCTCAACTCGATGAGATCAGATCCCGAGATTACAGTGCTCGACCTGCAAATCTGTAGATGACAAAAATATATGTCAAGAGGATACTGGAGTAAATTGAAATCGGGAGAATAAAGGCGAGTCTATTGAAGAGCGCAGATGAAAAATTCGAAACAAAAAAATGTGGTAATTCCCTTTTTATC
>JAWDEX010000010.1:2858465-2948746 GCA_035221805.1 Trichilia hirta | reverse complement strand
TATCCCACTATTATTTGGATAGATGGCGACTCTATTTTTAAATTTTTCTTTACATCAAATTTTGGACGACGTCAACACCGCACAACACTCAAGCATCACGAAGTGCTCGAAGGGTCGAGTTGTGGACGGTAAAAAACGTGCCACATCTTATAATGTCAAAAGGGTGCTCTTCAGCGCCGCGCCTATTCGAAAGTAACCGCCAATACCTACACATAACTGCACTACGCCTTATAAAGAAACGCTGCATTTAAGTCGAGCCTTTTCAAGGAACAGCAAATCAAAATTGAAGCAGCTATATTTAATAAAGACTGTTGGTTGCTAGAAGCACAATAACTTCTGAATCAAAATTTTAAATCACCTCGAAAAGAGCAAAGTCATTCAAATTTTTACTCTCGCTTCGCGACAACAGAAAATTAGAGAGCTTATGTTGATGACTTTTACCGACTAGTTATTTCTCGACTTCAACTATTGTTTAGCAAGCGACCTGACCCAACTCCTATCGCCTTGGCATCCCGACCTCCACTTTGATTATTGAAAAGGCCCGATTACTTTATTTCAAAAACGGGAGCCTCAAATGGGACATACGAGTACATTTCTCAAAAAGTAACTCAAGCCTCCCATCACGTTAAGGGGTGCCATGCCCTATAAGTTGCAGGCACTCATTACTGCCTCAGACCTAACTTAAAAGAATGGTGAAAAGACCTACTAAATAACTATACCTAATTCTGTCTGATCAGGCTCCCCTTCTTCGATGTCACACGTGCAAAAACCTTATAAATGGTGAAATTGCTACATAGAGAAGAAAGGGATTCTTTTGGGGCTATTTTTAAATAAGGAGAAAAAAAGAGTCCTGCTAACAGAGATTTGCCCTCACTTGTAAATATTTCTCGATCTTAATTTTTCGAATTGATAAATATTCAAAATACTTATATTTTATCTCTTTTTTAATTTGACCTTAAATAATTCACTAATTTGAGCGTTAAAATTTATTCGTCGATAGTTTACTTTCATTGTTAATTTATTTTTTTGTGATTTCAAATAATCGTTAAAAAATTTTGTTAAGAGACTTACGATGATTATAATAGTAAAATTTATATGTTACTGTAAATTTTTCTATTTTATAAAATTTAGACATTAATAATATTAATATAATATTTAAAATGAATAATATTTTTATTAATTTTTGTGAGTAGGATTCAATCTCTGTGTTCATTGAAAAGTCTTCGATTATATCTGTTTCGTGTTAAATGTGACTTACGTTGTAGCGACTATTTGCTAGTGGCGCGTGTTAAGCAAACACTAAATAAATAAACAATTGATTAACAAGTATTTTTCTAACGTTTGTTAAGATTTCAATATTTAATAATTTATATTTTTTAATATATTAAAATTTGTTAATAATTATTATATTAAATATAAAAATTTTTAATAAATATTTTGAAAATACTCGTTAATAAAATTCAATAATAAATAAATTAAATAAATTAAGTAAATTAGTATTCATTGAAAGGATAAAAGTACACGTTACTTCTACAAAGTCGGTCCAAACAAAAAAATCCAATGCAGAAGTGGGTGTGATAAGTAAAAGTCGAAATAATAATAATAGAAAAAAGAAAAGGTCGTTGAAAAGAATTAAGCTCGCAAAAATAATTATAGTATTTTCAAAATTATATCAATTAAGAAATTATTATTTTATTTAGTGATATTTGCATTTTTACTTTAATCTTAAGGTCAAAGATTTAAATTTTTTTTAAAGAATTTTACTAACAAATATTCTTAAAATATTTGTTAAGATTATATATTTATTATTTATAATAATTTTTCATTTAATAAAATAATTAATAAATACGTTTTATAAATTTTAATACATTAAAAATTATAACATATTAAATATAAAAATTTTAACAAATACTTTAAAAAAACTCTTTAACAAAACTCTTTTTTAAATTAAAGTTTAAATCTACTAACACATTATTAGAGCCTCTTTTTTACGAAAGTTCATACCCATCTAATGGGAGAATTAATAGTAAAAAAACACTATAGAATTGATAAATAATATGTGCATGTGCTCCAATAAACAATGCAATTGTTGCATGTTTATCCCCAAAAGATAATTAATTATATATCTTCAAAGGGTCATTGTCTAGCTTCCAGAAAATCATAGGCCACGTTATTTCCTCCGCCGTTCATTGGATACTCTTCCCCAAGCTTTACATTAATCCATAAAGCTTTGCTTTTACATCTTTCTTCTTATTCTATCCTACAATCACCGCCATGGAACAAAAAGAACTTCACAAATCCGTCGCCCTGATAGTTGGGGTGACGGGCATGGCTGGCTTGTGCTTAAGCAAAGCCTTGAAGTCTCCCACAGCCTTAGGAGGACCGTGGAAAGTCTACGGCTCAGCCCGACGCTCGAAGCCAAGCTGGTTCCCCTCCTCGGTCGTCGATCAATACATAGCCTTTGACGCCACAAACTCAAACGACACTGTCGAAAAACTCTACCCGATATCTCATGAAATCACACATGTATTCTGGGTTGCAATCCAAGTGCAGGAAAATGAAGAAGCCAACGTTAAAATTAACGAAGTCATGTTAGCCAACGTGCTTGGTGTCCTAAAGTCATCTGCGGCTTCACGACTCAGCCACATCACCTTGCAGACGGGCACTCAACATTACATGGGCCCGGTTCACGATCCGGCCTTTTCGTCCCAACTCGTCCCTTGCGACCCGCCCTTCCGTGAAGACTATCCACGGCTGCCATACCCAAATTTCTACTACGCGCTGGAAGATCTCGTGGCATCATACTCGCCATCTTTATCCTACTCCATTCACCGGTCTTCTATTATAATAGGCGCGTCATCAAGGAGCGTGTACAACGCGCTTCTAACTTTATCGGTCTATGCTACGATATGTCGGCAAGAAGGTTTACCGTTTCGGTATCCGGGAACTCGATACACGTGGGAACATTTTTGTGACATGTCCGATGCACGTGTCTTAGCCAAACAACATATATGGGCTGCGGCAACGGTTCATGCTAAGAATCAAGCGTTTAATTGCACCAACGGAGATGTTTTTACATGGAAGAGTATATGGAAAGTGTTGTGTGATGTTTTTAAGGTTGAATTTGTGCCGTTTGATGAAAATGATGAGTTTGATTTTGTGGGGATGATGAAAGAGAAAGGAAATGTATGGGATGATATAGTGGAAATATATGGCCTATACAAGACCAAGTTGGAGGAGATCACTTGTTTTGAAGCACTCAATAATGTGTTACATTTTGGATTTCAACATGTTTGTAGTATGAACAAGAGTCGGGAATTTGGGTTTTTTGAGTACGCGGATACTCTCAAGAGTATTGATATGTGGGTAGGGAAATTGAGGGACATGAATATCATACCTTGAAATAAAAGATCAAGAGAAAAGTTTTTTATATAAACAGAAAAGTTTGTTGCTTATGTGTTCTATTTGCAAAAGACTTATAATCTAGAAGATGCCATCACGAAAATCCTTTCATTCAAGTGGGGTGTTCGTCATTTCTTATTGACTCGTTCTCTTTGATATTGTTGAAACAATTAACCAAATTGTAGCCAACTAATGGCAAAGCATATATACTTGTAAATTGAGCATTTTTTTCCAACAACGAAGGCAACAGCTTTATTGAAGCCTAATTAATTAAATAACAATGTGTAGAATTTCACGAATTGAAGTCTATTAAATATTCTCCCATGATATGAAGTCAATTCTATGACCAAACCAATCACTCAAATCTACTACTCTCCCTGCAAGATCATCAACCAAAACTAGTAATTAGAAACAATTCACAAGCATAATGAGTAGCTGAAAGTCATATAATGGTCGAAATTGGACTACTCACATGGTGACTTACTCAGTCGGATGTACAAGCAGGTCTTCTCGGCGGCAGTTGCTGGTGCGGAGTTCTCTACACATTGAAAAAAATATATATATATAAATCAGCAATGATTTTGTGTCAATTCAGCGCTGATTTACGTGCTAAATTCCATATTAGAAGATAGAATGTTCAAAAAGGGAAAAACCCTCGTTAAATATAATACGAGTGACTTAATGTCAGTCATTAATTACAGTACTATATATGAAGTTGAAAACCTGTAGTTTTGGTTTCAGAGTCTCTATAGCCACTGTCGAAATTTGGCTCACTCCCGCACCTTGCTGTTTCCATATTGGAACAAAATGTAAGTCACGATATCCTTGTATAGTACTATATTTTATATAAGGGAATTTGGTAAGAGATTCACCTTGTATAATGCCCAGTCCGCTGAATCAAAGAAGGCACGTCCATTATCCTATTTCAATTATAGAGTTATAAGTACATTTCTTTAGACATCATAAAACACAAATATGGGTTTTAAGTCAAATTTAATTTATAAAGTGATGAATTTATTTATTACCTTTGAAATTAAAGGCTTCTTTTTGGGCACAAGACCTCCATATTTCTTATCCACGGCTCCTTCCTGCTTTTAGAATGAGTTAATAACTAAAAAAATTAAAAATTAAAAATTAGGAGTCATTACTATTATTTTGAAATTTATAGGACTATTATGTTCATTTATTCAAAATGTTTATCTTATTTGGAATACATGTAAACAACGATGACCTCCTTGCTGACATTGTCCTTACATGCGAAGTTTGTTAAGTCTAACGCCGTCGCATTTCAATTGCTACAGTTCAAAAGTAAATGATAGTTAAAAATTCCACGTGGATCACTTTGACTTTGATAGGCCAACAACCAATTGAGTTTTGGAAAGCTGATTACTGTGCATAACAGTACATTGCCGACATTTGAAGGAGTTTCTCTGATGCAAAATCTTCTACTTTTGATCATGTACTTCTTCTGTCGTGTCAGAGTACTAACCGTTGATGTTGGAACCCACAACGACACGCTTAACCATATCACACGACCAAATCCCTACTGAATATCTTAACTAGATCTACATTCTACCATTTTTCTTTCTTTACCTTTTACAGTATTGCCGTAATGATCTTCTATTTGGTAATTAACCAAGCCAAATGATGCAATTTGGACGGTTGATTCCGTCATCAAAACCTAATCATATTAATTAGCTCTCAAATTTAGTTCTAATGTGGACCGTTCATCTACAATGAATGTAAGTTGGCTCTCGACTTCTCAACACCACATAATCCTATGTATTGTTCCATTAATGCTTTCGGCATTAATTTTGTTCACATTATGTAATCTAAGGTCAAATTTAGGGTGAATAGCTCGCTTTCAACTGTTACATTTTACTGTGTACTTTAACGGATATATAACCGTTAATACTTACAAATCTACATTAAAATTCAGTGCAATAATGTAATTTTAAATAATGTTGCGTTAAAGTAATATAATAACTAATTACTTCGAATTTGCATTTTAAAATGTGCGAACGTTTGTGAGTGATTGAAAGAGAATGAAAATGAAATTGTGTACCTCATGGTGTTGGGAAGAATAGAAATCTTGGACTTGGTTGAAATCAGCCATCTCTTCTGCCGGCTGCTATTGAAACCACATTCAGCATTGTTAATATTCAAGAACAGAATTATATATAAAATCAAAAATAACCCATCAACTTAAACTTTAACACAAACCTCAAAATTCAAAATTGAGTGAGAAAATATAAGAGAAAGGAAGAGAAAAAGATACCAAACAAGTAAACATGTAACGCAATATATGAGAGAGAGAGAGATGAGAATCTTGGCATTACCTTGCAGTGGGAGAAAAGGTAGAGATGCAAGAAGGAAAGATATAATTAAAGAAAAGAACAAAGGAAACAACAGGAAGAAGAGAGAAAAGGGTAGAGAGAAAGAGAGAGAGTAGAAGTTGAGTGAATAGGTGAAACAAGAATAAATCTAATAAACCCATATCCCTTGCATATATCTACAAATATATAGAATTAGGTTGGATACCAAAGTAAAGAATTAAGAAGTAAATTTGGTAACATAGTAAGCTAATTACCAAATAATTAAGTTATTCTATTAAGAAAAAAATATAGGGTTTGGTAAGAATAAGTGTTAGGCTATGCCAACATTAGAAATAAACATTATAAAACTACAATACAATACAATAATTGTAACTTGATTAAATTTTGTATAAAAAAAATTATTAGTTCTAAAATTTTATTTTTTAACGTATTTATTAGAAGTTGTTGTTAATGGATATTTTAATATATACAACATATTAATAAAATACATTTTTTTTAGGTCTCTATTGATTGGAAACTTTCAAAAAAATTACTAGGATGGAGTATTAAGCAATTTCTTTTAAAGATAATTGCAAATATAACTTAAAACTAAAAATATTTAAGAGAAAATTCGATAAATATAATAAAAAATTTGATAGCAATAAAATATTATTGAGTTTCAATGTATATATAATATATTAAAAATAAATAAAATACGATTTTAATGGATTTCTTATTAATAGAAATTTATTTCTAAAAAAAAAATATTATAATGAGGTCACATATAAAATTTATGCTTGTTCTTAGGAGTAATTGTTTCAGCCGTTAAAATTTCACCATCAGTTGGTCCAAAGCAAACCCACCGCCCAAACCATACATCCTCGCATGTGCAAACATGGGATGTTACCCAACGTTTTTAATTTCCTCCCACAGATTTCCCATCTACTACTAACAATTCTTTTATTTTATTTTTTTCTATTTTTATTATTGGATATCAAATCTAAAAAATGTTTTTCTTTCATTTTCTCGGTCAAAGCAATGAATTTATGAATCTTTGACCTTTTTATTTTAATCAAACATGACATTTATGTTTCTTCTATTTTATGATTATAAACGGAAATTACATATTTTTTTCTTCTATTTTCTGTTATTGAAAATGACAAACAATTTTTCACAATATAACTGAAAAAAGGGACAAGGCTAGGGTATTACAAAAGATTTATTGTATATTTGTTAATTATTTTTAATTCTGTTAATTTAATTTTTAATTTTTTGTTATATTTTTCATAAATTAAAAATTATAACAAAAAATTAAAAAATAAAAAAAAATTACGAGTAATCTATATGTTGCATGACCCCCCAATAACAACTGACATTCTGGCACGATTTTAATTTATTAATAATTTTTAAAAATTTTTATATATAAATTATTATATATATTTGTGTGAGAGTGCGATCACTTGTTAAAATACAAATTTATAAAAAATTTAGATAATTTCCGTGGTGTTAACAACGGTTTATCAATTTCTTTGAGAAGAAACGCCATTTATATTTTAAGATAAAAACAACTGACGAAGAAAATATCTCAATTAATGAATTTTTATTACTTACTTTTAGTAGTCCTTAGTCATTAAAACAAAGTTTAAAACAGTTCGAATGCAATGAATTCGTATTAATTTGGTTTTGGTTGATGCAAAAAAAAAAAAAAAAAGGCAGGATGGGGATTTTTGCTTCATCTGAATTTCTATATTTGTAAATACATATTGCTATTTTGATTATTAATAAAATAGTAAAATAATAATAATAATATATACAAATGAAATTCTTTCAAAACTTATGTAACTTCTCATTAAGAGTCAGCTTTCAATAAATTTTAATTACGGGAAAATTTTGCCTCCACTACCTATAGACGAGTTGTAATTATAAATTCATATATTAGGTATAATTTTGCCAAACAAATTAAGTTTAGATTAAATAATTTGTAATCTATTTTAATTAAAGAAAAAAACTTTTTCGTGTGTTTTGAACTATTTTTATTCTTATTTTAATTAAAAGAGGAATCTTTGTGGGATATATATGGACGATTTCTATTCTTATTTTAATTAAAAGAGAAATTTATCATTAATATTCATGGAAGAATCAAATTTAATTCGGATGAGTGTGTCAATTTTTAAAAAAAAATTAAGCAAGTTTAAACTAGAAGACTATCTTAATTAAAATATATGTGTGTGTTGTAGGCATATTGAAGAAAATGTAATCAAATTATATAATTCTATTTATTTTAACAATTGAAGAGCTACAATTACCTTAGGAGCACAAATTACAATAAAAAGGGTACAAGAAACGAGGCTTACAAGCAGCAAAACTTGAGCTGGTTTGTTTATTGTTTTCCCATTCAAATATTCCGTTCCATTCTGCTTTTGCAAATTAAGAAGGGATTGGAATTCAACACCTATTCTATTGTAAAAATGAAAAACTCACAACTTCACTAATGCTACTAGTATTGGTGACTTTCACAATTGTATCATTATTTTGTTCCTAGATTCTTCCATCTTGCTCTTGTGCAATGATGGAGGAAGACTTATAGGAACATTATTAAGGTTTGATCTCCTCCAAACTTGATTGAAGTGAGATTGAATGCTTGAGATCTCCAATGTGAAGATCATGTTCACCCATTGGAATTCTTCGAATTCCAAATTGGTCCACAACGCTTAAATGCTTACACACATGAATATCAACCCTTACATTTTGCTGTGACCCTGCTGGAATATGTACTTTCTTAAAACCTATCAATTGCTTAGTCGGAGACCAGTTTCCGGCCGGTGGTGTCGAGAAAACCAGAAGCGTATGCGTTCCATCCATACTGCCGATGTTCTTTACATCAACATGGACACCAAATACCATTGCGTCGCAATTTGTATGCATCACCCTCATTGCTTTGCTTGAAATGGTTGTGTTCTTGAAAGAGGACAAACTTGTCGCCCGGGGAACAGAGAACTTTTCTGGACCCCTGGATAGTGTGTGTCTAAAACTTGTGTAGCTCAGCCCATACCCAAATGGGAAAACAACGGGGCCCTTGTAGAAACGATAAGTTCTTCCGGGATAACCTCTTGCAGGATCTGCTCGCATTGCCATGTCTGTCATTGGCACTTTAGCCAGGTAATCCTGAGGATACCAAGTCATTGGTAATTTTCCTCCAGGATTTGCTGTTCCGAACAAAACATCAGCAATGGCTGCACCTCCTGCTTGTCCAGGATATCCAACCCACAGGATTGCACTGATCCGAGGATCATTCTTAGCAAATGAAACATCAAGAGGGCCCCCGCACATCAGAACCAACACGGTCGGGCCTCTGGAAGCCCTCGCAACTCGGGACACAAGTGCTTGTTGGTGTCCGGGCAAGAGAAGTCCTGTTCTGTCTCTGAATTCCGCTTCTAATGATTGATCAAGTCCCATAACCAAAACTGTGGCGTCAGCCTGTCGGGCTGCTCCCTCGGCTGCTGCGAATAGCTGGTTGCTGTCGCAAGCAACACCTGAACAACCTGCCTGGTGAATTGTCCTAGCATATCTTGAAATCCCTTGTAGAGGAGTAGTGTATCCACAAGCAACGCCTAAAGATTAAGAAAAAAAAAACATGAAATTATCTTCAAATGCATTTGGTATTAAATTTCTGAAATGCATTTTGTTCATACATACCTGCATAATTGCCAATCATTGTGACAGTAACATCAGAATTGGGTCCAATTACTGCTACGCTACGATGGGTTCTTGGGTTGAGTGGCAAAGATTTTCCGGAGTTTTTCAACAAAACAATTCCCTGGTGAGCTGCCTGAAGTGCTAGCTGCTGGTGAGGTGGTCTGCAAACGTCTGTAGGGCCCAAGTTTCCTTGTGGCTGGGCAGATGGCTCACCGTCGAACATGCCCAGCCTCATTTGGACTGTAATTGTGTTGGCTAAAGCAAAGTTTACGTCTTGTTCTGTCAGCAATCCTCTCCTTATAGCCCCTTCTGTGTAGACTGCCAAGTAAGGCCCACAATCCAAATCCAAACCTGCAGAAGTTTCCAAGTTGGTCCCAGTAGATGTTAACAATTCATATTTCAGGCCCAAAACATAAATCAAAAATATATAAAATGTAGAAAATGGTTTCCGTGCTGCCGACCTGCTTTGATTGTTTCTGCAGCTGCTTCCTCTGGTGTCCTGGTATAGTGTTGATTTTCATACAGAACACCAACAGAGTCACAATCTGATACAATATACCTGTTTACACATGATGAAAACAAACCTATTTAGTTGACTTCTGAAGACAAAGCTGATACAATGGGACGAATTCCATAGTAAATTTCGTGGAGACTCACCCATTGAGCCGCCATTGGCCGCGAATAGTGTTCTTGAGAATCTCAGGGTCAGCACAGGTAGGTTTTCCATTGACTTGATTGTAAGAACACATAACACTAGCAACTTTGCCTTCCACCACGCAGGCTTTGAATGGGACATCATATGTATCCGCTAAATCCTGCTTGCTCACCTACAAATTATGATGAACTCAAAATAATTTACCTCGTAATTTCACTTGGAAAAATGAAAATTTGATAATCTAACGTAAAAATAGATTAATCATTCTTACGTAATACTAAATAGGATCAAACTCATCACATTTTTTTTAGTTAATCCTTCCCTTTGGCCAATCATTCAAAATTTGACAAAGAGATATCAAATTCAACAGAGTCCCACGTATAAAATTAATTTTTAATTTTATTGATTAATATTTGTTCATTTGCTTATTTATTTATAAAGTTCTTGAAATCAAAGAATTAATACACAAGGAATCTATCTAGATTGAACTAAGAACTGCTAGAAGTAGTAATTAAATAATAAAGCTTACAACAGTGTTTTATTTTAAATTTCAATATCGCAATTGTCACTTTCAATTTCAATTAACAGGCACGTTGATGACTAAAGAAAACGATGCGTGCCATAAAGGATACGACTTATTTTATAAATCTATAGCGAGTGGTCCTAGTTGGAAATTTCTCAAGCTAATTAATTATTGCTATTAGGTAGATGTCTACGTGCAAGCTATATGCAAATTTATTAAATGTCTTCAACTTGCATATATAGATTCACTTAGATATATGGCTTGTAATTATAGTTTTTTGTTTATTTTTTAAAAAATAGAACGAAAATATTTAATAAAAATTATGTTGAAAGTATATATAACAAATTAGTCGTAATTGATATCGTATGATTTTCATATCCTTTAGATGTTATTTTAAAATTAATATTATTAAATTTCAAAAAATATTTAGTAAGAGCTTATGTTCTCACCTTTTAAATATTTTCAAAGATTAAATTTTTTTCTTACCCTAGCATTGAAATGGTATCGGTCAACTCCATTCCAATTATCAAGATCATAGGCTGTATAATGTTTACAACAAGCAGCAACTTTAAGCCTATTTCCATTGCTACCTTGCAGTCCTCGGACATAACTAGCAGCATATTTTCCGGCCAAAACTGGATCTTCGCCGGGAGTCTCTTGTCCTCTTCCCCATCTCGGATCCCTAAATATATTCACATTCGGACTCCAATACGTTAAACCGGCCATCCCTCCATTATACATTGCTCTGGCTTCATCTGAAACCACCTAATCCAAAAACAAAAGATACTAATCATTAACGCTGAACATAATTATAATATTAACGTATATAATAAAAATATATGTTAAAAAATATTTAAAATCTTTAACATCATAAAATTCCTGAGGAAGAAATTTATAGTTATATGGGACCCTAAAGGGGAAAGAGATGTAGTCTAAATGATAAACTGATTACAAATTATGATAATTACATATATGTTTGCTAGCCATCAACTTGGGAAAAGTCTAGCAGTTATGATAATTACATATATATTTCCCTTATTTAATTAATAATAATCAAGCAAAGCAAAAACTAATTACAAATGCATGCATCACATATATATACACTTATAGATAACTTATAATTATGAAGACTAATTTATAATTATGAAGACTAAGACAAAGATGATATGGAATCCTGATATGGACATATAGATATGGATAAAGATTTCGGTATCGTGAAATTTTTATTGAACAACTTGTGCATTTTGTCAATTTCTCTCAACTATATTCAATTACATATAAATAGTTTAAAATTCTATAAATTATAAGCTATTAAATAATCAACAAAAGGAGTTAGATGAATATTTTATTTTGTGGGTTGCATGTGATTCTCTATGTCCTATAATTAAATAGCTATTGCTTCCGCTTTTCTCTTACCTTTTCTCATTCGATAAAATAGAAATAAAAAAATCAGTAAAAGACAAATTGACTAGAAAAATAATGTATCTTGGACTAAATGTAGAACAGATAGGAATCTGAGGTAGCATATTGTATAGTGGGGTTGTATGCTAGTAGCATATAATTTGGGTCGTGCCATTTCTCGACTTTTTTTATTATAATTTTTCAATTATAAAAACATTTTATAAAAATTTAAAAAATGTCAATTAAAAATTATATGAAAAAAAGTTCAAAAATTGAACCAGCCAATGACCAAAATTACACAAAACTGACAAAAAATAAAAATAATAAAAACAAATAATGATATTAAAATATTAATCTTTCTGTTGGTTGTTGCTGCGTGCGCTTCAGTGTCAAGAAGAAAGAAAATGCAAGATAAAATGGAAATCCTTCTTACCCGTCCGATTTCTTCCCAGAGTGACTCATTGAAGGAAGCAGCGGTGGTGATTACTTGAGGGAAGCTAGTGGCCCCAGGAAAGGCCCCACCGAATTTTGTCCCCGGACCCACATTGGACACTCCGTGAAGAGCCTCCGACCACCACTCATATCCTTGAATCCCCAGCCTCGGCACTCCTGCCGCATTGTTTACCAGCAACCTCGTCTTTTCCTGTAATGTCAACCGTCCGATCAAGTCCTGAACTCTCACATGTATCGGCAGGTTAACAAGACAGAATCGTAAACTTCTCGTCAAACCATTTCGAGGATCGCATGCAAAAGGTGCACGCGACTCCACTATCCCATGCCTTAAACATAAAACAAATATTATTAGAAGTCTGAGAATACCCATTATTTATTTTGAAAAGAGAAGAGAAGGAAGAGTTTTTTTTTTGTGAGAGTTTAGAGCATACGGAGGCTTATATATAGGAATAGATTGCGTATGAGTGTGATGGAATAGGGTTCATGATTTGAATTCCACGTCGGTGAAAGAAATTTGATTGATATAAATCTTATAAACAGAAACATTTACAGAAAGACATGGATAAAATTGAAAGAGATAAAAGACAGTGAGTGTAACACGCGGTTAGCAGTTTTGGGGTGATGACCTAGAAAGCTAAATAGGAAGCTGCAGCAGATAGCAGTACAAAATATAAAAGTATATGCGCCATAACCTAGATAGATAAAATTAAAACAAAAACCGGGTTTGGTTGTGTTTCTATGAAAAGCTAGACTATGGTCACGGACGTGAGATTCTCTTTCTTTACATGTAAGTTAACAAGCAAACCCAATTTCATGCCCATTTAAATGAAGAAAATTTATATGGTATGTATGCGATGGAGATATTATAGCGACTTCTAATCTAGAACTGTTGAAAAATATAATTATTAATTGTCAAACCTATGGTAGTAGGTGTAAATATTTTTATTTTATGTAATTGTATCTAGAAAGAAACCTTAATGTCAATAAATATTACATATAAATTAAACTTTATACATATTTAAAAAAATTTAAAAGTTAGAATTAGATTATTTTATATTACCTTGAAATTCAAATTTTTTTACTTTGTGGTTGTTTTAAAAAAATAAAATTATTAACTATCGGGCATAGATATTAAGAGGCAATTGACTTGTTAACATTGACGGTCATATAAAAAGGATTTATCAAATGCTTTTACAATTAAACACAAACATAATGGAAAGGAGAAGATGTAATAAGTCAAGACCTACTGTGATTGAAAGGTTCTTTACAAATGATTTCTACTAGGTCTGTGATAAGCAAGTTGGTGGGTTTCTTGTACAGGAGTATTAATGACTCTGAAGACTGGTACACTTTTCAAACATGTGAATCTATACGTTTGCTAAGTTAACCAGGGTTTACAATTACATGAAGAAGATGATCTCGTGACTGCTACAGCTTATACCTTCCGGTTTTGACCATAGATAAAACCGGAAGCCCGCCCCCGTTATTTTCTTCGCTTAATACTTCCAAAGAAAATAACTGTCTGATTACTCTCTTTATTTTCACCTTGTGAGTTGTAAAGTCTGAATGGATGCTTACTTTTCAAAAGAAAAATATCAATAATATATGTATGTATCAGTCTTATTTTGTCTTCAGGATTTTGTCTTCCTTTTTTTTTTTAATAATTTTAATTGTAATATCACTTAATTTGGATATGGTAGTTGATCCTAGGTACATCATAGATGTGTGCATGAAGAATATATTCTGTATTGTATATCAAAAGAAGAGATTTTTTTTATATATATTTTTATATTTTGGATAAATGAAGTAGAAGTGAGGACGATCCATTTTTCAATTAAATTAAATTTTAATACAAAAACGGTTGCCAACCAAGTACGAAAAAGAAATATTAACAAAACATGATGAATCTTAGATTTTTAGGCCTGCACATGGGTTTGGTTGAAAATATTATTGGGTTAATTTTTTACTTCCAATTATTAGTTTATTAATTATGTATTATCTTTATGATTTGATAAATCGTTTACATAATTTCTTTTATATTCCTTTGCATTTACAATACTATGAATATAAATTCTTATAGAAATCATATAAATTGACCCAATGATGTGATATTGAACTCATATTATTGGTAATTTGTCACATATTTTACGTAATTTTTTTGTGTTAGTTTTTTTATTCTCTTAAAAATAAAAGATATGAAACAATTATATATGTAATATTATTATATAAATTTGTTAATGGATCCGTATAAGTGAAGGTATTCTTGATAGATAAAATATATAGGTCGTACGCAAAGCATTGTTTTACTTATAATTAAACAAAATTGTATAGTTTAATGATATGATTGAATTATATGATTTGTTTTATCTATCCTTAATGTTAAAAGGGAATCACAAGGAAGTGGGAAAAAAAAATTGCCTCTAATAAGCTAAAGCAAAAGATATGTTACGAGATTAGAAGGAATAATTCTTTGTTTGAAAATTGAAACTATGTTGACTACTATATTAAATATATTAATTATTTCAATAAAACAAATAATAAGAAATTATTTTTGAAGAAAAACTAGAAAACTTGTATAAATGAATATATGATATCTTTTATTCAAAATTGCAGCAACGTCTGTAAGAAGACTTGGCAGCTTCTTTTAGACGACTTTAAACAAACGAGCTTAGTAAAGGTTATGTGATGTGATATTATGGCTGCTATCGAATAAAATCATTACCTTTTTAAGTGAGGAGATACTTAATAAATATTAAATTATAAAATTACAATAAGTATTTGTCAAACATGTATTTTTAATTTTTAATAAAAGTACTGAAAATTACAAATATATCCTCGATGAATCAAGATGATTATATATTTTTTTTATTTTTTTATTTTTATATCTACATAATAATGAACTTTCCTTTTCTTTGAATTTTTTTTTTATAATATATTAGACGCCAATAGGATAAAAAGAGGAGCATAATAGACAAGCTATTTGAAAAAAAATTACTACCTGTCTCTTGATATAAGTTTATTTAGTATTGTAAGATAAAATTTCTAAAGGTGAAATAACAAAATAAAAATATTGCGTGTTGCATTAAAAATTAATATTATCGACTTTTAGTTTATTTTAAAAATATAACACAAGCAATTGTAGTTTAAACAAAGTCTTAAACATGTTTGATATAGTTGATCAGTAAGAATTGTCACTCGGTTTTTTACTGGGTATTCATGTTTAGTTTTCTAGAAAAGTTCGAAATTGGAGCAAGAGTTTGCGAAATATTAATTTTTAATAGAAAATTATCATATTTTAACCAACATTTGCAAAAACAATTATATGACCACGACACATTAATATCAAATATGCTCTTAATCTTTCATAAATTTTTAACATATTTATATTTAAATTCGTACATTAATAGTATAAAGACAAGAGAATTAAAGTTTCATTAGTAAGAAAATAAACAGCATCAATTGATATCAAGAAAGTAATTAATAAATCTTTATTGTATTTACAGTTAAAATTCAGTTTATACACCGTTTTACATCAGAATCATCTCTGTAATAACATTCAGAAACAAAAAAAAATGGGAATCTTTGCTTTCGTATTGGGTTGCGTCTGTATATATATATTACATAACGAACCTACAAGTTTTCCTGTACATAACAATAACTACGCCGACTTCCATCATCTGTTTGATTAATTTGTCCAAAAGTTTGAAACGCAAACGCAACTGTCTTAGCTAGATGATGTTCATCATCTTGACACTTACAATATTTCCATGCTTTCTCTCTTGTGGGACCTTAATGTTTTGAAACAGAACGTTATGGAATTTCAGGTCACCACGTTGTTTTCTTTTTAAATTTCCTGTCCATTTTTTCTCCATGATTTGGTAATTACAGTCAATCCCAGTTCCTTCCATTTGGGTTTTTGAATTAAAACCTTAGTTAATCTTTTTTATCCCATTTATGTATTGATCATAAGATTCAAAGAGAATCACGAATTTGTTTGCCATATGTGTTGATTATAAACCGTTTAAATGAATAAAATTACAATTTGGATTTTTATCTTCGACTTTAAATTTTAAATATTAATTTATTATGGTATTAAAGTAGGTTAGACCTCACAATTTTATGGTTAAATGCAGGTTACTAAAATTGACTTGCATGCAATGAAAAATAATAAATAATTTAAATAGAATTATTTAAACATGCAATGAAAAATAATAAATAATTTAAATACAATTATTTAAAAATTAATAAGCTTGATAAACTTATCCAAAGGATTAACAACCGATGTAAAGAATTAGCTTATGGGTCCACCGAATAAATGAGGTGAGATTTAATATTATTTCATATGAATCTGTATCTAACTCCACCTCAAAATCTAATTTGTAAGAGAAAATTTTTCAAACCCGTATAAATTTCGAAAGATCTCCTTACTAATTATCATAAAATATATCGTTATCTCTCATAAGCTAGCGAGGAGATTTTTTAAAGTTATTTAGGTAAAACCTTACATCACAAACTGACTTTTAAAATGGAGTTAAACCCAAATTTATAACATAAAAGCTTCAGATAATTTGATAATCTATCAATTAAGATTTTAGATCAAATAATAATTCAATATGAATTGGTATATATTTGATCGTCTAATTATTCTATTTTTTAAATTAAATAAAATAAATCTGAAACACGAGAACTCGAAACATGTTTCCAACCAATAATTTTTAGTCATACTTGAATACTACTTGGAGCTATATGTTATAATTAATTATTGCGTCTTTTCTTACAATGGAATATATATATATATATATTTTATCTGTTGAAAAGTTCGTCATATATATATATATATTTTATCTGTTGAAAAGTTCGTCCTGGCGTTTGCTTGTGGTAATTGCCTACTAAGTCCCGACTCCTTCATCTTCCCGTCTACCTAACATTCCATATCTTTTTCAAATTGTTCCATGACTTTGATGGATTCGTGTGGATGCATTTGTTTGGGATTTTCTTTATCCATGCATGAATCAACAGCAATTTTACACAGAAAGACATAACTTCATTGGTTGGAACTAGACGTGGACCAAAACCTGTCTAACTAATTACATTCATATTTATGGATAATATATACAAATTTGGACCCACATATACACATTTTGAAACCTACTTTAGGATTAGAATGAAAAGATTTATCTGAAAAATTATCGATATATCCATATCCACCATGGATGACACCAAATTTTGTGGAAGATAAAGCTGATACAACAATGGCGTGGGGATATAGTTCATTCAATAAACACATTCTTATCCTTTAAAAACTATACAGAAATTGACAACGGAAATAGTTTTAATTTTGCCAATTATATTTATAAAGTTAAGATACATTTTTATTATAACAATTAATGTGATAAAATTATTATAATGTTATAAATAAAGTGGCGTGAATGAAAAATTGTCACGTTAAATAATAAAATCAATAAGTTTACTTAATGCATACATAACACTCTACGATAATATCACCTTATTGGTCACGTAAGTTGGGATGTTTGTACATGTATACATAGCTGGTGCTACCCAAGTGACCTAATTTTAATTTGAAAGTTTCATTTGTTAACTTTACTATTTTATTATATAACCCTTTCAAGTTCCGTGTCCCTTGGGAAATCTACACATTATTTTTTTTTTTTAAATTCAAAAAAAATTCTATTATATATATTTCATTGTATTTATCAAGCTTTATGGGTCAAATTTGGACCGTTCATATAAATTATATAACCATATGATCTGTTACATCTGAGATTTTTTCTTCTAGCATAGCTGGAAGGATTGGATAAGTTGTTATTTCTTTAAAGCATATAAGATTTTATTGCAGGATTTGGAGTTAGCCATATATTTTATATGGCTGTAATCCAACACTCCAAGACATTAACCATGCATATATCATGTATAGTTTAATTTCAACACGCAAAATGGCACATTCAAACCGTTATCTTTATTAAATCGTGCAACTAAGACATTTCGAGCTAATGATCTTATCTCATTTAGTAATTGTCATCTTAGTTAAGGAAACCGTTGTTGAAGTTTGTGGAATAATAACTACAACTTGGTTTTGTGATCACAATTGAGGTTGCCATCACTTTCTTTAATTATATATAGTTTTGCTCTTATTATGTGACTTCTCCTACTCTCAATTTAATTGATCAAATCATAATTTATAAGAATTTTAAATATTTTCCAAAATCATGAGTTTTCTTAGATTTTCTTGGAGCATGATTTTTTTTTTTTTTGACCAATTTTCTTACTTGTTATTTTAGTATTATGAAATTTTAATTAATTTTTGTCCTTTGGTTGTAATTACTTTGTGAAAGTAAACTAAGATTGGTACCTTTTGATCGGCCATGCAAATAGTATTTAAAATCTGAATTTAATTTTAATAATATGTAATGCAAAAACTAGTAATTACAAAAAAATAAAATTAGAATCCTCGCTTCTTTTTTTTTTAATTTTATTACCTCTTACGAAATTTCTTTATAAAAAACAAAGAAAAAGAAAATATTATTACAACAATCCTTATTCCCAAGTTTATCATTAATGCGATAATTATTTAAAACGCGATATGAAGTGTGAAACGATAATTACATGAAGAATTAGTCCTAATTAAAAATGGTTATTAATGGGCCACACATGTCAAGGGCCCTATGTGATACCCCATAGACTAATGGGTCCAAATTGCAAACTCGTTGCCAACTTCAACCGTTCCGCCCCGATATACAGATATTCTTACCTTCCACCACAATTATAGTACTGGGTGACGATTAGAATAGGTTGAATGAAAATTTTAATTGATTTTGTACATGTCACAATCCAATTCAAATTAAATCGTACGAAGCAGAATGAATTGCCTTAATCTTACGGATTAGAATTTAAATCTAAATATTTTAAAAATATAATTAAAAATTTAAATTTAAATATGTAAAAAAAAGAGAGAAAATTCAATTGAAAATAAAATAAAAAAGACAGAATTAATCTAATAAAATAATATTTTTTATATCTAGCAGATTAAATTTAATTTACTTTATAATATAATTCACAAATATTAAATTATAAAATTTTAATCCTCAAGTCAATTTATAAAATTTTTAAATCGATTAAAATTATATAAATGAATAGATTTAATCGATTTAGATTAAATTAACTAAAATTTGCACACTGCTATTACCAAGTATCAACGCTTTCTAAAGCTTAAACAAACGTTTGTGTCAGTTACTGGACAACTAAAGAGGGTTCCCGTCTTCTACTTTATATTAGGATCAATCAAATAAAATTCTCTTCTTTTTTCCAATTGATATTAATTTTCAACGTTGTTGCATTATATTGAATCAAATATTTACTTTTAAGAATAATCCTAGCGGTATACATTTATTTTTATTTTTTTTTTTTCAAGTTTATATAGCATGATAAAATTGGTTGTCTCTTAATTCAAATATTTATTAATTAAAACTATTATACAAAAATTTATACGTAAAGAGAGAAAAGACGTATATAAAATCAATTAAAATGTAATACTATTCTAATTTAAATGCAATCAGTGAATGTATTTTCTCATCTAAATATTTAATTAAATTTTTTCTTTCAATATTATAATAAATGAGTTTAAATTCCTAATTTTTTAAGTCACACTAGAAATTTTTATTTTTCTTTGAGTAAAAATGAGTGTGTGAGAATAGGAATACAAATAAGTCAAAGGTTTATTTATTATAATTTGTATTAACACTCGTCTTCCATTGCCATCACCTACCTCTACCATTTAGCTAGCTTTTAGGTTGAATTCTACCCACTTAAATCCATTTATCTTTCTAATATAGTATCGAAATAATCTTTTTTTTTTTTTTTTTTTTCTCATTTATGTCTGTCTCCATGCTTCACATGAGGAAATGTTGACACTTGTCTCACACGCAATAAACTGTAATACTTTTTTATGTACAAGTTGGACAACCTCTAGATTTTAAATTGAGTTCTATCCACTAAAGTTCATTTGTCTTCGTAATAATTTGTAAAACGCAAACATCATTTAATTTGAATTCATTGTTAAAATAGTAGGGTTGTTGGGCACCCTATTTGAATGAATACATCGAGTATTTTTATAGATTTCAAAATAAAAAAAAACTTATAATTCATATATAACTACAACAAATAACTAATTAATTTTTTTAAAAAAATAAATAACGTCTAATTCATACATAATTCCAACAAATAATTAATTAAAAAAAAAATTTGATAGAATAGTTATAAAAAAAATGTGACAACAATTTGTAAAAAAATTTATATTTTTATCATTATTTTTTAAATCAGATAGATCATATCTGAAGCTCAAACTATAAGGTTTTGAATTTAATTGATTCTTGATGTGGGTTAAGCCATATCATCATTGAATAAAATTTACTTAATGTGGTTAAACTAAGTAAGCAGGTTGAAGGAGATCTTTTTGGGTAATTTCAGAAACTCAAAATATTTTGGGATTGGATTCAAGAGGTTGTGATCACAATTGGATAATATTGATGGAAGAAATTTCACAGGAAATTGCTTGTATTTTTTAGTTGTTTTGATTAGCGAATTTTCTTTTATTTATTTTTAAATAATAAATGAAAATCTTTTCTTTTAAAATAATAAACATATATAATAAAAGAAGTATCTAATATTTTTATATTTGTTATGTATAGTAATTTTTAATATAATAATTAATAATAAATTTTAAACGAATTAAAAAACTTTATAATATGGGATTTTACATTATCAATTTTTTTTTTAATTTTTTAGTAATGTAATTTCCATTTTTATTGAAATAAATTAGAAACTGGGTCAAATCGCAAGAAAAAAAATAAATTTAAACTTTTACATGCAAATAAATTAACCAATCTCTTTTAAAAATTTGTAATTTTAAACAGAATCAAGATTTACTTTTCATTCAATAACTATCAATTCTAAGAATACATTTACTTCGCTAATAACTTACGTCAACATTAATACAATTCTAATACAAGGATCAATGACATCAACTTCATATACTACAATATCTCTACAATGATAAATTTATTCAGACAATGAAACACCCCAAATTTAATATATTTGGGGTACTTGCAATAATATTAATATGTACAAAATTAAATAAAATCTAAATTGAAGTTTAACCGTAACTATTAACTCTCTTATTTTTGACCATTACAAACTATCTATTCATATCTTATATAAATACACACAATATTCAAATATTTACATCATTTATTCCTCATAAAAAATTTTAAAATTATAATTTCGTCATCCTAGAAAAATTAATTGTTCCCTCAACTATTTTATTTTTCACCTCATCAAAATTAAAAAAGTAAAAATGAGTTCATGTTTAATAAATATTTATATACAAAGTCAAATTTATTAAATAAAAACAAATAGAATTCTAAATATATTATATAATAATTTTATAAAATATCAAAATACAACTTAAATAAACCAACAATCATAAAATAACATAAACACATATAATCATTTATTATAAAATAATTTCAATTCCTTCAATTATTTATTATAAATAACTTCAATTAATTTCTTTTATGCATACTTTTTGAGTATTATTTCTTGAAATCACCATTTTAATATAACCTAACATATTTTAGAGACATTATTTTTAGGGATTGTTGCCCCAACGTACTTCAGGAGCATTATTCCTAAAAATTATCATCCTAATTTTATTTTTACTGTCTTTCACTGAGAGATTGAAATCACTAACTCTATATCAACCATAATCATATCATTTTTATTTATTCAATTTTTATATTTATCTTTTCAACAAATATTTACTGATTTTACATATATATTATTTTTATCAAATTGATAATTTTTGAAATATCAAAATATGATATTCTTATAAAAATCAGTTCATTCACAAACTTTTCACAATCATATTTATAAAGATAATATTTATATAAAAATTTAAATTTATAATTGATTTAAAAACAAATTAATTAATTTAACACGTAATAATTTCCATACCTCATAAAATTTTTATAAACTCAACTGTATAAAATATAATTACTTACCTAAATCTCAAGATTATCGTTACGCTCTTGTGAATTTCTCCCCTTCTTATGATACTTCTTAGTATCCATTTAATAATAACAATTAATAACGTACCATAGAACACTTAAATTTTATAAAAATAAAAAATAAAAATAAAAATACAAAACTAAATTATATAAAATTATTACTACAATCTAAAATTATATATGATCAAACTATAAAATATCTTTAGAAACTAAAATTTATACAATATATATAATTCGATATTTAATCATATTAAGTTAATTAAAAAACTACATAAAAATTTGTCATAAAAACTTACTAATATTCTTCTTTCTCTTTTCTCTTTGTTTTCTTTTTCGGTTCTTTTCTTCCTCCTCTCCGTCCTTCTCTTGTTTACTTATGTTGAAATTGAATTTAACTCAATTTTCCCATTTTGTACTCATATAAAGCCAACCAACTCAATTGTGCAATATCAGCCACTCATTTTCTTCCATTTCATTTTCATCTATTTGCATAATTATTTTGTCACCTCTTGTCACATAATTTATTTTGATTGGACTCTCAAAATATATATATCTAAATCAAACAAATGAAAGCAAGCTACATGTCCCATGTCTATTTAATCATTTATTCTTTCTCCTAAATTCTCCCGGTTTAAGTTATTCCCTTTGGAAATTAAAATTAAAATTAAAAGAATATGGGCTTGGGTTTTGGGGTCGGACGTTAAGCTTCATTACAATCTTAAACTAATAAAAGTAGTTTATGAATTTAACTAAATAACAAAATCTATCTTAAGGTATATTTTAACCCAAACACAAACAAATGGAATCAAATACGACTCGTATTCCTCTCTTTCTATTCTATTCAAATTTACAATTGAATCTTTAGCTTCTTTAAAATCATTCATTATACTCTTTTATGAAAAATTATACCAAAATAATCCATCTCTTACATGCGACCACACATAAAATGAACACATAAAATAAATTGGTGCCATAAACTATACCCTTAATCATTCTAATTCCATAACACATTCTTAATCTATCCAACTTATATTTCTCCCTTTATATTTCTCCCTTATGGCCTAAATACTTCTACGCAAATATTTTAATTTAATTATATATTGCTAACCCAACTCTTTGTTACTTATACAATAATTTATAACTTAACCAAATATATATTTAATATAATTAATATACTAATTATTAATAATATTTATAACTTAAAAATCAGTATGTTAGGGACAATTATTACTTTTATTACAATTTATAGCTTGCTAATCTTAACAGGTCCCATCTGTTTTGCCTTAGATCTTAAAACATGTTTCTGAATTTTCCCAGTTGCTGTCCTTGGCAATGGTCCAAATACAACAGATTTTGGAACCCAGTATGCAGGCATT
Source organism: Trichilia hirta (assembly GCA_035221805.1). Taxonomy (NCBI): domain Eukaryota; kingdom Viridiplantae; phylum Streptophyta; class Magnoliopsida; order Sapindales; family Meliaceae; genus Trichilia; species Trichilia hirta. Next base: position 2,924,843 of record JAWDEX010000010.1, on the reverse strand, counting down.
TTCGACCTGCTAAACTTCATTATATCTTCCGCCAATTTTCGTTCATCCCATTTATTGGCCTCAGGTTTCAATGTCACAAATGCACAAGGCGATTCTCCCCAACGCTCATGCGGCCTCGCAACAACAGATACCTCCAGAACTGCAGGATGCAAGTACAACACATTCTCTACTTCCACACTACTGATGTTTTCACCTCCAGAGATTATAATGTCCTTTGATCTATCTTTAATTTCCACGTAATTATCAGGATGTTTTACAGCGAGATCTCCCGTATGAAACCATCCGTTTGCAAAAGCTTCCTCGGTTGCTTTTGGGTTCTTTAAGTATCCCTTCATTACACAATTCCCACGGATCACTATCTCCCCCATGGTTTTCCCGTCAGCAGGAACGGAGTGGTTTGTTTTCGTGTCAACAACGTCTAAGCCATCCAAGCAAATGGTTCGGACTCCTTGGCGGGCATTCAGGCGGGCTATGGTTTCAGAAGGGAGCAATTCCCACTCAGGTTTTTGTGCACAAACAGCTGTAGGACCAGTGACTTCCGTGAGACCGTAAGTGTGGGTGATACGGAACCCTTTTTGGGACATTGCCAAGAGAACAGCTGGAGGTGGAGGAGCACCGGCTGTATTTATATGTACAACATGAGGCAGGGGAAGAATAGTGTCCTCTGGAGGAGCATTGGCTATGGTGTTGAGCACAACTGGTGCAGCACAGAAGTGAGTCACCCCATATTTGACTATGGCAGAGTACACAGCCTTGGCTGTCACCTGTACCCGTAGACACACAAATTGAAGAACCTTAAGGCATAAGGTATAGCTGAATTCGCAAGCAAGTAATTAGGTATAAAACCGTTTACAATGCAGCGATATCCGAAGCAACAAGATGGATAAACATGATTACAAATCTTTGATTAGTCATTCTCTCTTGCAAAAAAAAAATTGTATTTTAATGTGGATTTGATGCAAATTGGGTCATCAAAATAACACATATAAATCAAAACAACACTTGCTTGCTCTAAACATTGCTGATTTACTACTATAAATATTACTAATTTACTTTAAACTGTGCTAATTCAAATCAAATTCACATTTTACAAATTTGCCTAAAATATGGTATCTATTATGCTTTTAGATCTCGAATAGAGACGAAAAACTTCAAACTAGACCAACATCTCGGATTACTATCAATTACCTGTCGTAGGCAAATGCTTGTGCCACAAAGAGCAGCAAGCGACCAAGTGTAACTCCAGCCATTTCCATGGAAAATTGGTAAAGTCCAAAGAAATACAGCACCTTCATTCATTCCCCAAATAAGAGCACCGTTCAAAGACATTAGATATGCACCTCTGTGGCTCACCAAAACCCCTTTTGGGTTTGCTGTTGTGCCTGAAGTATACCCCAATGCAATGCTCTGCCACTCATCCTGAGGGGGTTTCCAAGAAAATTCAGGATCTCCAGTTTCCAGAAACTTCTCGTATTCAACAGCTCCTCTTTGTAAAGCATGTTCAAGTTGCTTAGGATTACAGCTTTCGTCGCCGATCACAATCAAAACTGGAGGTTTGAATTTGTTTCTGCTGTTTTCCTCCATGATTTTCAGAGCTTCCTCTGCCACAGTGAAAAATTCTTGGTCCACAATAACAGCTGCGGATGAAGCATGATCCAAAATAATGGCAATCGTTGCTGCGTTTAAACGAATGTTAATACCGTTCAACACAGCTCCAGACATTGGAACTCCAAACTGAGCTTCATACATAGCCGGAACATTTGGAGCAATGATGGAAACCTGCCCGCATTAAAACAGATACATATATAATCTGTATAATAATTCAACAAAACTATTAGCATTAAATGTATTTATTATTATTTTTTTTTACTAAAAAAACATATCATAATTTGAGGTATTTTTACTAAATTTTAAACTTTTACTTGATGATCTTTACATAAAAATTGAAAAAAAAAATAAATGCTGATCATCTGCTATCATTAATGGACAAACGAAATAAAAACTTGAATCAGCGGATAAATTTGAACAAACAAAAAGTTTCTTGATATAAATAATTTGAGAGTGATCAACGGATAATCCATATCGCGTCATCCACCTACCGTGCTTCCAAGTCCGACAGAGACATTGTAAAGAGCGGAGGCTAGTCGACGGCATCGTCGGTAAGTCTGGAGCCACGTGTACTGCTTGGATTGGTAGATCACTGACTTTCTGTCGGGGTGTACTGTAGCTGCTCGCTCGAGAAACCACAGCGGGGTAAGTGCGGTGAAGTTGGCCGCCGTTTTGGGAAGATCGTCGATGTCGCTTATGGCCACCATTTCTGATCGACGAGCACAATTATGTAAAAAAATTGTCGATGAGTCAACGGGTTACCTACCGAGAGTGCAGAAAGAGCAGAGGGCGTAACTGCTATTGCACTGCATTTATCGTAACTTCGAGAATATGATCGATCACGTGCGATAATGTTATTGGATAATTCGTGCACGAGAGATTGAATGCGACGTACTCTAATATTTTTGAATTAATTAATCATAAAAATTAGGCTATGTGATTTTATAATTTTTTTAAATATTATTTACTCTTAGCATAAATAACTCTTATATATTTTTTTTAAATGTCACCTAATTTTTATTAAAATATTTATTAAAAAATATTTTTATAATTTAAAAAATAACAAAAACACTTTTAATAAGATAAAAATATAAATTGTTATTACATAAATTTTTAATTTTTAATATATAAGTTTCCAATTTTCATTATATAAATTTTTAAACAAAAATAATTGATTTCTTAAAAAAATTATTTTAAATTTAATTTATGATTTTAATATTTTAATTTATAGTACTTTATACCAAAAAATTTATATATTAATTTGTAAAAATTAAATTTTAAATATTTTTATTTATATTCATAAAATTTTATAAATTTATTTTTTTCTTATAACTTAAGTTTATCACAAATTTTATTTTATTTTTATTTTTAAAAATTAAATAAAAATAATTTAAATTATTAAATGACCATATATTTTTTAAAAAATAAAATAAAACTTTTATAAATTTAAATTATAAAATAAAATTAAGTTCATAAATTTCTATAAATTTAAAATAAAAATATTTTAAATTTAACTTTTAGAAATTAAATTATCAATTTTTCTAGTATAACATGTTATAAAATTAAAAATTTTAATTTATAGTTGATAAGTTCTTTTTCAAAGTGTTTATAAATATAAAATTATAAATTAAATTTTTTATAATATAAAGTATTATAATCATTCAATAATTTAAAAAAATAATTTTTATTTAATTTTTAAAATAAAACTTTTATAAATCTAAATTATTAAATAAAAATAATTTTTTATTGTTTAATTGATTGTTATTAAAGAACGAATTTTTAATGATTAAAAAAATTATTTTCTCTCTTTATGTTTTATCTTTTGTCATTGATTTTATAGTTCTCTTTGCTAAGGTTATAATTTAAAAAAAATAAAATAAAATAAATTTGAAGAAAGAAAGAAAGAAAAAGAATTCAATGACCAACAGCCCTGAAGGATTTGGCAATTTCTTCTTCAAATGAAGACAATGCAGGTTACGGGTTATGCTACAATATATTCAAATTTACCATACATATTTTCACGTTATCTAACTTTTATGTAATAATTCTTAAATTTTTTTTATAATTTTCGTTAATAAAAATATTTATAAATTTAAAATTATAATAAAAGAATAAGCAGTTATAACTAAAAAATTAGATAATAATGTAAGACTTAGTTTAAAATTGTGACACTTTTGCATTATTTTAAAAGCAAGATATTATTAAATCTTAATAATTTAATATATTTTTATATTTTAAAATTTTGATGTTATAATAATTGTGTTACTTAAAAATTGACACACAAAAATATAAAACGAACTTAAATTGTTTACCAAGAAGGTAGGTAGACATTGTAGGTTTTCTTTTTATATTATTTTAATTTGATTATTCTTGAAATTGTTTTAAAATTTTTTTTTGATATTATTAACTTTTAAAGATATTTGATGTGTGCGTTTTACCAATTAATATTTGGTATATTATATATTTTAATATATTAAAATTTATCATTAATTATTATATTAAATATTAAAAATTCTTATAAATAATAAATATTAAGAACACTCGTTAGTAAAATTTTTAATATATTCTACTTTTATTTTCTAAAAAAAAAAAGTAAAATTATTAATAGGTTTTTAATTGTTATATTTTTTTAAATTAAAATAGTATGTGATAACTTTTTTTCTTGAAAGAATATAAATAATATTAATTTTTAATAAAATTTACTCTTTTTTATTATTAATATTTGATGACAAATATTTTTTCCTACGGTAGTTGTAACTACAACTCCTTTAACACCAAGCCAAGCCTAAGTCATGCTTGGTACTCCATTAAAAGTGTTTTTTGCCAACTAATAAAGATGAACATGGGCTTTAATTGTCAAACAATCAAGACTCACATTCATTTAATTGTATATTAAATCTTGGGATGTTGATCAAGAATAATGCTAGGCACCTCAAAGACGTATTTAAAAAGAATATAATATTTAGTTATCGTATAATTAAATGTGTAATAAATAATTGTAAATAATAACAAAATTCCCATGTCATATTATTTAGGATGTATTTTTGAGATATGTTTAAAATATCTAATCTTACTTTAATACAAATATTAGTTTAAAAAATTTGCACTATTAAAACAATTAAAGCACGCAATGATATAAAAATTAAAATTAAAATTAAAAAAAGTCAGAAGAAAATAGAAATAAGAGAGTTTCCATGAATCACAGAAAGACAATACTTTTTAACTTTCGAAAAAGATTATCATTATTTAACCTCAGAATATCGTAAATCAAGCAACTCCACTGCACCGGTGAAAAAAATTATCCCATTTTTAAGGAATCAAATTTTTATAACTTAACTTTTTAATTTAAATTCAAATATAAATTGACAATTTAATAACTCTATTCTTTTAAACACAAATTTATTATATAAAAATTTTGTCATCATTTTAAATTTAAAAAAATTGACTCACTTTTAATAAACAATATTTTTTAATAAAAGATAAAATTTTAATTAATATTTAATATTTTACTATTCTATTTTACAACACCCAACTTCAAAACTAGTTCCTCTCTCCCTGTCAATTTATTGCCAAAGGGCAGACATCTAATTTGGCGGACCCGATTGAGCTAAGCCTAACAGTTTGGTTGACCAAAGAGCAAACAATTTTTGGGGTAGGATATAGAATGTATTAAATAAAATACAAATTTATTCTGTCTAGACATCCATCCACTACAACTAAAATGGCAAATTAAATACCAAGAGACTGCATTTTCCTTCTCTTTCGTGATCATCAGCATAAAATTACAGCCTACTCTTCTTCACAGGTCCCATTTCTTTTGCCTTGGCTCTTAGAACATGCTTCTGTACCTTCCCAGTTGCTGTCTTTGGCAATGGTCCGAATACTACCGACTTTGGAACCCAGTAAGCAGGCAACTTCGTACGGCTAAACTTCATTATATCTTCTGCCAATAGCTGTTCATTGGATTTATCAACGCCTGGCTTCAATGTCACAAATGCACAAGGTGACTCTCCCCAGCGATCATCTGCCCTCGCTACCACAGAAGCTTCAAGAACTGCTGGGTGCAAGTATAACACATTTTCTATCTCCACGCTGCTGATGTTTTCACCTCCGGAGATGATAATGTCCTTTGATCTGTCTTTAATTTCTATGTAATTATCAGGATGCTTTACTCCAAGATCACCGGAATGAAACCAACCATTTGCAAAAGTTTCTTCGTTGGCTTTTGGGTTCTTTAAGTAGCCCTTCATCACACAATTACCACGCATCACTATCTCCCCTACGGTTTTTCCATCAGCAGGAACAGGTTGATTGGTTCTAGTGTCAATGACATCTAAGGCCTCCAAACCAATGTATCGAACCCCTTGGCGAGCATTCAGACGTGCTTGGGTTTCAAGTGGCAATGAATCCCACTCAGGTTTCCATGCACAGACAGTTGAGGGACCATAGGTTTCTGAAAGGCCGTAAGTGTGGGTGACACGAAAGCCTTTTTGAGACATTGCAAAGAGAACAGCTTGAGGAGGGGCGGCACCGGCTGTCATTACATTTACAACACAGGGAAGGGGAAGGATAGTGTCCTCTGGCGGGGCATTGACTACGGTGTTCAGCACCACCGGTGCAGCACAAAAATGAGTCACGCCATACTTGGCTATGGCTGAATAAACTGCCTTGGCTGTCACCTGTAGAAGCACAGAGTAGATGTAGTTAAAGCACGAGTGTATTCAAGCAACTAAAAGGCTAGTACTAATAACACGTGAGGAGATTTTGGTGTGGCAAGCAAATATTAAACCTATTGATTTAGATGAAGAAAAACTAGAATGTATTAATCTTAAAACTTGTTTATGATTTCTGAATCTACAAGGGAATCATACAGAATATGAAAAGATCTCCGACCATCATCAGTTCACACAAACAGCATGCCTAAAAATGATTGCTGCTTCAAGCCTGCAGCTTCATTTCAAAACATGAAAGGAAAACTCACTTCAGCCAGTCCCCCAGAGCAAATGGACATAGTAGTAATTGAACATTCAGAAAGGAAATTCTCTGTCTCCCAAACTCATTCATAGCCAAAAGTAATACTGCAGAACTACTAAAGCCTAACTAAAAAAAACATTTCTCTAATGTATGAAGACGAATTTTATGCCCATGGTTTACTAATTAAATGCACACCTTGAGACCTTCTGGTTTCAAAACAAATTTGTGGTTAAATCAAAGTTATAATTAGATGAAGATCTTTGTCGAGGTGTGCATTAACAGGTTAAAGTGAATGACATGAACATGATTCTACTGATATATAAAATGTACTACTCATACCAAGCTTGCTGACTTACCTGCCGAAGGCATATGCTTGTCCCACAAAGAGCTGCAAGTGACCAAGTGAAACACCATCCATTGCAATGGAACATAGGTAAAGTCCATAGGTATACAGCTCCTTCGTTCATTCCCCAAATAAGAGGACTGCTCAAAGACATGAGATATGCCCCTCTGTGGCTCAGGACCACACCCTTAGGACTGGCTGTTGTACCAGAAGTATACGCCAGTGCAATGCTTTGCCACTCATCTTGTGGTGGTTCCCAAGCAAATTCAGGATCTCCAGTTTCCAGGAACTTCTCATACTCGATGGCCCCCGTTCCTAAAGCATATTTAAGGTCCTTAGGATCACAGTTTTCATCACCTATAACAATCATTAGTGGACGCTTAAATTTGAAGCCGCCTTTCTCTGCCATGATTTTCAAAGAATCTTCTGCCAATTTAAAGAACTCTTGGTCCACCATAACAACATCAGAAGATGAATGATTTAGAAGGAAGGCAATTGTTGGTGCATTTAGACGAATATTGACAGGGTTTAATACAGCTCCAGACATTGGAATTGCAAAATGAGCTTCTAAGATAGCCGGGATATTTGGAGCAATTACTGCTACCTGCCAGCATAAAACAGAAAGATTAAATTTAGGCAATAATCAACGTCTAAAATCAACAAAAAGAAGTGTTAAATAAACTCAATGCAGCGAATTCATTATAAGACAGTATTATAAACATTAAATCCTTGTAATTTTGGTATGATAACTATTAAATCCTCATAATTTTACTCTGCATCTAGATATTCAATTAAGTGGAACTGAATTGGTGCTTCCAAAATCAAAACAAAAACAAATGGTATTCAAATTTCAAGTACATGGCATCTTTCAAGAACACAAACAGCTCAACAAGAATCTTCTAACAACCGATTTTAAATAAATTTGTGCTTAGACACAGGAAGCAATATTAGAAATTTGAAACAGTGCTCAGTTTGAAAATAAAAAAAGAATGATATATTAATGGCGAATATCAACAAAAACTATACTTGCATGACAAAACAAATATCCATTATTTATTGGCCCTAGCTACTCCATTCAATCAGTGAATGGAACCGTTGGAAGCAAATTGGAGAGAGATTTTAAAATTCAGTGCTACTAATCTTCTAATTTGTTTATGGGATTTTCTATATGATATGATTTACTAACTGAAATAGCACAATTAAGTAATGATTCATATAACATGCTAGCAGACGAGGCAAATTCAAAATCTACAAGTATATCATTTATGACACAAAATTTGTGAAAAAAAAAAGTTTAAGAACAACATCACCTCTAAAAAATTTGTCTCTCTACCAACTTTCACAATTACAAAAATCAGAGAAAATTTGGACAAAATTTTCGAGCGACCCTCTAAGTGCATATGTATAAAAATAAAATTTTGAAAGTATATAAAATCATCCTATTTTTTTTATTCATCTTATCTCCGTTCTCAGTAGAATTAAAACTAGATTCTAGAAATAAGAAAATATTCTAAAAAAAATTTATATTATTTTACTCAAAACACATTTCTATGAAATCATCGAATTTTCAAAAAAAAATTTAAAACACTTCTCTTCTATTATCTCAAAACTTATAAACTGAGCGAACTCATAAACTTCACACAGAAAAATAAATCAACCTTACATAGAATGTCTCAAATAATACAAACATACGGATACGTATAAGTATCTACTGATGTACACATGTACGTTAAATAATACCGTTTTACCGAGACCGATGGAGCGCTTCGAAAGAGCGGAGGCCAATCTACGGCAGCGTTGATACGTCTGGTGCCATGTGTAACTCTTGGATCCATGGACCACCGATGTTCTGGTAGGATGCACGGTAGCTGCTCTCTCCAGAAACCACAGCGGCGTTAACGCCGTGTAGTTTGCAGCGTTCTTCGGAAGATCGTCTATGTCTCTCACCAAAGCCATCTCTCTTCTGCACCACTACTCGTCTATCGCTTTATCTCTCCCTGTCTGACGAGTCTCAAATGAACTGGGACGAACTAGCTGCCATTTGCGAGTGTATTTATACGGAGAGTCTTAGGAAAAAAAATAAATATATGTAAAACAAATGCATTCTGTCGGTTACTTTCTATTAACAGGCAAGCATATGCGCATGGTGCTAATCCGCCGCTTGAGCCGTGTTAATATTTTAATGGTGCAGATAATATTTATTTTGTAATTTCTGCATAAGTTTTTAATTATTCTTTTGATTCTATGATTAAATTTGGTTACGTTTCATAATAATTTACTAACATAATTCAATTATAAGCTTAACGAGTCTATTATTGTGATGGGGGAATAATGTTAGCATTTTAAAGAAGAGAATATTAAACATAATAATTTTAACAAAATTTATTAATTTTATATTTTATTATATCTAATTGTATATTCTCTGTTTGTCAAGTACAAAATTAAGAGAGAGTTGAATAATAAAGGTTATATTGTGTGCGTGTGTATGGAGAGAGAGAGAGAGATGTGGAATGTAGTTATTGTGACAAGTTCATATCACTAACATTAAAGGGAGAGGTCATTTTCACAATTTCTGCTATGTTTGACATAAATATAGATAACGTTTTCTTCTCCATCATGAATTTTTTTCCGAATCTCTATCTTATCATCTAGATTCAACTTCATAATATTGTACATCAAAAATAAAAATAAATGGGCATATTTAAAATACAAACAGTTGTATTATACAATAATTTTCTTTTACTTTGTTATTATAATTTTTAATTTTTAGCACAACATGAATAAAAATGAAAAATCAATAAATATTTAATAGGGTTATTTTTAAAAAAATTTAAATATTATTCGTTGGATATTGTTAAAATTTTTATATTTAATAGGTTATGTTTTTTAATATATTAAAATTTATCATTAATTATCATATTAATTATTAAAAATTATTATAAATAATAAATATAAAATTTTTAAAAATTGTAGTTAACAAAATTCATATTATCAAAATTTCTCTTTTTTATATGAGAATTAAAACATATTTTTCAATCACAAAAAAGCTAAACTTTTATGACAAGTTAACTAGCTGAATTTACCAATATGTATCAAATAACATTATTTTTAAAATTAAAATTAATCAACTTTTATTGTTTTTATTATAACCAGTCAAATCAATCCGGCGGACGTTAATGATGTTTAAGACGGTGTATTTGGTGTTAATTAATCAAACAGGTAGAGAAGTCGTAATAAAATTTTTATTAACTAAATTACGTATGTCGGAAGAATCTCAAAATTTGACTTCTGCGACAATTTAAAAACGCCAACTTGCGTTCATAAATTAATCTCGAATTAAAAAGAAAATAGTTAGAAAAAGAATAGTCTAATTAGAACAAAGCTGCAATATCCCTATGTACAGTATATTTCTTGTACTTTTCTTAATATTTTTATTTTAATTCTCAATTTTTTATTAGTTAAATATAACGAAAAATTTAAAAATTATAAAAGAAATTTTTTTTTTTAAAAATGTAAACAAATGCCACCGTAGATTTGATAGCATCATAGCAAAACTTTTTTAATGAATATAAAATATTGTATTAAATAAAGGTGTCTATGTTTAATTACGGAATTGAGAGATGGCTGAGCAGCCTCCATATCTTTAGGTAAAATGGCCTAAAATAGTTGATTTGGGTGGCACGATTCCTGCATGTCTGCATATAATTTAACTACTCAGATGCTAATTCCACGCGATTCTTAGCATACACTGGCACAGGCGCCGACGCCCATGCTATCGCCAGCCAGAGCCACACGCTTTGGCGATAGTAAAGACAAATTATTTTTGAACTGGTATGAAGCATAAACTGGACTCGTACATGGTCCAAAAGTTTTTGTACACACAAGCTCAACAAGGTACAATTTCAGATTCCATCAAGAAAAGGATAGTCTATATTTCCATCTATTTTTATAAAAATTACAAAATTATAAATATAATCGAACGTATTTTATTTTAGTACCATCCCGTAAAGAATATCATAATTATAGATAATGACATCTTTTTTTAAAGCACAGTCATTTTTTGTTACCTGAAATCTTCCAAAGCTGTCTTTTAAGAAGAAAACATCTGCTTTATGGGCTTTGAATGAGAAGACAAATTCGAATTTGCATCGACTTATAACAGATGGAGGAAATCTAAATGATATCTGCAACCATAGGCCCCTAAGGGCACAATTAATTTGATAAATTAACGTGGTTCGCACCGTGTAGCGTAAAGGTTCTATTTTAGGGAAATATTTGTGTTTGAGTTCAAACTTCTTAAAGTGTATTTAGGTATAAGAGTCTGATGCGATCGGGATTATCTTACACTTAATATCACTACAGTGTGGTTTCTGTATATTATCTTAATTGATTCAGGACAAATGCTGTGTGATTTACGGATACATAAATTAAAAAGGTGCTGTGTGATCTGCGAATACGTAACTCAAAAGAGTGAGTATCTGGCCTGTATATAGCCGGCCACCGCAATAATAATTGAATATAAGAGTTTTTTCGTCGTTTAAAAAAAAAAAAAAAATTAAAATGGTATTTGATTTTAGAAATTTTAAGTAATTTTTAAGTTTAGAGGTCTTAAATTTAATTTTGAGTTTATTATTATTTTGTACAAATTATAAATAAATACGTATTTATAATAAAAAAAGCTCACGGTATTAAACATGTTTCGATTTAATGCCGTCTCGTTTGGAAAATTTCGAAAATTTAATCAAAGTTGAAGTTTCGATTAAAAAAAGTATATTCATAAATTAAATTATTAAACAAAAAAAAAGTAATTATTAATCTATTACAGTATTGCTCATTGTAAATCCTCTTTTATTATTTTCATAAAAGAATTTTTTTTTAATTATTAATTAATTAAGTAATAATTATCCCTTGTTTATTGAAAATGCTAGGTAATTTTTTAACTTTTGGACTATAATTTTTAACTATTAAATTATAAATTTAATTTATAAAAATGAATAAAAAATTTAAAAAATTTAAAAAATGTAGAAATTCATGCGACAATAACACCATAATTTAACCCATAACATACAGTCTTACCTTTAATGTAAATAGCTTATAAAATTTTGTGGAAATTTAGATAATATATTTTATAGTACAATTTTCTAGGTTATTAAAAAATTTATATAATTTTTTTATTATTATAATAAATATTTTATTTTCTATTTTCCTAAATTTTTTACAATCCACATTCAAATTTTATTAAGAGATACCTTATCGCCCGCCGTACTGAATTATAGTTGGATCGTTTTTTGCTCTGACTAGGAAAAAAGTTGACATGGTCACCCCGAATCTCAAAATTTTATACAGCAATAATAAAACAAAAGGCAGTTGCAAATCAAATGTACAATCTATTCACTAGTTTGTCTCTATGACCATCACACGAACACAATCAAACCGAAAGTTAATATGCCTGCATTCTCAATAAAACGACACTTGTGTTGCAGCGGACGACATCATTTGGTATTCATCACCATTGGTGAATGAATTAATTCGTACCTGATGGATCAAGAAGATGATGAAGGAGACGACGACGGATTGAAAACTTTCTGCTCGCCGCAGCTGAGAACTTCGTGGGATCCAGCCTCTTCACGGCCAATGCCCATTAGATCGAGGTAGTATTGATAATGCGAGATCATATTGTTCATGGATTCGTCGTCGCCTTTGCCACAAACTTGATCGCCGTTTAAAACGTTCATGGTGGTGCCGAAACCAGGAAGACGTTTGGCTTCAGTGTCGTTCTTTGTTGGCTTCCATTTTCCGACGAATATGTCGTGAGCCGACGGAATATTCTTTTTGACCGGCGTCATCCACCTCCAAATTGCAGCCTGGAAGGCTAGAGTCGCATTGTTTTCAATGTACTCTGGATGGTTCAACAAATCAACTTTCAAAGCCTCTCCTGTTTCACCATAGTTGTAGTTCCTGTAATAAAAAGAAAATATTTGGCATTGAAAAAAATTATTAAACAACAAGATTCGTTTCAAGCTACACCTTAAGGAGTTGTTTGAGACCGTTGTGTTTGTGCTTTAAGTGTTATTCTAATTTCATTTCAAGCTCCAACTTAATTTCAAGTATGAAATGATTCTATATGCATTCTACTCTACCAAAAGACACTTCATTAGCAGCAAGTTACCTCTGAAATTGCTTGGGAATAAAACTCATGGAAAATTATCTGATTTTCAATATTTCTTCTTCACAGAGAAGTTTTACATACCAGTAGATAGGCAAGGCGCCTCGGCCGTGGTACGAGACGCCGGGCGTACAGGGATAGGTGTATTTGAAATCTTCGTTGCAGTACATCTGGCTGGGACTCATTTCCTTGTTATAGCATAAACCCCAAGCCAACGGTCCACCCGTCGCCACTCCATAACCACCTGAGATCAAATGAATAACCAACATCGTTATTAATGAAGGCTTCGTATAGTAACGTTAACTATATATGAAGCAGAGATCACGTCAGCATTTTGTTACTTACATGAAGTTTTGCTTCCTACGTGACCAAGAAAAGCAGCAACCTCCTTCTGTCCCATTAACTTTCCTCCGGTGGTTCCGAACCCGTGAGGCTGATACAGTGCGGCAGCAGTGACGAAAGAATGGTAATCCCAGAAACCGACTGCGTGAGCTACAGGAGTATTACGCTTTGCGAAAAGGTTCTCAAATTGGTAGGTTTGGAAATAGTCTGATATAGTTTGGTTGCAACAATAAACGGAAAATCCTTTACATTCCCATCCTTTGTCGCACAACTTCTTGCCCTTTACGATTTTGACCGTCGGCTTCACCGCAGAGTCTCCGTCGTCGCCCTCAACACCCGACAATAACGTAGCAACTGCTAAGAGAACCAGCACTTTCGCCATCTTTAGATCGAGGAGAGAATGTGTGTTGAGAGAGTTTAGTGGTGGTTGGTTCGAGAAAGGAAGAAATTCATTTGATTTATACATGAAGGAGAGTTGTGGAGGAAGCTTTTGGTGGAGTGGAAGTATGGAAAATGAGTGGCCAACTCAGTCAGGAGCAAGAGGCTTTTCATGGTTGGAGAAAAGGGCATTCCTTTTATTCTTCGTAAAGTGGAAGCAAAGAAATACTTCAATATATCGTGGGGTTAATTAATTTCCAAACTTATTATTACTCTTTCTATGGAAAATAAAATATTTATTTCCTTGAAACAAACACCATTAAAAGTGTATTTATGTTTGTAGATGTGAAATAAATATAAATTCTACAATGAATTATACAAAATATGAATTGGGTGTAAGCCATATTAAGTTAGACAATGTTATTATATCACAAAACTGTTATTTAGAACTTTATTGATATAAAATAATTTTATTTATAATTATTGTCTTAAACAAGTTCATTTTAGAGCACACAAACATAAATTAAAATAATTTTTATTAAATAATTACTGTAAAGAATAATTCATTCTTTTAACCTCTTATTTTTAAGGTAAGAGTCTAAATTAATTAGATATTCTATTAAGAATTTGTTGAATAATTTTTTGATAAATTTCTATTTTTATAATTTTTATATTATTTTGATAATTTGCCATTTTTACTTCTTTTTTTTAATTAAAAAAATCAAGGTCCCAAGTTAGGCCTCATGTTGTATTTGGTCCAATGTGGGCTTCTTAAAATTTCATTTTGGACTGAGCTTAATCATAAACACTAATGCATATACATTTCCCAGACAAGCCCCGTCTTTTGCCTTCTATGATTGAATTTGAAAGTCAGCGGGCCCCGTGTAACCGCGGTCCTGTAAAATGGACTTTTCACAACTCGTGCTGTGAATGAAGACGTGGGCAGCGTGTCCAATAAATGTTGATAAAGCCTAAATGTGGACCATCTAATTTTTTTGCTTTCACATGGGGTCGGCTGATTAACGGACAATGAGGCAAACACGTCGTCGTCTTATCTAAGAGGTCTCGTCATCCAAATCCAACAGCAGTTTCATGTATTTAAATAGAAGAAAAAAAGAAGACGCGAAGTCCTGTAATTATATAATTCAGTCGCCGTAAAATTTTAAAGTATATCCAATGCAGCTGATGTATTATATAAATTTATTATAATTAACAATAATTAATCCGATAATAATTTATTGTAATCAAGGCTTTACTAAATTTTAATATTAACTCTTTACTTTATTATTATTTTTAAAATAATATTTTGTAAAAGTAACCAAAACAATTATCACACATGCCATTAAATATCGTGACCACATTTGAATTGATGGACGGAGGTGGCGGGTTTCTTTCCAGTAGTGACTGCATGCACGAGTGAAACGACAAAGTTTGAGGAAGGCGTTCGATTGTAATTAGACGAACCGGAATAACGTCCGATATCGTTTGAATTATAGTAAAAAATTAAAAATTATAATAAAAATTTAAAAATAAAAAAAGAAAGTATGAAAAGCATATTTTTTTACTTTAATATTAATTATATTTTCAAAATTATTAAAATAAAAAAGAAATTAAAAAAATATAAAACGTTAAATAAATGAGTAATTTAATTAGCACCCCCCACACCACCATGAGAGAATGGCATGGAAAAAGCTCAAGGCTCAAGGGCATCGTTGCAACAATATTTGACAATTAAAGCTCATTAATGTTTGCAATTTGATTGATTGGACCGTTAGTATATGAACATTAAGCTTCGCATTTTTTCGATGGACATCAATAATTTGAAGCTTCGACAACAACAGTTAAAGCGTCGGGTCACCCTACAATTGTAAGTAGCATGCATCTCTTAACCCTTTTATTCTTTCATTATAAATTTTATTTTATTTTTATAATTTTGATATATAAGTATTAATTTTAAATTTCTTTAAATGAAATAAAATAATAAAAAGTTTTTACAATCTTTTTTTAACTAAAAATAATCATTAATTTGCAAAGAAATATATTATAAAGAATTAGATAATTTTCTTGAAGATACTTTTATTTGTCAAGCAATAATAACATTTTTATTATAATTAATTTAAAAAAATAATCAAATTTGATTTAAAATTATATAGAGTGTTAATAAAATATGTCAATAACTAATGATCGATAAATTTTGAAAAAAAAAAAAGAAGAGAAATTTGAGAATATCAATAATAGAAAAAGATTTGTATGCATTTATTTTGAATAAAATATGTCAATTAATTAATATCGGTTAAATTGTTAGTATCTAGTAATTAATCTGTTTCATTTAAACGATGCGGAAAGAAAAAATTTTACGAGTAAACAAAGTAATGTAACAAAAAAATAAATTATGTTACTTTGATATATTGTAAAATTAAAATCATTGACACAAAATAAAAATTATTTTTACTTTAATTTCACAAAAAATTTTAAATTTAAAAATAGTTTTTGTGAAGATGGAAATAAACGAGAAAGGAACAGCAAAACAAAGCCAATCAATCCAACATTACGATGCAGAAGAAAAGTTAGGTAATCACGACACACGTAGCATTCTTAACTTTTTGTGTTTCTGATTCTTGCGTAGACTTGTTAGGTTGATTTTGAAATTGCCAACATTTAAACACTAGTATGTAATCAATTTTCCTCGTACACGTGGTTGCACCGATTGTATTCGTGCAAAGGAAAATATGAGGTCGACATGATTTCGTACGTTTTTAAAAATTAAAAATTATAATAAAAAATTTATAAATTATTAAGAAAGAGTTGGAATTTCTATAAAAACTTAAAATAATTTTATTTACAAGTAAATGATGCTCATTTTTCAAATAGGCATGTTAGTTGATAGTATTTATTTAAATCTCTCCTTTTTTATGCTTATAAACAAAAAGATGTCAATAAAAGTAACTAATAAAAAAAATAAGATGTACGAAATATGATAATAATTTTACTTATTTAATATTTGTTATCATATATTAAATATAAAAATCACAATTTCAGTTTTATTATAATGTCAAGCATTATCGGTAAACATTATAACGTGAAGATTAATTTAACAATTTGCCTGAAATTGTATACATTATTAATATATTAGCAATAAAATGAGTGTATATCCCTTTTATTTATTAATTATTTTCTTATAATATTTACCCCAATATTATAATTTTTAATTTATAAAAAGGTGCGTCCACCAGGAGTCGCCCTTAATTATAAAGTTTCCAAAGAGCTAATCGCGTGAAGGACGATCCACCCGACAGAAAATAATCGGGTAGTTGCCGTATGCGTGTTACATCCTTTTCAGCGATAGAGAAACATCATCAATTTTTTCAAAGATTATACAAGTCGTAGGGCCCAGTTCAACTCGGCGCTGGAGGCGTTAATCCGACCTTACCCTATCCACGACCACACGGAAGTCCGTTGATAAACATTTCAAATATAAGGTACTGTTATTGAATTGATTATTGGCACCATCATACTTTTCAATCTTCCTCTTAATTTTATAATCAACCATGCTATATATATTTATTATGATTTTCAATTTATTAAAAAAGGTTGATATATATACAAAAATTATTTTGAAATTTTAATTGTAAGAGTGATAATTAAGATGGCGATGGTTATAAAAAGAATAATTTAAAATATTTGTAACAATTTTATAAAATAATTTCAATGGTAAGGTAATATTTCATATAAATTTAATTTTTAATATTTTAATTATCAAGCATCTGAATTATAATAAAAAAATAATCTTATATATTTTCTTATACCAAATTTAAAAGATTAATTTGTCTTATGTATTTTTTTAATATATTCCAAATTTAACTCTTATATATCAATGTTCATCCTATTTCATATATAAAGATAAACTAAAAGTTTTAGTTTTAAAATTAGTGAGAAGAGAATCAACTTTAAGATAATTAAAAAGGATAATTTAATTTACATGAAATTATATAAAATAATGTATCATGAAGGCATTAAAGTTCAAGGTTATGCTACAGGACATACAGAGCATATACTTTATTTTATTTTTTTTATTCTTTTAACCTTTTGTTATAATTCTTACAAGTTCGAAATTATATTGAAATAATTAAAAAATAGGGAATAAACGTAAAATAACGAATGATACACAGGTCGTTTCTTTTTGACGCGTAAATTCTGTTGCGCTCGGTTTGATTTTTAGGGCAAGGATACCACACATTCAACGCTATACCGTATTTATTGCTACATAGGTTTCTGGGCGACGGAGAACAATCATGGAGAGAGACCATGGTAGGACTTTGTTTCACTTCCGCCTCAGCGCCAGCTACATTCCATCAAAATAAAAAAAAAATATATATATATATATATATACTGACAAACAGGTTTTCCTAATATTTTCTTTTTCACAGATAAGGGTATATTTTTCACTTTTATCAAATAGATCCTTTCAGATATTTACACGACTGATGAAAACATCTTTAAAATTTATTTTTTTAACCCATTAGAAGTTAACTTATTTGTACTGAATTATTAAGCGCGTGCTTAATTTTAAAATCTTTTACTTGAATGCTTTAGTTATAAGAATTTATTAAATTTATATCGTATTATGTCATGAATTTTGTAAATTTCATTTTAAAATGCTTAAATTTTTTGTATAATTATTAAAATATTTTAATTAATTATTTATATTTTTTATTAATTCATACGCTAATTTATTAGAAATTTGTGCTTGAATTATCATTCACTATTTCCTATTTTTGGTTAAAAATCCAATATCATTAGTGTTTTGTCTTTCAAAGGATTAAGGATATATTTGATATAAATGGACAACTATGCCGGTATTATTTGGGAAAACAAAACTATTTAATATCCGTGTTGTAAATATTATTAATTTATAAAATAGATAATAAATAATTGAGAGGCCTAATTAATATTAGTCACTACAATTTAATTCTCATACTTTTAAATTGATTTGAGATTTTTCCATTCGGCTCGAATGTTTGTTATACAATACGGTGTGGCAATTATATTTTTTACATAGTTTGGACTCATATTATAGTATATACTCGTGTCAAAATCTAAACTAAATATAAGAGAACACATGAAAGGAACTTGTAAGATGTATACAAGCAGTGGTACAGACCGATAGAGTGGTGAAAGCCACGTCAATCTTATCTTTACGCATTGGATTACAATGAACAGGGAATTATTTACATAGCTATGATATTTAGTAAATAGTTTTAATTAATCTAAATTGACAGTAGTTTTTTATAAATTGTAATTCACCTTATTTATTGCCTATTTTATAATCGAGTCCACCATTTGGTCTTAGCTATTGCTATTTGTCTTTCAGTTGAGCAGAAAGTTTCAACACACAGTCTGTTATCATAAAATTAGGTGATTATCAAGTTTTCTTTTTGTTCTCTGTTCGTTTCAATTTATAGATTTATACTTTGTTCATGGATGGATATTTTGTACATGTAGATGAACAGAGATTGAGGTTTTACGGTTTAATTGCCGGTTGATTAAGTTTTAGAGCGAGTAATTCGTAATTCCAGCAGTTTTCTTATGCGATGGCTGAGCAACTTGTCGGCTCGGAGATTCATGGATTCCGTACGTTGAAAGGTATGGTCGTACGCACAATTATGGAATTCTTTAACCACTGTGTTTCTGCTTGAAGAGTTTGAAGCATTTTTTGATCATGTGAATTGACGGTCAACAAGTTGGTATTGTTGGCTGTGGAATTGGGGGTTTGCTTACTTCAAAGTGTTTATGTTGCTTTTTGAAATAAAAATTTTGGAAGAGATAAAATTGGAGCAAAATTTTAGACTCAGAGAAGAACGGTAACGGTTCATGTGTGATACAACTATTAATTTTGTGCGTTTTGTTTGAGCACATAATCACTAACCTAAATTTTTAAGATGATTGGTTGGATTTTATGAATCTTCATTAGGCGAGGGTTATGAGAGAAACAAATCAGCTAATTGATTTTCTTGTTTTCTTGTTCCGTCGACAGATTTGGATGTTTCTAACATGATGGAGGAAGCCAAAGCGAGATGGCTTCGCCCTAATGAAATACTGGCAATACTTTGTAATAGCAAGCATTTTTCAATCAATGCCAAGCCAGTTAACTTGCCGAAAAGTAACTACTCTTTGCCAATTTGTTATTTATAAGGCTTCCCGACAGATGTTATTATTCATCGCCTCTTGCTGTTGTCTAGTTTCACCATTTTCCTTATCCTCTTTTTTTTCTTGTATTATTCGATTGAACTTAGGCTCAAATGAAAGTAAGATAGGTTTAATTGAATATGTTTTCATTGTCACATCTGAACTCAAATGAGCCTCAACCACCCCCAACAACTAGTTGGGTTTGGCTGGGGATGGATCTTATTATTGATGTATAAGACTCTGGTGGATCTTGGTCAGCCAATAAAAATATAATGTAAATAGAAGCAATTCCAAGTTATGTTTTACGTAAGACTTCAAGCATATGTAATACTTTGTATTTGGTTATTGACTCTTAAATATAGTATACTTTAGAAGCATGTTTCTCACTTGAATTTGATAAAATTTGCCAATGTCTTCTAATGTTTGTTAGTTATCAACCAAAAGAAACAATTAAGTACTGATGTTGGTATATTGATCTTCTTGTAAATAACAGGTGGCACTGTCGTTTTGTTTGACCGTAAGATGCTTAGGAACTTTCGGAAAGATGGTCATAACTGGAAGAAGAAAAAAGATGGGAAGACGGTTAAGGAAGCTCATGAGCACCTAAAAGTAAGAATTTCTTCACTTTATTGTGTGAAATTGATGTATATATTTAAGCTGCTTTAGCTAGCTTAGGGAAGATGGAGTGTTTTCAGTTTGAGGTTTGAGATTTTAATTTTCATAAATATGTGAGAGTAAAAAAAAAATTGAAAAGGCCAAGACTTCATGTTCTCTGGATGGGCATACTGTATCATTTTGAGATTTGAATTGAGTTTTTAATGATTGATTGAATGCTTTGTATCTCTGTTTGCGAAATTGAATATTAAATCAATATACTCTTTTCCATTTACTTCTGGGAGCTCTGTTATAATGTAATTGTCATTTTTTTCCACGGTCTAGGTTGGCAATGATGAGAGAATTCACGTATACTATGCACATGGCGAAGATAGCCCAACCTTTGTCCGTAGATGTTATTGGCTACTTGATAAGTATGTATCTCATGGATACATTGTTGAAGCATTCGTACTTGTTACACATATTATATACTTTGACGTAAAGGAGAACCTGTTCTCTCTCTTTTGCACAGTGTATACTAAGGTTCCCTTACCTTTGGTTTTGTTATCATCTTTGTTTCAGGACTCTGGAAAACATAGTCCTCGTTCATTATCGTGAAAAACAGGAGGTTGGTCTCTCCTTGACTCATCTGCGGTCACTAGTGTTATGTTAGAATGGGCGCTTGATTGGGAAGATGTATCATTTTAATGCTTTTTCCATGAACTATCTTTCATTGGATGCGTTAACATAAGCCTTGCAGTGACATTTAAGGGAATTGCTCCAAAACTCTATGTTGGCTTCAGAAAGATTGAGCCTCTTATGAGATGCAAATGTGATGTATTGAGGCATTCGCGGATCTTAATCCTTTTGTCGTACACAAAATGTTTAAATCCTGGTTACTGGATTATGGTGTTTATAAATAGCCTTTCATTATTTATATGTGAAGTCTTGAAATCAAAGTTATTCGAGATCCTGAGAAAATTGCTTTTGGGGCCCCCATGAACTTATTGTTCTCCCTTATAAATGTTTGAGATGATATGGAACTAATATTTTACTTTGTCCATGTTGTTAGCTGCTTGCTAATTTTTTTGGGCTGTCCTAGTTCCTCAAAATGATTGGCGGATTATACATTTTTTGATTCCATGTATGTGTACTAATCCTGTTTACCTTGCAGTGTTTTGTATTGCATTTTAGGTGTTAATCTTTCATTCACTAGGAATATATATAATTTTTTAATAATGGATAAAATTTGCGTTGCAGTTTGTATACTAAGTGCCTTATCTTAGCTAGAAGAAGATCGACTTTAGTGTTATTTAAATTTAGACAGTATAGTTGCCTTAAGAAAAAGGAAAAACGGAAAAAAAAAAAAAGAAATTAGACAGTATAGATAGAAGCATGATACCAGATCTCTTGTTTGCTCGGTGATAGGATTGGGGTTTGGCATTTTTATGCCACCAGGGTTCAAATCCTGGCGGAGAGATAAGAGTGAGAGATTGAGAAAGCGAAGAGAGAAGCTTCATGATTAACCATACATGTGCATAAAAAATACATCAAGGTGACATATTTCTTTGAGAAGGCAAAGATCTACTTTGAGTACAAGTCATCATATTGATGCATTCATTTTAGACAGTCTTATTTAAAGTTTGCAGGTCTACTTCTATAAAATTTGGATGTGGTTTCACCATCTTTCTTTATCGGTATCAAGCATCATCATACCAATATTTTAGTTTTAGAGACTGACAAATTTTTCTGATGTGCCCAATATTTTTGAGCCTCCAATATGCCATCCCCAAAGAAAATTGATTTATCAATTTCTTCGTATCCCTGACTTAAGACATGAAAAGTGCTTCTGAAGTGCTGGACATCTGAACTTTAATTTGGGCTGTTGTTGTTTTACGATACAGGTACAGGGTTCCCCAGTCACCCCTCCAAATTCACATTCTGGTTCAGTCTCAGACCAGTCTAATACTTTGCTTTTGTCTGAAGAATTTGATTCTGGAGCTGGTCAGGCATTTTACACCAGAGAGAAAGGTCTACAAGGTAATCTGAGAAGAAGAAATCCATATTGAATGTCAAATATTTCCAATTTTAACTTGATAGTTGCATTTCTATGATATAATGGGAATTCTTGGTTTAGCTAGATCCAGAAACAAAGTCACTCTTTCTTTTTAACGAATCAACAGAGCCAAACGACAATCTAACAGTCCGAAATCATGAAATGAGGCTTCATGAAATTAATACACTTGAATGGGATGAGCTTGTGGTTGCAAATGATTCTAATGGTTTGGCTGAACCTAGAGGAGGTAAGAACGAGATGATAGTTATGGGTAAGCTGGTAGTTTAATTAGGAAGTTGTTATCTGGGTCTTGCCTGTATTGATTCTTTTATTCATTTATTTATTATTTTTGGTGGCAGACAAAGTTTCATACTTTGACCAACAGAATCAAACTACAATAAGTGGGGCTGTGAATAATGTAAGCTTGGATTATTTACAGTTCTGAATTGCTTCCTTTGATCTCGTCTATTCCATGTGAAATTCTATTTCCTAGCCTTAAACATTTTTTTTCCTTCCTTTTGAGCACACTAATGGTCTCATTTAGTTTTGTGCTCAACGTTATGTTGCACGAGTTTTTTTTTCGCCTTTACTAGTTTTGAGTATGGTGGTTTGGTTAACAAGACTAGTTCTTCAAGCAGTTAATTGCCAGCTTTGACATTAGGAATGCTATTTGTTAGTTTTAAATACCATTACTCTTGATAGTTTTCATACTTCCCAGTGATTGGAATTCGATTACTTACATTTGTTCCTTTGTCTTCTACTGTGGTGATTTTTGTAATCTGGTTGTCGAAATTTCCATGGCGTAACTACAATTTGATTATATAGTTACTTTTTAGCAATTTAGTGAGGCTATTCAATGCACTTTGGTACTGCAGTTGTATAATCCTCACCTTATAAACACCATTGGACTTGTTAGCTAAATTCTGCCATGCGTTGCATCCATTAATATATCATTAAAATTGGTCAAGCAACCTCCTTTTGTTTCATTGCTCATATTTTCTAGCATAAATCAATTAATCTGGTAATTCATCTTTGCAGGGTAGCTCTCTTCGATCCTATGATTTATATGCTGAAGTTTCTTCTGATTTGAATATGAGCCGGCCAATTGCCAATAGTGATAATGTTCAATTCAATAATCTGGATGGCATTTATAATCAATTGATGGGAAGTCAATTGAATCTAAATGTAGAGAAAAAGGAGTCTAGTGTAGTGGGCTCTGGTGATACCTTGGACATCTTAGGTGGTGATGGTTTGGAGAGTCAGGACAGTCTTGGAAGATGGATGAACTACCTCATGACTGGCTCCCCTGGCTCAGTGGATGATCCAGCGCTTGATTCCACTATTTCAGCAGGTCATCAGCAATATACTGTTCCAGAGCATGCATTTATCATAACGGATATTTCGCCTGCTTGGGCCTTTACATCAGAAAAGACAAAGGTTTCTATTCCATTTGCTACTTTCTTCTGTTAGCATTCTGTTGTGTTACCTTTTGTGGTTTTTTCTCAATATAATGGACGGAGAAGAGCCTCTATGTGGACTCATAAGTCTTGATCTTCTCAAATAATTAAAATAAATGAATAGATAAGTGAAGGAGCCTTTCTGTTTTAGGGGTATAGAATAATTTAATAAAAAAATGGAAGCACGCCATTAGGTATGCATAGATGTTAGAACTACAGTTTAATGCATACATATTTGTTTAGGCTTACACAAATTGGCAATGAATGCCTATAATAAAGATATATGCATATTCAGTTGGTATCATGCTCATCGCTCTAGCATATATGTTATTGCTTTGTCAATGAGTAAGAACAGGCTACTGTATAAGAATTGATGAACCAAAAGAAAAACAGAGCAAGAAATATATCAAAGTTCATAAGATAACCGTGAGAGGTTGGATAGCCTTAGTAGGCGCTTGCATAGCTTTTTTATCAACCGGTAACACTTTGCTCTTAACAGTTTTACTGTTTTACTGGACTGCCTTGAATCCATATAATAGACTAATACATCTGAACTCATCATAAAGTTAAAAGAAATAAAAAAAAATTTCAAAAAAATTTTGAAGTTGAGAGGAGGATCAAAAGTATCCTTTTTCCTAGTAGATTGAGTTACAGGTGGCTTGTCATAGTCTTAGTCCAGTTTCTGTATTGCCAATGGCCGCCTATTGGTTTCTCCTTTGTGGTAGATTAGGTTATAGGGTGAATTACTGATTTAATCCTGAAAGATGGCGTATGTATTATTTTCTGAGGAGAAAAAAGAAGTTTGCATGAAAATATCTAAGTTCAGTTTTGCAGTTTTGATCTTGAATGCTTTGTGTTCTTGAGCTCTACCAGTTTTTTTGTTGCTTTTATTGTAAAACCTTGATGTTACTTAATTGTTGGTGCAGGTACTAGTCACAGGATTCTTTCGCGAGGATTGTTTAGATCTTGTGAAGTCCAATATGTTCTGTGTTTGTGGTGATGTATGTGTGCCTGTGGAGTTAGTTCAGGTTGGGGTGTACCGCTGTTTGTTACCGCCACATTCTCCTGGATTGGTACACCTTTATATGAGTCTTGATGGCCATAAACCTATCAGTGAAGTTCTTAATTTTGAGTATCGTACTCCTCAATTGCAAGAACCTATATTTTCTTCTGAAGAAAATTCCAAATGGGAAGAGTTTAAAGTTCAGATGAGGCTATCTTATCTGCTTTTCTCTTCATTCAAGGGCCTTAACATTTTATCCAGTAAAGTGTCACCAAATGCCCTGAAGGAAGCTAAGAAATTTGCCCATAAAACTACTCATATTTCCAACAGCTGGGCATATTTGGTTAAATTGATTGGAAACAACACGACTCCATTTGCAGATGCAAAAGACCGTTTATTTGAACTCACTTTGAAGAACAAATTGAAGGAATGGCTGCTCGAAAGAGTAGTTGAGGGCAGTAAAACTAAAGAATATGATGTTGAAGGTCAAGGAGTAATTCATTTGTGTGCTATTCTTGGATACACATGGGCCATTCATTTATTTTCATGGTCGGGCCTTTCACTAGATTTTCGAGATAAATATGGGTGGACAGCTCTTCATTGGGCTGCATTTTATGGAAGGTATGATTTTACAAGATATCATATAATTTATCTGAATATCTATGTGACTGTTTAGGTTTACTGCTAATGAGAATATAGTAATTTCTCCAGCCTCATCGTCACTCACCCTTGTTAAGAGAGCTTGGCTCCGTTGTTATTTTGTAGACTTTGTAGATGACCTTTTAGTTCTGGTTTCTGTTGATTTTTTATTATATAGGCATTTGTAAGATTCCTATATCGAAGGTTAAAAGTTAACTTTCAAGTTGGAAAGTCCTGTATGCATTATGTAAATGGATTGGGACTTATACTCTGCTTCATATTGGTTTTGTTCGTATTCTATTGATCGGTTTCTGTTATGGATATAATCATAAAATATCACCTCTGCAGGGAGAAAATGGTTGCAGCTCTTTTGTCAGCTGGAGCAAAGGCAAACTTGGTCACTGACCCTACTTCAGAAAATCCTGGTGGATGCACTGCAGCAGATCTTGCCTATAAGAAGGGTTATGATGGCCTGGCAGCTTTTCTTTCAGAACATGCTCTAATAGCGCAATTCAATGACATGAACATAGCAGGAAATATTAGTGGCTCCTTGCAAAGAAGCTCAACGGATACATTAGACACTCAGAACCTTACGGAGGATGAAGTGTATCTGAAGGATACTTTGGCAGCTTACAGGACAGCTGCAGAAGCAGCGGCACGAATTCAGGTTGCATTCAGGGAACACTCACTAAAAGTACAAGCTAAAGCAGTAAAGTCTTCTAATACAGAGGAGGAAGCGAAAAATATGATTGCTGCAATGAAGATTCAGCATGCCTTTCGCAACTATGAGACAAAGAAAAAAATGGCAGCTGCTGCCCGTATCCAGCATAGGTTCCGTTCCTGGAAAATTCGTAAAGAATTCCTTAATATGCGTCGGCAGGCTATCAAAATTCAGGTAATTTCCTCTACCCCCATTTTCTTGCTAGCCAAATTTAAGCGTGATTAGTTGTGGAATGTTATGCACATTGAAGATCCCAAACTGACTAAACTGAATTGCTTTCTATTCTGATGCAGGCTGCTTTCCGGGGTTTCCAAGTACGGAGGCAATATCGTAAGATTCTCTGGTCAGTTGGGGTGCTTGAGAAAGCAATTCTGCGCTGGCGGTTGAAACGAAAAGGCTTCCGTGGACTTCAGGTTGATCCAATTGTCACTGATCAGAACCAAGAAAGTGACAGAGAGGAGGACTTCTACCGAACTAGCCGGGAACAGGCTGAAGAGCGTGTTGAGAGATCTGTTTTACGGGTTCAAGCCATGTTTCGTTCGAAGAAAGCTCAAGAAGAATATAGGAGGATGAAGCTTGCTCATAATCAAGCGAAGGTGGGTAATTACACAAAAATTAATGGAGTTGCATTGCAATGTGTATTAGTTAACCAAATTATCTCATTTCATGCAGCTGGAGTATGAAGGCCTTCTTGACCCAGATGCAGACATGGATGATTAAAGAAAGAGGAGATTATCTCCAAAGGTTCACAATCTGACTGTAATAGAGGAAGTCTGTGGGGAAAAGGACTAATCTGCGAGGAAGCTTGTAGTTGTGCATCCTGTACATGTGTATATGACTAGGTAAAGTGTGCATTCTTGGCTCTTTCAAACTGTTTTGAGATTTTGAGGGGTCATGATGTCAAGTGTCAATATCAACTAACGCTAATTGCTAGTGCTACTTTTTTGAGCCTTGATCCCGGGTTATTGTCTTGTGTGTGAGATGATATAGGTTTAACTTGATTTGAAGCAAATTGGATTTAGGCAGTATTGGCATTGTACTTTGTGCAGTTATGTGGAAATTTCTCCTAATTCTGGTTCCCTTGTAATTGCAATCTTATTACTTGTATTGCTGTGACAATGAAGTTTAAAAATCTAGGGCTACGAAGTTTAATACTCAAGGCGTTGGAAAATGCACGAAATTGGATGTCAAATGGATATATTTTTTAGTGGTATGCGAGCTATACTCTATACTCAGGTGAATGTCATCATTTTTCCCATCAAAAAAATTCGGAATAGTGAGTACGATATATATCTTTGTCTGTCTGTCTGTCTGTCTGTCTATCATCGATGTCAGGGTTTTCTTGGTCTCGGGCACATGACAGAAATACAGAATACTCGTTCAATGCTTTATGAAATTTTCCGATTATGATTGAATTTTCCGAAAGGTATTTAAGAAGATGATGTTGGTAGTCGTTGGAAATCAACACTGTACCTTCAAATATAACTAGCTTCTGGCTATGATCATTAAAAGCGAAATTTTCTTTCAAAATACAGATGGGTAATACTGCTGAGCAAATATTTTTATTTTCATAATCTTTTTATGGAAAGATACTATTTTTGTTTTAAATTAGTAAATTCTTTTTGTTTTTTGTTTACTAAAAAATCAAAATAAGTTCAAAAAATGGTGAAAGAACGCTTACCACTAATCAGTTCGATTCATCACTTCATATTCAGCTTTCAAAAGGCTAGTTTTTCAATTCGATTCAATTTTAATAGAAACGGAACAGAAACTAATTTTGGCTAGCTCTATTAACCAAGACCTACTCAACTAATAAACGGGGTGGAAATCTATGATCAAGTTTTAATGGCTACGTTGTCATAGGACCACTAATATAAGGCTACAAGAAAAGCCTTATTTGGCAACAACCTCCCATATACGGCGATTAATGAAACCAACTGAAGATTGCAACGAAGTTTGACGTTCAAATCTCGCAGGCAATAAAATTACATCATTTGAAAAACAAAATTGTTTTACTATTCATTTTTATCAGTGAAAAGAGAGCAAGCAAGCACAACAGTTTTTTTCTTGCCAAAAAAAAAATAATACAGAAGGAGGTTTGCGAGCAACCTAATATTGACATTAAGGTAACTATTGAAGACCATATATTGGATATTTTGCACCAACATTTTATTATACCCCAAGTACAAGCTATTATAGAGGAAACATAACGAAAGCACTAGTGTAGGTAGCATGCATTCATTCTCTTCTCAACTTTGTTTTGCTTATTTGATGTGCTGTGAGAGCCATTGGAAACCATCACCATATCCCATTTTGCGGACAATGCTGCACATGAACACTTCTAGTGGGCGGACATTTCTCTCATCGATATTAACTTTCCCCTTGCCTGTGGTGAAGTTAGTCAGGCCCATGTAGTAACGCAACTCATCCTCTGAGGCAGCATATGGTATATCGATCTTGTTTCCCAGAATGAGAAACGGGACGTTAGCAAGTGATTCTTCAGAGAGAAAGGCATCAAGCTCCCTTTTTGACTCTGCAAATCTCTCCTTGTCATAAGCATCAACCAGATAGATCACAGTATCAACCTAATTGAAATGATGAAAAGATTGCATGTTGTTGAGAATTTAATGCAACCGCAAAATCAGCTTTGTCATCAAAAGAGTCAGCACGCAGACCAATTGATGCTATGAATTAATCAAAAACGTAATGAAGTATATCATATGGCAAACAGAAAAGCACACGAACCAAGATCCATTAAAGGGTCTAAACAAAAAACTGAAGATTGCTGGCACGCACTAGAAGTAGCTGCACTTGGCCAACAACCAAAGAATTGACACTATCCAAGTAAATAAGAACAAAAACATGAATCTACTTGTCAGAACCTAGGGAAAAGTTGCACAGAATAAATTTTGAGACAGTTCCTATTTTTGGAAAAACTCAATTAGAAACTATTACATACAATGCTGCATCACATTTTTTATACCCTAAATAAATAAACTGCCTCTTACAAATGACCAGCTTGCGGCTATGGGATCCCAACTAAGAAATTTTCCATTATCAATCTCGAACATTAAAATTTAAGATTATTGTGCACTGAGAACACAGTACAGTTATTCTTTTGGTGTATAATTGTTGATCACTCTCCACTACATTCAGTATGTACACAGAATGTGAGTATAACATGCACAAAATCGAAGTATTGAACCAACTCTTCACAGACAACAATTAGTAAGAAATTATGAAGATTTTAATCCACCTTGGCGTAGTAGTCTTTTCAGACTCTACGAGCAATCTGATGACCACCCAAATCAAAAGCCTTGAACTTGATTTTCCCAATAGTCAATTCCTCTGATGTTGGGTACTGTGTTGGCTGATGCTGTACTAATTTCTGCAAAAATATCATTAAATAATTACATCAACAAATCCCACAGCCACTGCAAACTAATAAAGTTTAATCTTTTGCTTATATACTGTAACCATGAATTTATGAAAATTAAACCAAATTCAAACCGAAAAACCTAAAATAAAAGAACAAATCAACAAGAAATTGCACGAGGAACATGTCCAGAACCAAGAGTAAGCAAACTGAAGCTCGGAATGAACCAAATCAAATATTTGTAACTAAATAAACAAACAATTTATTTATGAATTATAAGTTTTAACATCGTCTTTAAGCATGTGAAGAAGCGTTGTTTTGCCGGCATTATCTAGACCTAAAAATAGTACCTTGGCTTCCTTTTGCCATAATCCAAGCGACGCAAGGATTCCCTAGAACCAATCAACAAGAAACATTATTTTTTCTTTTTGTTTGGCAGGTAAAAAATTTAAACAGCACGAAAAGAATCAGCTGAGAAAATGATGATGGAAGTTTAAAACAAAATTTTGTCAGCATAGGACTCGTAACATGAGATATAGACAATTATATGAGGTGGCCTCGTAAGGCTAAAATTGGACCACCGGGTACAGCAGGTTTTTTCAAGTTTTGTACGCTTGTGGCCATATGATTAGAAAAGTAGTGAATGGCTCTTATGGAGACGCAGGGGTGAGAGACTTATTACGTGGAAGGAGGATCGATTATGGTACCGCATAAGTCAAGACAATGACGGACCAACCGTGAAGATTGGCTTGCGATATGGTAATACTATATCATTAATTTTTTGAATGTTAATATTATTGAATATATTTTATGGAAATTCCAAAATGGCAACAAAAGTTCCAACGCTATTCAACAAGAAGCAAAATCTAATATAGTTGCATACAATCTTGAAACTATGTTCTCAAAAAATAAGTGTAAATTGCTCAAATAATGCAACGATTGGTGAGAATTCATCATACCAATCAAATCACAACAGAATTTTTGTTTTTTCAATTGGACTGCAGTCAGACACAGCAAAAATATGACTGAAAAAATCCCAGAAGAATGAATTCATGGGCCATATGATATCACCAATTCTACTTGATATACTGAGAGAGCCACTTGAAGCCATCGCCATATCCCATCTTGCGCACAATACTGCACATGAAGACCTCGAGAGCTCGAACATTGGATTCCGTTAGATTCACCTTGCCTTTGCCAGTTGTGAAATTGGTCAGTCCAAGATGATAACGAAGTTCGTCTTCTGAGGCTGCATAGGGAATGTCAATTTTGTTGCCTAAAATGAGGAAGGGAACGTTGGTCAGGGATTCATCTGAAAGGAGAGCATCCAGCTCCCTTTTCGATTCTGCAAACCTCTCCTTGTCGTAGGCATCTACCAAGTAAACCACTGCATCAACCTGTTTCACCGAACAGAGGTGATAATGGTGGCATTAGTCATTTCAGAATGTGTTCTCAAGAAGGACAAGAGACCCACCACGTAAATATTAGCCAGAATATAACACAGCATTCACAAAATAAAATGATTAATACACTCTAGATATTCATTTGCATAGAGCAATCATTCCACCCTGAGAAATGGAGAACCTATATGCAATTTCCAGATAAATGCGTGGCTTATGAGTTGATCAATTGTCACAAAATATAGAAAATATTAAGCGCTGGAATTGAATCAGAATAGGCAACGTAAACAACTAGCAGAATAATTCAATCAATCTTTTTCTTCTTTTAAGGAAATCTATAAATGATGATATTTGAGGAATGATAATAGCCCTTTTCTTCTGAATATGGAGAGCATAACTCTCCAATTCAGGTCTAGAAGAAACAAACAACGGTAGATGCCAAATCCTTGAAAAGATGAAAGCCTGAACTGCATCATTATATATTCCACATGATTTGATAAATGTCAGCTATAATTATTCTGAAATAAAACTAACCTCTCTTCAAAACCACATTCTTAAAGCTATCATAATTGCTTCCAGAGAACATCATGTATGGAAACTACAATTAGAAAACCTCCCAAGCAACAGAAAAAGAGGTTATACCAGCAAAACTCCTATTGTCTATGTTCTCCTCCGATGAATCAGATAAACACCAGGAAATTTTATCTGGGCTTATGAAGGTAAAACACCATAAAATCAACAGACATCGAAAATTCAACTAAAGATTTAGTTGCTTTGGAAAACAAATATAACTAGACACAAATCAAAGCTGCAATTTTAAGCTGTCAAATATACAAAACTAATTTCATCTACATTCCATCCAGTTTAAATCCATTATGCCTTACAATCAAACCCAATTCTACCAATATATGCATAAGGAAAAATAAGTCACAAATCTACAAAATATACCACCAATCATTAACAAAGCCACAAGTAAACAGATCAAAAGAATTCATATATCAAATACCTTAGCATAATAATCTTTCCATACACGGCGAGCGATCTGGTGGCCACCCAAATCAAAAGCTTTGAACTTGATTTTCCCAATGCTTAGTTCCTCTGACGTCGGGTGCTGTGTTGGCTGATGTTGCACCAATCTCTGCAATCACATAAAAAAGCCATTAAAATAAAAACCCAGTTCCCGAATCTCACATTACATCATTCCCACGTCACAAAATAACAACACAACCAAGAAAAAAAAGAAAAACCTCGTCCTTCAACATATGAAGAAGCGTTGTTTTTCCAGCGTTATCAAGGCCTAAAAAGAGAATCTTGGCTTCCTTCTGCCACAAACCGAGAGATGCAAGAACGCCGTAGAACCAATCTAGGAGAAACATAGTTTCGTGTTCAGTGAAAGGAAAAACTAATGATATTGTTCGAAATTTTGATCAGATCGAGATAAAAGGCGCAGAGATCTACAGAGACGAGGGAGATTGAGGAGGAGGAGAAGGAAGAAAGAGCGACTGGTTTACTTGTACATTGTGTTGTTTTCTACGTTTTCCAGCTACTTCAGCGTTGCATAAAGCTAGAAATTAATTTTACGGTAGACTTTTTGCGCGATTTATTATTATATTTTTGTTGTCATACATGTGAATCAGAATTGCTGAGCTTGATTGTGCTTGTTTGTTTATTTATAGTTTTCAAAAACAAATATTCTTTTTCCAATTAAAAGGAAATAAATAATTCTTTTAGGTTATTTAGATATAATTATTTTAGCTAAATAAGTTTATAGAGTCTATAGACCTGCCACTTAGAACTTTAAAACAATGGATGAATGAATAAACAAATTGAAAAAAGTGATAAATTTCTATCTTTATATTTCTATTGTATAAATTTCTAATTATTGATTTTAATTATATTTTAAATTTCTTAAATGTAATATTTAGTTAAAAATTTTAATAAAAAATTCAAGATATAAAAAAAATTAGAAACTCCAACGAAAAAGATTAAAAAGTTGTACAAGACAACAATGCTTTGCTCGGAATTAATTACTATTTTTTGTCACTTGCCTAGCAACAGAAAATTATTGGGCTTTCTTGTTCATCCAAAAACCTAACCCCAACCCAAATATTGAAATCCAAAACAGATCCAGCCCAACCATTTACGAAGCACGATAAAAAACCTTTATCAATTAGGGCTTTACTCATTGTCCTGATCATTTGCTTCTCCGAGAAAATCTAGAAGAGCTGCAGACCGGTATTTTTTTTGTTTCTGAACGGTACGCTTTTCTCCCGATTTCTCCAATTCTTAAACTTTGACAATAAGAAATACTCGTCGTTATACGTCTTTGACTGTTATTGATTGTGTAGATTTATATTTTTGTATAGTTGTTTGTTGCAGAGATGGCGAAGTCGAAGAATCATACAGCACACAACCAGTCATACAAGGCTCACAAGAATGGAATCAAGAAACCTAAGAAGCAACGCCACACTTCCACCAAAGGGGTAATTTTTTTTTGTTTTTTCCATAATTTGTTTTACAGAATGAATAATTTTAGCATTAGTGCTATTTGTTTTGCCTACTTCTATTCTTTTCTTGCTAAGTTCGTTTTATTGGGATGATTATTTTCTTAATAAAATTAATAATTTTTAGCGTTTTTACTGCTTGTGCTGCTTGGTTTTATCAGCTGTTAAGATATTTTTGTTAAATTTCTTTTCTTTTCTTTTTTCTTTTTTGCATTGATTTTGGTGTATAGATGGACCCAAAGTTTCTGAGGAACCAGAGGTATGCTAGGAAGCACAACAAGCAAGGAACTGAATCAGCTGCCGAAGAATAAGACGCACATGTTAAAGAGAAGGCACTGTTACTGTTTCTCAATATACTCAGTTCTCAAGATCTAGCTTTGCCTTAATGGGGTATTTGTTTTTAGTACTGTAGTGAGTCAAGGACGACCCTTTGATGTATTGTTAATCCATTTTTATTTTGTGGGATCTCTTACTAAATTGATGTTTGCTAAAGATCTTAAATTTTGAATTTCTGAAGCTTTTAGCCAATTGGTCTTGCTCATTTGCGTTCACTGAGATTGAATTATATTGTGACTTACATGCAAATAACCTGAAAATCTAAAGAACTACAGTCTGGCGGGGATTAAACGAACTCTGTAGGCTGAATAAATTCCTCTGAATTCTATTGTATTTTTTCGTTTGTTTGTTGGTTAATTTTTCTGTCCTCAGGTTGATGCCCTAGATTGGGCTGGTATATATGAATTTCATATCTGAATTGTGTTTAGCTGCTAAATGGCATTCATGCTCAACAAGAGTTGTTGAAGTTATGGTTGCCCCTTTATCTTTACCATTTATAAGATCTTTTGGAAGGTGTAACAGGCTTCCATATCTACTTGACATTCTTGTTAAACCTTAATATTTTCCAATGTTTACAATGTGATGTTATGACTTGGTTTATGGTTGTTTGTAATTGGATGTTTTCTCTCATGTTTCTGGAAGTTGCTGTGAAACTACTTGGAATGGGTGGGACATTAATGATACAACAGCAGATTTCGTTTCTTGTAATCTGAGCGAGGCATCTTCCAAATTGACAACAGCTGTAATTGCAAACTGCGGTTGAATGCTAGCTCTTTGCTTACCTAAGCAAAGTAACGGTATTCATGGGGAGCTTTCAATTATGTTTAAGCAAAGCAACGGTATTCATGGGGAGCTTGCAATTATGTTAGGGCTCACAAGTCTAACAAATTCTTTTTGCGTCCTTTTCATTTAGCTTATGTTTACAAATATTGGAAACGTAAAACCAACTTTTCAAAAGTAAACTATAATGAATTTAAGTATTTCTTCTGCAAGGCACAAACGATGCACAATTCCAAGAAACCAGGATAGAAATGTCGTATAAAAATCTGCCAATATCTTCACCAGTTTGGGGTTGCTAGGCCAGTCATCATATTGATTAGTTCTCCTTGGAGACGATGCACAATTCCTTGATACCTCCTAACACAAGCAAATTTCTCCAAAATTTAATACTACCTAGTGCGGAGAAGCTTTAGACTGCAACGGGTTCACTTACTGGATTAGAAGCGTGAGCTTTAACCTGGCCCAGAAATTAAAAGTTATTTACCACCTTAGGTTAAAACAATTGCGAGTTAACTTGCATGGGGAGTGGGATCATATAAGTTCCATATTTGGAAAACTGCTATGTAACATGTATGATGAATATGAGCTTGGGATGATGTTGGAGAGAATATCCATGGATTTCCCCCATGGGATGTAAAACTAATGTAACTGTGCTTAGTATGCAAGTAGATATCAGAAGCTAACCTTTGCCAATTTGAAAAGTTCATCAAGAACTTCCGAGAGTGTTGGGTGCGCATGAACTGCAAATTTTATGTCCTGCATGATGTCCAATGTACATTTGTTTCAAAAAAATTATAAAAAAAAGATGGCTCCACAATATTTTTTTAAGGGAAATTATGTATTGTAAGCAGAAGCAGGTCTTATTCATATAGTAGCTTCGGAAAGAAGGCCACCTGAATACGTGTCCCTAGTGCAATTGCATTAGATGCCTCGTGGATAAGATCTGCAGCATGCAGCCCAAAGATATGAACTCCAAGAATCTCACCGTTGTCAGGTCTGTATATTAACTGCATAAAGAGAATATGAAAAGCAGTAGCGTAAGCTAGAAAGAAATAAAAAATCATCAGAGCAAAAATGATGGCATAATAAAATTTTCATAAAGGAATGGCACAAAAGGAATAGTAACCTTAGCAAGTCCCTCCCCTTCATTTTCTGCTAGGGCCTTTGTGTTAGCTTTGAAACTTGTCTTGGCAACACTTACTTCAAATCCCTCCTTTTCAGCCTTTTCCCTTGCTTCTGGCTGTGTGAATTTTGAGTCAAATTTCATAAACTAGAACCCCGATAAAAACTCTTTACTAAAAATAGAAGAATCTAACAAAACAGAAGGGTAAAAGAAAACAAAATCTGGTAAAGAATGTCAACATATTTAAAAACAGATGTGATCATAAGATTAAACATTCACCTCAGTCAATCCAACCATGCTAATTTCAGGATGTGTGAAACAGGCTGCTGGGATACTTGAATGATTAAGTACGTGATCTCTTCCAGTCACTTGTTCAACCACTGCATCAAGAGATCGATGCAAAAGATGGAATATAAGTAAAAAGAGTATCTGAAATTTTGAATAGAAACACAGTGAACTACTTGCTTTGTACCTGAAATTCCTTGTGCGCTGGCTGCATGTGCAAGCATCATTTTACCATTTGCATCTCCAATGCAATATAAGTGAGGGACCTGATATTCAAAATCAAGGGTCAGTAGCAATTGGTGACAGTCTTTTTGAAGAAATGTCGAGTGTGGAAATTCACGACGAACCAGGTTGCCACTAGCATCAATTACTCTCATTCGCTCATCAACAGGAACAAAACCTCGCTGTGTTACCACATTGATCTGAAAACAACAAGTAAATAAAAATATTAGTGGAACTCTAAATACATTTTTCTTTGTGGAACAACTTTAGATTTAATTATTGGATCCGTCAAGAAGACTTACATTCTCCAAACCAAGACCATTTGTGAATGGAGCCCTTCCAGTTGCAATTAATGCAGCATCCACCTATATAACAGAACCAAAAGCATAAGGTTATTGCAGGTACCGTGCACAGGACAAAATATAACTCTACAGGCACAGAAACAGAAAGTGGACAACAGTCAAAAACGGAAACCACAAATTGTACTAAAGCTTCCACAAAAGTGAGATTTAACTGATACAGGAAATGCAAGAGTATAACCTCAAAAAATACAGTTTCAAAAACCTGTGGCTCTCGCATTCTTCAGACTGAGTACATACTGGTAGCTGAAAGTTGACGGATAATTAACAAGTGCTAACATTGTTATATTTCAAATTTGATGCCAGCCAATTTGTAAATTTACCCAATACAGGCTCCGTAAAATAAATTTTCAAAATTAGACATTTCTGGCTCCCTAAATCAGCACTTACAAGTCCAACCAATCAGTTTCGTTAATTAGTCGGTACCATAGTGCTTCCACAGGACCATAAACAATAAATAATTACAGAATTTGTAAACTTGGGAGGGTACTTTTGTCCTCACAGGACATACGCTACAGAATAGGCAAGTGGTTTTCTTTGTAGCGCATTAACATATGAGCAGAGAAGTAAGCCAGATAACTTAAAATAGAAATAAATAGTGGTATTTCTTACAGAAATTGCCGAGGAAAAACACCAGTAATGTTACCTCCAAAGTATCTTTTGGTTCCTTGGTCTTAGCATCGATAAGCTCAATGGTGACTGGCTTCCCATCCTTTGCAGGAGTGATCTATAAAAACCAGTGAAGATTAGTGCATACTCTCAAAATGGCCACCCACAGAACAAACAAGTACAGTTTACCTTTGACGCAAACACTCCAGTATTGTAGTCGATTTTCCGAGGGTTTATCAGAACTCTTTGAGCCAGTTTACCAATCTCAGGATCAAATCCAGGCATAAGCTGATCTAGAGCTTCAATGAAAGTAACCTGCATAAACCTCCTTGATTATTTTGTTTCCTATTAGATGATCACACCAGGTTATAACAAGATCATAGGATCCAAAGATGATGAGAAAAGAGAAAAAAAACCACCTGCATCATTTGACACATAGGGAATCTACTGGTGATGCAGTAAAGTTTTCATTTTATCAGTCTTAATTGCAAAAAAGGAGAACTATATGCCTCTTCATGCATTCGAATTGTACATACAAAAGTTTATATTTTGAACAGACGACCACATAAGTAATTCTTGTTTACATCAACCCTTTGTCAATTTATGCTCCTCCCAATGGCATATTGTTAGAATCTTTATGGGAAAATAAGTTATTAACAACAGATGTTTATGCTCAGAATGACCCCCATAAATCAAATTGATATATCTATTCAGAGTGCGCAATCAACTATCAAATTGATCTATCTATCTATCTATACAAGGAAGAATAAAAGGCATTACCTCACTTCCTAATGCGGTATATACATCACTGAATTCGAGACCAATATAACCACTTCCTACAATTGCAATCCAGTCAGGAACATACTCCAATTTGAGTGCATGATCGCTTGTAATCACAGTCTTGCCTGCAGGTCATTACTAAATAATTAGAACAATTGTACGAGCTTGAGAAGACAGATGATTTGCAGCAAACTGGCATAAGGAGCCATCTATCAGTACAAGAATAATAAATTCAGAGACCATTCACCAGTAACTAGAGGAGAAAACATGTTTTTCCCAAGTATTGTTCGTTGGCCCTATCATGAATAAAATAGTTAATAACTTTGTAATCTGAATCATTTTAAGGTTGGATTCTCTGATGGGAAATGATATGTGGATTTATTCAATGTTTCTATTATAATCATGGTCTTTCATCTAACAACACCACAGATTGAGAGTTACACTCCCTGGAAATGTGGAGAAGAGACTGAACAGGAAACACACATTTTTCCCTTTTAATTTCACCTTTTTTCTACATCTTTCATTCTAGCAGCTATCATGCATTAGATTACTTGGAGGTAATTGTACCAAATGGAATCTACATTATATACAGTAAAATCTCAATAAATGAATGTTCGATAAACAAATAATCTTGCTTAAACAGTAAAATCTTCCTATCTCAAGTCGGGCTAGTTTACTAAATTAATAATCTTACTAAATGCATAAGAAAATAATTTTTTGAAAAATTCTTTAAGGCCCAATGAATATATAAATTAATAATTGACTAAATATAAAAAAATATAAAAATTTATAATATTAATGAATGCTTTATTTGATAACCTATTTTTTTTTTAATTCAGCTCTTTCTAAAAATATGCATATAAAATTAATTGTATTTTCTTTGTGCTTAAAACAAACTCAATCTCATTCTCAATTTTTTATAATACGTACACTACAGTAAGTATCTTTTTATATTATAGTAAGATGTAAGTAATTTGAAATCTAAGAGTTAAGACTGTTGACTTATTATAAATATTATGTTATACAACTATGAAACATTTTAAAACTCTTTTATCTTTTAGGACATTAAATTTTGGAGCTACAACCATTGTACACATATATTTATTAAATTATATGTATAATATGTATTAATTTTTCAGTTTTTAATTATATAAATCATTTTCCCATTTTTATTTCTCAATATGGAAGTGAATGTGAACTAAGATGAGGCATATATTATTGTTGGGTTTCACATCTGTACATAAATTGACAAGTAACTAATTTCAAAAGTACATTTCATCAAACAATTGATGAAGTAAACTTATAGCATGATAAGAATGCATATTTACCATCAACTTCAATGCCTTTGGGAACAAATGGAACAGAACCAGTGGCAATAATTATATTTTTTGCAGTCACTATGCTTTCAGATGAACCAACTTTCCCATACTTCACTCTTTGTGGACCCTGGAAATTTTCATAAACACATTACATATTTTAAGACAGATAGGATTTTGAAAATCATGAAGGCACACAATTTATTAGATAACACAAACTTGACTTACCGTAATTGTCCCAACACCAGCCAATATGTCAACACCAAGTGCTTTCATTGAATTTGTCAAATTGTTACGTATTTTTGTAGCAAGATTATTTGCATGATCAGCCACTCCCTGTCTATCATACCCAGCAGCTGCAACCTATCAAAAGTTATGACAGAAAACCACAGTAAATCCATATAAATTTTGTCTCCGTCATCAAAACATGTGATACTCAAATGTAAATGTGTGATTCTATTACCTGCAGACCTAATGCCTTCAAGTGATGTTCACTTTGAAGTTCACGCATCCGACCACTTACAGCCAGAAGAGCCTTAGAAGGAACACAACCTCTGTTCACACATGTTCCCCCCACAACATCGCCCTCGATGATAGCGGTTTTCAGTCCCTGCAACGATTAAATCAATAGTAGGAAAAGCAATTGAACAATTCTTAAAGTTCACGCCGTTTGAGGAAAATGTATATACACAAGATAATCATTAATACATAACAAAATCTGAATTAAATGCCGAATACAGGACTGATCTCAACGTCCCATTGTATTTGTATTTGTCACCTTCAAATTATACATTTTGTAAAATCCCAACTTCCCTCCCATTTAAAAGAAAAGACTTGGTTCTTTCGAATTTTCACAGCATCACGCACTTCTGATTCTCTACCAAAATACATTAAAACAACGCCACTCTGATTAAATCAAACGTAATTCCGTTTTAAGAAGCTCAGCTGAGCTGCAAATTTAAACGATAGATCAAATATTTTTGTACAATAAGGCAAAGAAGCACTGCGTAATGTCTGCTAAACACAACTAGCACGCAACGAAACATTTAAAAAATGTATACATGTGCTTAATTCGAGCTTACACTCAGTTACACTCCAGTTTTAACATAAACTGGTACAGAGCTTGCACTCAAAGGAGAAAATAAAGGAATATTCAAAAGATTCAGAGTACCTTCTCTACAGCATGCAAAGCCGCTCCGTGTCCGCCAACACCAGCTCCAATAATAATCAAATCGTAGTCGAACAATTTGGGAGGACTTCCATTATCCACCAGAGAAGCGTATACACTATTTCCTCTCAAACGACGCGTAGTCGAAAGGTGCGCTCGCTGTGAATTAGACAGAGTCAGAGAAGACTTCGCCGAGAAACCGAAGGCCTCGCGCCTCAAGCCACAGAATCGGAGATTTATCGGCTTGGAAGGAACGAGAGAGACGGAATCAAGTGTGCTGACGTGGCGTGATTGGGAAATTGTCGCTGCTGCTGAGGTGCCGGCGGGGGAGAAGGAAGAACAATGCATTTTGGTAATGGTAGACGAAATCAAACGGAGAAATTAACGTAGAGAAATGTGAGGAATTGAGAAAGGCAGAGAGATCTGAGGAGGAAATATAGAGAAATGTTTTCTGCGCGGGGCTTTGAGAACTCCGTTGAGGGGAGACAGAAAACTTAAGAGCGGAGATATCGAAGTGCGGCAGATGAACAACCTGCTACTAATTGTTTGCTGCTATTCCTATGGGACATACTATTTTGTTTGTTGTCCATCGCTATTATGGTCCGTGTTTTCCCCATCGAAACCTGCCGCGGGAATAAATTATATCTAGTCCCACGTGTCCAGCCAGATCAAATTCTGAAAAAGTAAAAAAGTAAATAGATAAAACAACAAATTAGGACGACGCACTTAAAAAAATCCTAACAAATTAATTCATTGATTTTATTGGGCTTTTAATTTAATGCAAAGGGCATTAATTAATCCTTTCAGTCCTCGCTTCCTGGTTATCCCTCTATAAACTAAAACGAAAATAATGTTTTTTTTTAATCCAATAATAAAGATTTAAATAGATTTAAGGATGAATTTGGAATTATCAAAAAAATGCTAAACATTTAGGATTTACGTTGTTTAGCACCTTTTATTTTAATAATTTTATAAAAATAGTTAGTATTTAGTTAATAAATGTCAAAAGTTAGTATGTGATTAATAAGGATCAAAAATACTTATATCTTAATTTAAATATTATATTAAGTATTTGGATAAATGATAATAATATTTTTATTTTATAATTATTTTTAAAAATAATAATTACTTGATATAATGTGTGTAATAAGAATAAATAAATAATTTTTTTTATATAA
Source organism: Trichilia hirta (assembly GCA_035221805.1). NCBI lineage: Eukaryota > Viridiplantae > Streptophyta > Magnoliopsida > Sapindales > Meliaceae > Trichilia > Trichilia hirta. The sequence goes on along the minus strand of JAWDEX010000010.1, from coordinate 2,882,940 downwards.
TATTATAAGAATTATTAAAAATTTATTAAATGTGCTTCCGCTTAAGCACTACAAAAATAATTTCTTGAAAACATCTCAACATGTGCTAAACTTAAAGTAATTACAAGCACTTCCAAACGCACTTAAATCCTTTGTACCACACCGAAAAAAATTTAGCAGTTAGAACCAATTAGCACTTATAATGTAAATGCAAAATGATTTGTTTATTAATGGACCATTTTTGTCCAATAATTAGTATATGATAATCAATTAAAATAAACTGTGGAATTTCAACACCTAAAATAGGCAAGTACATGTAAACACATTAATAACTACTCCAAAATTATTATTATTATTAGAACATATGTAAATTATATTTAGTTGAAGAAATAATTTTATTATACTAAAATTTTTACCATACAATTTATCTATTGATGCATAAAATTTGGTTTGGTGATGTGGGAAATAAAGCGTAGCCGAGCAGACTTTGAGTATCACATAATAAACTTGTAATTTAAGTATCACACAATAAACTTGAAACTATGTCTTAATCCCTAAGACTTGTAACCACAAAAATACTCAAAACAATGCCAACTGGCCTACAAAAATATTTCGATGCCTAAGTCAATAAGGAGCAACAAGACAGTGAAGCAGATAAGAAAAAGAGAAAAAAGAGTGTAAGAGTGCTATCTAACTGACATGTATTAGGTTTGGAAGAAAAGAGAAAATAAAATAAAAAACATGATGAAAAGTGGTTGAAGGATAAATAAGAGTTAACTTGTTCATTATTAGATTTGACCCCATTTTATAGGTATAGTTGCCATACCTCATAAATATGCCTCTATATGATTATTGAGGCATAGGGTTGACTAGTGGTTTTGTAGGAGAGTTGCATCATAAATATGCCTCATTATTATCTTGCACTATCTTTATGTATCTTGCCAATATACACGCAAGGGATAGTCTAACACATAATAGTACCTTGTGAAGATTAAGAAAAAGGAGCAAGATACAAAGTTTGACATGTGACCTCTTTCATTGTACTCTTATTTTTTGTATTATCAATATGCAATTGTCGAAAATGAGTTAAAAAATGATAACTCCCTGTTTAGCAAGAAAAATATTGAGGCCCTACATAAGTATATTCTTAAGTATTATTGAAGGGTTCATCTCAAAAGAGTTGGCTAATGCTTCTAATCCCAGGTTGAGGGTAAAGTTGACAAGGCTCTAGTTTTAAAAGATTAATACTTAGGTGAGTTTTTATTCCTGACCATGTGATAAGGATAATAACATGGCCAAGATAATAATAGGAAAGAGTGTTCACTTTCATTAATTAGAAATAATCCCATGACATAGTCTCAATTCTCAAATTAGGTTTTCAGTTAATTTTTTTGACATGGTTAGGATTATGTTTCTATTGTCTAGCAATTATAGTTGCTCATCGTAAATATTCCATACCCCTTTATTCATATATAGCTATTGACTATGGTACATAATTGTCATTGTTCCCATTTAGGGATGATTAAGACAAAATCTCATGATTTAGAGTTTAACATGTATTAGGAAGTAAATTAAACATAAAACTCAAAATTAATCAAATTAATTCAAAGTTTAAGCTAATCTTCAGCTTATTAAAGACTTGATTAGCCTTTAAATCACAAAGCCTCCAAGATTTTAAACCCTTGAGTGTAATCCTTGCCTTGGCCAATTCTCAAGAGAGAAAGGAAGAAAGCTTATTCTAAAAATGGATAATTATACTTAATTACTTAAAAAAAATAGAAAATTACCCCTTTATATATTTTTGGCTTAATTACTAAATGTCATTGATAGTATAATCAAAGATAAATGAGTTTCAAAGCTTTCATTGGAATCTTTCTAATAATAACAAGTAAAATAACTATTTTACCCTTATAAGACAAGTTAATATCAAAATGATCCTTAAATTAGTCAAATCATTTGACCAAGCTTATTTTAATTCTATTTTTGTATCAAAATATTAATGAAATATTGTAACTTACTTTAAGTTACAATTAGATCAATTTTATAAACTTTTAATTTTGTTAAACTATTTAATGTATAAATCATTTATATTTTTTAACATTACATTACTCCGAGAGTGTCAGTTCTTTTGCGAATAATATTTAATTTCTCTCAAGATAAGAACTAACACAAGATATTAGTTGTAACCTCTTGGGTTTATAGCGATGTTAGCCGTGAGTCAAAATTAATTTTATTGAACTCGTTTTAAACTATTCGAATACTCAACGACTATAATTAATATCTAGTAATATATTGTAGTCCCTAAACCATCACAAAAAATCTTCATTGAACCTTTTATATTTAATTATATATTTCATGTAAATAATCTTTTTCTATTTATCTAATCTCAACTAAGTCAGGACTCATGGATGTCAAAAATTTTAAATTCAGTCATATACGAATTATCAGTCAATATATGCTAAATTTATCTTTACGAATTCTTCGTATGACCTTATTAGTTCCTGATTAGTATTTATATTTCAGCCATTTACTAATGTCACTTGAGAACCTTAATTTAGATCGAGTCCACGAAATTTAAAAATCCTTTATATTGAGTCAATGAATTTTATTTGACAATCATTCGCATCTCAATATAAATATTACGTGATTAAATCGATTTTTATATACAAGATATATTTAATCTCGCATATTTATACCTTATAAATCATATACATCTATATCGATTAATAATTATGACATCTCATGTCTGAAGAGTAGTTAATACACTACTATAATTTGTAATAAATCATTGACTACATACTTCTATGTGATTTGTTATATCTTTGATCGCGTTCAACAAATAGTTATTTAATTGTTAATTCACATTAATGTCTTCATAATATAATTATCATGTCACCCATACTAATATCATTACATAATATTCAATAGAGACCTATGCGATATTGATGCCCATTTGATATCACTTTTGTAAGAAATAATTTAGATAATCTAATTATTTTGAATGATTCTTATGCGTCTTTTATTATTAATATGAGTAAATAAAAGAAGCAATATATACATATGAACAATAAATAATTTCTTTATTAACAAATATGTATAGTATATATTGCAATAATTCAATATAAAATGCCCAAAACTAACAACATGAATGTTTTATGATATACAACATTAACAAACTCTCACTTACACTAAAGCTATTCGTTATTATATCTAATACAGATGCTAGTTCAGCTACTTTTATGTCATCGCTTTAGTAAGAAAGTCAGTAAAATTATCTGTTAAAGATGTCTTTCTAATCAAAATCCTTCTAATGATAACAAGTTCTCTTAAAATGTGATATTTTTGCTGAATATGTTTTGATTTTTAGTATGCTCTTGATTTCTTAACTTATACGATAGTACCTGTATTATCATATAATATGCTTATTGGACAAGCCATACTGAGAACAATATTAAGTTCAGACACAAATTTTTGCGTTTAAACTGCTTTTTTAGCTGCTTCTGAGTAGCAACATATTTAATTTTTACAGTAGAGTCAGTTATTATTGTTTGTTTAGAACTTTTTCAACTGACATCATCTCCATTACAGAAAAAGATAAAATTAAATATATATTTGCAATCATCTATATTTGATTGAAAATTAAAATTTGAGTATTCATGAATACTCAACTCTTGAGATTTATAACTCAATAATAAATTTTTAATTTTTTTTAAGTACTTAAGAATTATTTTTACTATTAACCAGTGTTTTTTTTTTTTTGAGATTTGACTGATATTTACAAGTAACAATTACTACATAGAATATATCAAATTTTGTATATAGCATAGTATATATTAAACTACCAATAGTTAATGTATATAGAGCGCTATGCATCAATTACCGCTCTTTATCGGTATATAGACCTATATCTTTTAAAAGATGAAGACCTTAATTAAAAGGCAAATTTTCTCTTTTAGAATTTTTTATACTGAATATTTTCAATATCTTTTTAGTGTATAATTTTTAGAGTAATCCTATTATTCTTTTTGACCTATACTTATAAATTCAAATTCTGAGAATATATGTCGTATCTTTTAGATCTTTTATAGAGAAGGTTTCGGATAACCAGTGTTTAACCTTTGTCATCATGCATATATAATTATCCATTAATAATATATTATCTATATATAGTATCAAGAATGTAATAGTATGGTCTTTAATCTATTTATATATACAAGGTTCATTCAAGTTATTGATGAAGTTAAATAATTTGATTGTCTTATCAAATCGAATATTTTAATATATTAAAATTTACTTCAATCTATAAATAGATCGATACAATTTGCATATTTTAGATGATTCAATAGAGGATATAAAACTAACAAATTATTTTATAAATAGATTTTTCTCAATGTAACCATTGAGAAATGTTGTCTTGACATTCATTTGTCAAGTCTTATAATTATAATATGTAGTAATGACTAGCATTATTTTGATGAATTTTATCATAGTCACAGCTAAAAGGGTTTTTTTATAATTTAATTTTTATTTTTTAGTATAACCTTTCATAGCTAGCCGTGCTTTATAGGTTTTTACATGTTCATCTTTATCAATTTTTCTATTAAAGATCTATTTATTGTCAATAGAAACTATTCTCTTTAATGAATTAATAAGTGTTTAGACTTAGTTTACATGCATAGAATCAATTTCAGATTTTATTGTTTCTAGTTATCTTTTTAAATCTTTATTTAAAATTAACTCTTTATAAGTTCTTGGATCATCTCTATGACCCGTTACTCTCATTAATTAAGATTTAAAATCTTACTCATTTAAAAAATCATCTCTCTCTAGAAGTCTAAGAACTTTAGTAGACTTTCAAGTTAAAATTGGATTGATAGAGGTAAATGGTTACTGACTAGATGTTCTAGTATTAGCATGGTCGAATTGAGGTTCAAACGACTCTTTTTTAGCTTAATTTTTTATTTGCACCTTCTTATTCAAAAAATTCTTTCTCCAAAAAGTGTGTATTTCTATTGATCAAAATTTTTTAATTAGAAAAAAAGTATAATTGATATCCTAAAATATCTTTAAGATAACTAATAAACTGATTTATTTCTGATTTAAAATTAAATTCGTCTGATTTGATTAACTTGACATACGCTGAACATCCTTAAATTCTCATATAATTAAGATTAGGTTTTTTATTACTTTATATCACATATAAGATCTTTTGAACTGATTTAGAAAAAATTTTATTAAGAATCTATGCAGTAGTTTGCAAAGTATATTTTCATAAATTTAATGATGAGTTAGTAATACTAACCATTGATTGTACTATATCTAATAAGATACGATTCTTTTTTTTAGATATATCATTAAGTTGAAGTATATCCGAATAATTTATTTATGAAATGATTTCACTCTCTTTCAAGAATTCTTAAAATTTAGTACTCAAGTATTCACCTTCATAATCTGATCGTAGCTTAATACTCTTTTCTGTTTGTTTTTTTACTTCACTTTTAAAATTCTTAGAATTTTTTAAAGCATTTTAATTTGTCTTTTATTAAATACATATATTCATATCATAACATATTATCAACAAAGGTAATGAAGTACTTAAAATCACCTTTGGCCAATGTATTGAATAATCCATATACATATATATGTTTGAGATCTAACAATTTTTTTAATCTCTTATCTTTATTTTTAAAAGGGTAATTTAGTCATTTTATCTTAAAGACATGACTCACATGTCAAAGTAGGTTCAAAACTCAGTAAGATCAATAACTAATTTTTTTCAAGCTGAGCAAATCGCCTATTCTTGATATGGCGTAATCTTTGATGTCCTAGATATTTAGAGTTTATTTCAATTCGAATTCTTTTAATAGAAATGGAAGAAAGTGAATAATTATTATACAATTAAAGGATATATAAACCATTTATATTAATTGCTTTACTAATATATATATTTTAAATATATAATAAACATATGTCTTTATGAAACTGTATAAAATATCTTATATTATATAGTACAAATATAGATATTATATTTCGTATAATAGAAGTAAAATATAAAATTTTCTCTAATTTTAAAATGTGTTCGGATGGTAACTCTAACCTGCCGGAACCTATGACTATTGCATCAATTATTGCTCTATTGGTCATTTTCAAAACGATTCTGTCGCTCAATAATACAAAACTATTCGATAATACCTGTAATGACATACAAAATGAGAAGTAGTAGTTAAGTCAATTGTTTGTGAATAAATATCAAAATTAATACTTAATTCATATTTAATCATGTAATTGCTATACATATCTATCTTAACCTTTTTAAGATTATCAAGACATTGAGAATAGTTTCTCTTCAGTGTTCCTCAATCCCGTAATAGAAACTTTTTTTGTGCTATTTTATTTTGGACTTTTTTTTGAATAAGAGCTTTTTGAGTCTTTCTGACTTTCTTTCTTTTAGTATCAACTTTTGAACCTTGAGATAGGTATTATGGTCTTTTATCAATCTTACTAGTAGTGGCCAATGAAACCTTATTATTTTATTTAAAAAATTCTTGAATCTTATTAAACAACTTAGGAAGAGTACACTTAATCTTATTCAGATTATAGTTTACTATAAAACTTTTAAAGTTAGGTAAAAGTGATTAGAGAATCAAATTCATCTTTAGATAATGAGGCATTTGTATGTCTCAAGCGTCTAATTACTCAAGAATATTAATTATTATAATGACATGATCGTTAGGTAAAACTCCCTTCTTCAGCCTCATATTAAAAGGGATAGTGCACATTTTATACTTGACTACTTGAAAGTTTTTTTTATATAACTTTTGTAGGAATTTAAGTATCTCATACGTAAATTACATATTCTCATATCGTGTCTACAGCTCCCAGTTTATAGAGGCTAGTATGTAGAGTTTGACCTACGATTATTAGCATATCATTTATTAAAGGCTTCCTACTCTTCTAATGAAGCATTTACCTTTAAAGGCATCAGCATCTCTACCTCTAATATATAGCTCAAATTTTTAAACTCGAAACCTATTTTTAATTTTCTTAATCAGTCATTTATATTTAGTCTAATAAGCATCTTGTTGTTAATAATCTTCTGAAATGCATCAGTTGATGATATCTTTAAAAAACACTAAGAGAGCACTAAAAAGAAATAAAAAATAATTTGTTAGTATATTGAATTACCAAATAAATTCAATTACTAAAAATATTTTAATAATTATACTAATCACATTAGCTCACATTATTTAATTTAAATCCTACACTTCTTAAATAGGACTTAAATATTTGTTAGATTTTTAAAAAAATTATGAAGAATTGAATTCTCATTTATAATTAATTAACCTCACATAATATAAGTCTTGGTTAAATAACTACAATGATGAAGAAATTCTTTTTTTTTTTTTGTATCTCATGCAGGACTCAATTCATTTTTTTGTTCTAATTTCAGACATCTCATATTTTAAAATCTTAGTATACTACATTAGTCATATTTAAATAACTGTACTTTTTCAAATAATATTCTCATCTTAATTTTATATTTTAGAATCTTGGTCGAAACTTGAATATTATTGAGAATTAGATAAACCCAACTTAATAAAACAGACCTCATACCTCTTACATTTGAGAATTCTTAGAGTAAAAAATTTATGTTAAAGAATTATTAATTATCCTACAATGGATGGCTAAAATAGAATAATTTTTAAAGAGTTTTATCAAACACTTTATAATTCGTATCTTATATGAATATTCTCTCATTTTAGATAGTTTTTATAAAAATGTCTATTAAGGCAAAGTTTTAACACTCTATAATTATTCATCTCATGAACAATTATTATTTTATTACGCATATACACACGTATATATCTCATATACATGCACATATACATATAAAAAGTGTTTAATTATCACATAACCCTAATTTTAATCATTTTTAATTTTACTTGTCATACAAGTAGTATATGTTTGATTAATTTGTATTACTTGTCATACAAGTAAGCTAATTACAGGCTATTTTACTATTTAAGAAAATAATATCATTGTTCATGTGTTTAGTTAAAATTATTTATCTAATAAAATTTTTTAATATTTATGATGTTTTATTAATCAATACATGAATAATCATTTTAATAGTTGAAAATAATTTATTAAATATGATTTCAATAACTGTTGAATAATTAATTAAATTGCACAATAGTTTAAATTTTTCAATCTTTTATTAAAAAGATTAGTTTTTTAACTCGACTAATCATCATACAAGTAATCGTGTTCCTTGAAATATTTGTTTAATTTGTCTAATAAATTAAACAATTTAATTTAGGCTAATTAAGGTTTTCTAACTCTAATATTATCTCTAATATTTTTTAAAACATTGAAAGTAAAATTTTAACAACATTTATCAAATTATAATCTAATTATACATGATAATACACAACAATATAACCTAAAATAAATCACATTAATAATATGTCAATCATGTATTACCAAATTGCACTAATACATTAATATAGTTTTAACGAAAATATTGTAAACAAATTAAAATTATAATCATTATTTTGATAATTTCAAGCCTAAAGTCAAACCTTAGGCCAATTAAAATTTGCCAAAATACATATTAATATATTAATATAAAAATAAGATAATATCCATCTATAATTATTAATTTAATAATCACATGCATTAATGATGATATTTTGCATAATATGCCATACATACATCATTCATCATATGCATATATATTATCAAATAATATACATACATACATTATTAAATCAACTCAAATATACATTATCACATAATAAACATTAAATTAAATTAATTGATTAATCAAATTAATCAATCATGATTATGGAATTATATATACACATATCAATCAAATTAACATACATACATATATATAAAATCACAATTCATCTAGTAAATTAAAACAAATCAAGTAATATATGATAATTAACATTTAATCATCTTATTATCTAACATGATCACATTTTCATAAACCATCCTAATGACCAAATGAATATTGTTAACAATTAACAACATTCATGCATTAACTATAATGCATATTTAACAATTAAATTAAGCACAATGCAACAAAATATAACTATTATATTTTAAATATATAATGGCCAAAATTAAGCATCCTTATTATTATCAAAATTTAACAATTAATAATTAATCGCATTCAATCATAATTAACATATATGATTAATCATTAACCGTGGATAATTTATCCAAACATACAACTTTTGCATAATTGATTCATTATGGCCAAATTTAGGGTTCAAGAAAAATCATCAATATCATCTCATCACATGAATTACACATTACATATGCCATAAAAATATCATAAACACAATAATTGTGCATGAATATCCATGATGGCTAAAATTACCCATGTGTATTCATTATGCTTTTCACACTTTCATCATATGAAATTATGCTTCCATGGATTCAACATCATCATATGATATTCTTAATCACATTAGGACATCAAGATAACAAATTAATAATCATCTTCTCCATTAAAAAAACAAAATACTTCCATAAATCTTAAAATTTCAATTTTACTCGTAAACTTCAATCTTTCAAATCCAATAATTTCAACCACAAACCAAGTATATAAACATCATTAAAACATACTTTAATACTATTTTAAAGGATGATTAGGAGAAAATCTCATGAATTAGGGTTTAACATGCGTTAGGAAGCAAATTAAGTATAAAACTCAAAATTAATCAAATTAATTCAAAGTTTAAGCTTACCTTTAGCTTGTTGAAGATTTGATTAGTCTTGAAATCGTAAAACCTTCAAGATTTCAAACTCTTAAGTGTAGTCCTTACCTTGACCGAATTTCAAGAGAGAGAGGAAGAAAGCTTGTTTTAAAAATGGAAAATTATGCTTAATTACTTAAACAAAATAAAAAATGACCTCTTTATATAATTTTAACTTGATTAATAAATTTTTTTGACATTATAGTTAAAGGAAAAAGAGTCCCAAAGCTTCCATTGAAAGCTTTCTAACAATAACAAGTAAAATGACCATTTTATCATTGTAAAACAAATTAATATCAAAATAGTCCCTAAGATAGTTAAACTATTTGACCAATCTTATTTTAATTCTATTTTCATATCAAAATATTAATAAAATATTATAACTTACTCTAAGTTACAATCGAATTAATTTCGAATTTGTAAACTATTTAAAGTATAAATTATTTATACTTTTTGATTTTATATTATCTCTAAGAGTACTAACTCTTTTTTGAATTATATTTAATCTTTTTTAAGACAAAAATTAATACAAGATATTAATTGTGATCTTTTGAATTCATAGTAGTGTTAGTCGTGAGTTAAAATTGACCTTATTGAACTCATTTCGAACTAGTTCGGTATTCAATAACTACAGTTAATATCTAGTAAAATATTATAGTTCCTAAATCATAATAAAAAAATATTCATTGAACTTTTCATTTTTAATTACACATTCTGTGTAAATAATTTTCTTCTATTTATCTAATTTCAATTAAGTTATGCTCATGAATATTAAAAATTCTAAATTCAGTCATATGCAAACTATCAGTCAATACATGCTGAACTTGTCACTACAAATTTTTCATATGACCTTTATTAATTTTTGACCAGGAGTATTTATATTTCAATCATTTACTAATATTCATATAAAAACTTAAATTTGGATCGAGTCAACAGAGATTTAAAATTTTTATATTGAGTCAACAGATTCTGTCTGACAATCATTCGCATCTTAATATAAATATTACATGACCAAACCAGCTTTTAAATACGACACATGATTATTTTTGTATTTATACATCATATAAATTATGTGTATTTATATTGATTAACGACTATGATGTCTCAAATTTGAAGAGTAGCTGCATATTAGTATAATTATATAATAAATTATTAATTACATACTTCCTTGTGATTTGTTATATCTTTAATAATATTTAACAAATAGTTCTGTAACTGTTAATTCATACTAATATTCTAATGATATGACTATCATATCACTCATACTAATATTATCTCATGATATTTAATAGAGATATTTAACATGCTTATTATGCGATATTAATACCTATTTGATATCACTTTTATAGAAAATAATTTAGATAATCTAATAATCTTGAACGATTCATATGCATACTCTATTATTAGTATGATTAAATAGAAAAAAAACATATACATATGAACAAGACAATTTTTATTAACAAATATGAACATTATATATTAAAATAATTCAATACAAAATACCCAAAATCGATAACACAAATATTTTAGGGTATATAATACCAATACACACATCACATACAGACTGATGGATTTCTTATTATTGGTGCTGTTGTACGTGCAACCATTTTGTAATAAGAGACTATGATCCATCTATTCGATACCACAATTTATTAGATTGTGTATTTAGGCATTATAATGCAATGTATGTATATTTTTAGAATTCCATATTTTTGGTTTGTATATTCATAATGATACCATGAGTGCTTTAGTATGTTCATAAGATATGTTTTCAGATACTATGATACCAAAGTTCTTAGTTTTTATCAAGTAATTATTCGAGTAAGTCTTGAATGAGTCCCACAAAAGTTTGATGCAAATAAACAAATTTTTGTTTTACATCTCTGAGCTATATATCTTAGTTTAATTTTGGTCATTGATTAAATGAAACTTTAATGAATAATTAATTGAATTTTTTTCTTTTAGTTCTTTTTTTTTTTTTTTTTTCCGTTTTCTAGTCTATCAATAATAAAATGGATTCTTCCCATTTATAAAATTAAAATTCCAGTGACTTTTGCTACTTTAACCTTTCCAACCACTTTTTTTTTTCTAAGAGCATTGAAAATAAAGTAGTTAATATAAATAAATAAATTATGGATCCTATTGTCTCTATAATTACTTCTTAAACTACCAAATCCTATCAATCAAATTACTTTTACAAGAAATATGAGATATCTAAGTTATACAAGTAAAAAGATCTAGTCATTGACAAGAAAAAGAAAAAAGAGAAATAATGGTTGGATTAATGATAAAATAGAGAATTTTTAATTTAGTTCTCCACCTTAAAAATAGAAAAAATGATCGATCAAATTCTATTAAGTTTGACCATGGTGATCATTTATCAAATAATGATTTTGGTTATCAAATGATTGAACAACTAGAAATAATTTACTTATAATACTTAGTTAACATTCATAAAAGGCATTTAATGAATTATGAGTTTAGTGCATTCTATTTGGCAGAAAAGTCATTATTAGACAATTATTTATTCACAAACGTCGTGTAAGGCTAGTAGTTTTCATTTTCAATCTCATGAAAAATTTTTTCGCTCTACCTATCCTTATCCCCCATCTAATAGTATTTTAGTGATAGTGTCTATAGGAACAAGATACTCCTATTTGGTCAAATACTTAGTGCTAAACTTCTGTGCTCTTTTTATTATAATATTTTTGAATAGGTTTGTGAATAACAAGCTTAAAAGGTTTTTGTATAGATGGTATTGATATTGATGATAGGGATGATATTAATATTAATGATAATATCCATCGTGACCTCGATACATAGTTAAAACTTCTAATTATGATGAATACACTAATTATTTAATGATATCAGCAATAGGCCGATTTTATATCACCTTTAAGTTCGAATTAGTAAAAGTAATGTTTCCTTGCATAATATAGATTCCAAACATTTATGATGTAAATTTTAATGAGTCGAATTGCTTGTTTCCCATTCAATTAGTGACATATTTATCTAAAGATTATGAAAACACAATACTAGTTAAAAAACAATGAGACACTATCGTTATTAACTTAAGATGTGAAAAAATTAGAATTACCAAAAAATACCTTTTTTTTTAACTTTTTATGTTACCTTAACTCAACGAGTTGATCCTTCTAATCAATATAATAAAAGATCTTTGAAAAATATTAATATTTGTTAAACTAAAGTATTTAAAATATAGTAAGAATTTTGAATTTATCCTGCAAGTCTATATGATTTTATATATTTTTGTGAGAATATATTTCAACTAAGAGTGGATTAACATTGTTATTAATCAAAATTTTTGTTTTGACACTTGTTTATTTTTTATAGCATAAATTAATTAGTCAAAAATTTTATAAAGCAATAAATACATACATGATATATTAATTTATAAATCTCCATTTTAATTTTATGTTTTTCCTTCTCATTCGTTATTTTATTTGTTCGATCGGGACCGTCTCGCTGATTTTAAGTAATGTTTTTGAAAATTAAATAATTGTAATAATAAATTAATTAGATATATGAGAAAATTATTAAAATATGCCATGTTATGTTTTATTATATAGTTAAGCCGGGATGATTTTATCTATAGTATTTCCATCCTCGATATCAACTCAATAAAAAAATAAATGCGCATATTATGATTCTCTTTTTCCCTTCATTTAAATCTGACATTATGGTAATCATAATCACCCCAATATACAGCTGACCAATGTGCAGCTCACGGGTTCAGCAAAACGACATCGTTCGGTCAATTGTGGACAGGCTTTCCATAGAATCTATGCGCTTGAACAGTTGAACCTCATCACCATTGATCCCACGTGTTGCTTTTACCCACACCCGTTCGTGGGTACAAACAGTGAACTGGCCGGCCCCGGCCCACGGGACCTCAGTGGACCATACCTGAAACCCGAGTAGTTTTAGCAATATTTTTTAGAAAATTGAAAGGACGTAAAGATCCTCTTCTTCCCTCTTTGCGAACGTACAACGATACAACCAATAAAAAATTTCCACGTGCTTCAAATACTCATAGACCATCAAAACGGCTCAGGCTACTGGCTCGTACACAGACCTGGTTCTATATCGTGCCTTAATATTTGCCTGACCTGTCACTCGACTGCTAGATAAATCACACGTGTTACCATCATCAAGTTCTTGATGAAAACACGTGGGATTTCAAAGTGGCTAATACCGTAAATTACTAAACAAACGAGGGGTATTACCGGAATTTAGTTGTATTATATTATTTAATTCTTCTCTCCTATACAAAGGTCGGGTTTTCTATTGATATCTGCACGGAAAAGAATAAAAAGCAAAGAGAGGGAGAGAGAAGAAAACGGAAATAAATGAGAAAACAGTGAGTGAGAGAAATAATTACAGAGAGAGATTGGACCTAAGGCTTATCGTACGCTGGTAATGGCGGTTAGGGTTTTCTATTGATCTTTGTGAATTCTGGAATCTCCCGCCTTTCTTGGTTTTACTCTCTCTCTCTCTCTCTCTCTCTCTCTCTCCGGTTTTAAAACCCTAATTTATTGCGGTTTAAGTTAATTACTTTGATTTCAATTTCTCTTCAATTTGTTTGGGCTTCGTATTTGAATCGGGGGTGTGAGAGAGAGAAGACGGAGCTGCGATGGGCGCGCAAGAGAAGCCGCAAGCCAACGCCAATTCGATGCAGGTTAGTGATTTTGCCCCAGAATTGAAGTTTTCACTTTCTAGCTTTGATTCCTACTGGTTTCGAGTACTTAATTTTGAAGTATATGGTTACGTTGACAGTTATGCAGTAAATATAGTTGTTATTGTTCAATTTGATTTGGTATTTTGGAATCAATTTAATTGATTATGTTTTTAATGAATTTTATTTGTAAAGTATGGGCTACTTTTATTTTTTTAAGGTGTTATGAGGCGTTGTGTTTTGCTGTGGCATAGAGAGGAATTAAGGAGTCAACATTAGAGCAACGCATGCCGTGAGTCTGTTAATTTTTTGCCTAAATTGGATGGTTGTCTCCTATTAGTTGTAAAAGGTTGAGATTACAGGTTCCCTTTTGTTGGTAATTTTTGCTTCTTAATGGAGTTTATGCATTTTCAGCATTAAATAGTCATATGGTCAGTGCTGTGAGTGGTGTAGTTTAGGCATTTAGAAATATTTCCCTTATTAACGTGAGCATGCAACGTAGGGTGAGATAATTGGACGAGAACTTTGATATTGTTAGTGCTACCAAAACTTAAGAATAGTGCATGGGTCTTGTTTTAGTTTGAACTAGGGTTTTAGAGTTATCTTCGGTGTAATTTAGTAGAGTTTAGACTTTATGACATGAGTGGGGGTGTTTCGATTCCCATTGGTGGGTTGGATTTTCGTGGTTTGTCACTATCTTAGCATTGTGGAGGTATTGAAAATTTGTGTTTTCTGTCGGTGTGTGAGTTGTTAGTACATGGGATATGGTCCGTTTTTAAGTAAGTTTTAACATAAAAAGTCAAATGCTGATGCTGAGATTTGGCCATTATTTCCTTCTCATTTTGAATTGTTATTTTTCATGAGTGCTCACCTGGTATTGTATTACAATTACCAAGTCTTTAAGCCTGAAAGGTTCTGATGATTAGTTTATCCTTTTCAGAGAGTTGTGTTGTGACTTTTGGATTTAAGAGATTAGTAAATGTTGTAATGCCAAATTGAATAACCATCACATGAATCCTAACATGAATTGAATATCATTTATAACTGCCTATCTACTGTAGATCACTGTAAAGAAACCTGTAATTTTTTACTGTTACGATATATTCAAGCTTATGCCGACTACTACTATCTGTAGCTTATTAAATCTTTCTGTTTATTTTAGAATGTCATCTGTATTTCCTGAAAGAATATAAACTCATTTTTGGTTAATTCCACTTGATGGTATACACTAGTTTTTTAAACATAAACGGAAAAGAATATGCTGTAATCAGTAATGTTCACATGCAAGCAAACACCAGGACTTCCTTCTTAGTGATTTTTCTTTCTTTGTGTTGAAAGACGTGATAGTATTTTCAAGACAATTAAAATAATCATCCAGGGAAAGTCCTTTGAGGAGATGAGAACTTAATGCAGAAGATACAAGATCACTTGCCTCGGTTATAGAACTTGTGTGTATAAAATTTACGATAGATGAGTCTACTCATGAGCCTACAAGCACCCATTTGTAGAAGACATATGGATGGTTAGAAATAACAATAGGCTTGCGTATTTATCAGGTGGCATAAAGGCACCTTACGGCTATAATATGGAAGTTTGAGGACTGATGGGAAATGCTCTTGTTTAAGGTTTGAATTTGGGTGTGCCAAATTTTCCATAGATGAATGTTTGCACAAGCCACTGGCTTGTGGAAGACATCCAGATGATGAGGGTAGCTGGGATTAATCAGGTGGTGTAAATCTACCTTATGATTAAGCATTGAATTTTGAGAATATTGGAAAATCCTCTTCTGAGCCGTGTGTTGCTAATTTATTTGAGTAGCATTTAATTTTGAACAGGAAAAAATGTCAAAGCAAAGCTAGCACACTGTCATTGTTTGTCATAATTTTTGTTACATTTGGGAAACTTATTAAATTTTAGTTTTGATTGGTCTAATCATCACAATTGCTTTTTTAGAATTCATCAGGCTTCTGCTTCTCAGTTTCTGATGATAAGATCATAACCGCGAAAGTTATTTTGTTAAAAAAATTGAAAATTTCATAGAAGTAACTTCTGGGAGCGTAACCAGTTGACTTCATTTATTAGATCAATTACCTTGAATATATTCATTTTTAATCTCTGTCATCTCTTTGCGCTGTTTACCTTGTTCATTCTGAAATTTCTTGGAATATTTTTCTGCTTTATTTTTTATTTTTTGAGGGAAGTGGTATTTTTCCAACAGTGCAAGCAAAAGTTGCATCTTTGGTATAAGTGGTCCAATGCACATCACTGGTATTTTTTCCTTTTTTTTATTTTTTTTATTTTTCAGCGGGTGAAAGTCTATCGTTTGAATGATGATGGTAAATGGGATGACCAGGGTACTGGGCATGTAACTGTTGACTATATGGAGGTATGTTCAAATCGTTCATGTTATTTAGCTATGTATGACTCTGTTTGGGAACTTGTTGAGTCAATTTTGAAATATAATTGTTGAAAATTCATTTCTGGAGATGATTGGTTAAAGATGTCTTGCAATTTGACTAAACATAAATGTTCTCTTACAGAGATCAGAAGAGTTGGGTTTGTTTGTTATTGATGAAGAAGACAATGAAACAATACTTTTCCACCGCATCAGCCCAGATGACATTTACAGAAAGCAAGAAGGTATGAATGTGTTTTAATCAATGTTATGTGTCTGTTGCCTATTGAGGTGCCAACTATTAACAAATATGCCCGCTAAGTGCCCCATGCATTTTTCTCTCCTGAGTGGTTCAGTTTGATTTGAAAAGCATATGATTTAGAATGTTTGGTAAGATTTTAGTGATTTGTATCCTCATTTCAGACACGATTATCTCGTGGAGAGACCCAGAATATTCTACAGAGTTGGCTCTTAGCTTTCAAGAAACCACAGGGTGCTCATACATATGGTAACTAAATAATTGTAGTCATTAGGTCCCTTTCTAGTTTCTGTGTTCTCAGTTGACATTTTATGATTGTCATGTTTTGTGTCCTTTCCCTTTATTTGATCATTTGGTCCTGGTACTTAATGCAAAGCTGTTTTGCTCAGGGATAACATATGTAATGTTCAGAGGAACCTGAATTTTAATTCCCTCAACAGTAAGTAGCTCCGAACTTCAACTATGTAATGTTCAATTCTGTTCGAATATTCTGCATCTAATTGGGATGGAGTAACACATCAAAAAGTACTTGTTTTTTGTATTTTCCTGTTGGCACAAATCACAGAGTAAGATCATTATCAACAATAGTGGACATTGCAATCCATAATTTTAGGCCTTTCACATCTTGATGTGAAAGATCGCCTGGGGATGACTAAAATGACCCATTTCTGCCCATGATTGTTCTGTTTTATGATCAATTGCACAGTTGTGGAAAAGATTGTGGTTAACTCTTTTTTGTACGAAGTGAAAAACTTGGATTCTTGTAAATTCAATATGAGTCAGTGGTTAAGGTTCAATTTGTCACGAATAATCTGTTTTATGATAAATTGCTTAGTTGTCAAAAGAGTGTGGTTTAATATTCTGTTTTGTGATAAATTACTTAGTTGCAAAAAGGGCTTGGTTTAATATTCTGTTTTGTGATAAATTGCTTAGTTGTGAAAAGAGTATGGTTTATCACCTTAACTATGGTGTTCATAGATCAAATAATTTCGTGGATTGGATTTCACTTGACTGTCTACGGCTCCATTGCGTGTGCTTGAGGGATTTCTGCAGATGGTTCAAGGGTAGCTACCAATGATTTTTCATTGTATCTATGGTTACAATCTTTATGCTTCAAACAAAGAATTATATGAACTTTGATTCTTATAAATTATGCTTGAAACAAGAAAATGTCTCAGGCTCTAACAATTGAGAGGTATCCTAAAGAGAGTAGTTCTAATTTGTTGACAGACCCCTTCTTCATGAAGAAAATGTTTCTCATTAATATCTTCAATACATCCATTCTTAATAACATTTTGTTTGAAGTTATCATTTTTAGTAATTTGTTTTATTTTGGATGAGTGTTGTGTTAAATATTGTCCTTCTATTTTGTAACTCTTGCAGGCGAAACATTTCGTAGCATGAACAATGATTTGAGGGAATTGCCTCCTGTTGAGCTTTCCACACTTCCTTTAATACTTAAGGTTGTCATGGGTGCTTTAGTTTTTGTATGTCTATATTTAGTTTGTTTTTGTAGCTTCTTTTTATTTTCAGATTTTGCTCCTTATTTGTCTAAAGAGTATGGTGTACGATATTATTGATTTTCGAGTTGGAGCTCTTTTGATCCTTGCAAACCTTCATTGAAAATATAATATATTCACTATATTTTGTGGGATATCTGCATATGTTCATTTATGCTTATACCTATTGAACTATTCCAATCTATCTCAATTGTGTTTATGCAAGTACAAGGCTGGTTATATGTAAATTTATTGGTGATTTTATAACACCCAAGAGAGAGGCTGGGATGGATGAGAGAGTCTGGCATCGACTGGTTGGATTGGGTTATGTATATAACCATTTTTCAAGTGGAATGAGACCTTTTGGGAATCTCAAAGAAATATTTTGTTTTTTCCAGCTGTCTCTCCATCCCTCAGCCCCCACACTGCACACAAGGTGGGCAGGGAGGAGGCTAATGAAGACAGTATCATATTGTGTAGAAGCAGGTTGATACGGCTTCTTCTTTAAGAAGGGAAAAGAGTTTTCTATCTTCTTAGAATCTCTTATTTGGTATGATTGTCAAATTGTGATTAACTAATTGAATTGATTGATTTTGCAGACTGTGACTGAGAGTGGCATTGCAGATCAGATGCGACTCACGGAACTCATACTGAATGATGTAAGCTTGTTATAGCCTTTTTTGTTGGCTTGTCCAGATATTGGCCTATATTATTTTGGGTTGCCATTTATCAATTGTTGAAGGTTTTTCGGTGAGGTGGCTTTAGCTTATCATGAGACGTGCTAGCTACTGTTTCTTAGTTCGATGCATTATATGGATTGATTTTACCTTTACTTTCTAGAGAAGTTAGATTTCATAAGTTGAACTCTGTTCTTTAACCAGTATTAGGTTTAGTTTTAGGTTTTGGGTCTTCATAAATCCTATACAATGTTTTGCTGTTTGGTTTTTGGTTTTAATTTGATTATTTACGTATCTTACATTTTGTATTTGTCATCAGTTTTTGCATATATGTCAATATGGCCTAGTAAGTGACATTTACGCTCTTAATGCAGCAAGACTTTTTCCGGAAACTGATAGATCTATTTCGAATCTGTGAAGACTTGGAAAATGTTGATGGCCTTCACATGATATTCAAGATAGTCAGAGGGATCAGTCAGTATTTCGTTATGCTTATGTCTCATTAGTTTATTCTTCAATCAAATTTGCTAAAATCGACAATTTTGTTGATCCTCATTGATTTATGCTTTTGGTTATTTGCAGTTCTACTCAATAGTCCTCAGATCTTTGAGAGAATTTTTGGGAATGAGTTTATCATGGATATTATTGGCTCCCTTGAGTGTGAGTGCCATCACACCTCAGTTTTATGATAACAATCGTTAGTAGCAATAACGTTTGAATATCAAATACGTATATTTTGTTTTCATTGCCCCAGTTTTGACACCATACATGTCAGTATGTCTGTAATTCTGAGCACTATAATTATTGTGTCATTTTCATATTCTAGTAATTGTAGAACATTGAGATTCAGGAAGTACTTGTTTTTAATTTTGGGCAGTTAGTGATATTCTTGTATGTTGGCCTTGTCAATCTTTCAGTGTCATAATGTCCCAGGTTATTTTCAACTGATGCTAACTTAAACTCGATGAACTCTAAACGTTCAACATAAGTTAATATTAAGCATTAGGTGGAAACCCATGTCATTCTTCATTGGTTTGATAATGGTTGGACAAAGTCTTTTGAACCTGCTCCTGTTTGTTTGTCTCACAGGTCAAGTTTAGTTTGTCAAAGAGTGCACAAACTGAACTTTTATCATATTTCTTACACAGATCTTATTGTTTTGGGGTGTATATGCAAATGATCAATGGTGGTTGGTTTATAGTCTGGAATATAGGTCGTTATAATTTGTTGTTAATTGTTGGTAATAAACTGTGTTGAGTTCTGTGTACAGATGATCCTGATGTTCCACATGTTCAACGTCATCGGAGTTTTCTAAACGAGCATGTTGTTTTTAAGGAGGTACTATGTTATCAACTGGTTATTTTCTTTTTCGGATGGGGATTGTGAGGGATTGCTGCTAGGAGGTTTGGGTAGATGTTTTAGTGGAAAGTCATCTGCTTATACTTATTTATATTTATGTTTTTTCCTTTTCTGTAGGCCATACCAATAAATGATTCCCTAGTCCTTTCGAAGATACATCAGACTTACAGAGTTGGTTATTTAAAGGTTTGGACCTTAAATGTTAAGTTTCATGATTTCCATTTTATTGGTGTAATTCTTACCCTTTATTACATCTTTTAGGATGTTGTTTTGGCGAGAGTCTTGGATGAAGCAACAGTCGCAAATCTAAATTCCATAATTCATGGGAATAATGCTATTGTAAGATTTTTGAAGATGATGGTTTGCTGCTGTTGAGGTCTTTGTTGTTCTACCTCTAACATCGATATTGTTCTGTAGGTTGTCTCCTTGTTGAAGGATGACAGCACCTTCATCCAGGAATTGTTTGCAAGGCTGAGTTCACCCACCACATCTGAAGAATCAAAGAAAAATTTGGTAATTGCCAATATCCAAATAGTTTTCTACTTTCTTAGACATGATATTGGGTCCAGCTGGAATGTTTATTCATATGCGATCATTGTTTTTTTATACAGTTTAGTATTTTCTGTGTGTATGACAAGTTGAGTTTTGTTTTAACATGATAATAACTGCAATTTCTAAAGAGACCTGCTTTTTCCTTTTCAGATTTATGAAATATAATCATAAATTATATAATACTGATGTCAGCATTTTGAAACAGGCTTTATGGAATGGGAATTAGTTTTGTTTTTACAAGTGTCATTTATTTTTTACACTTAATTCATGTTTTTCTCTCCCCATATTGACTTTTCGTATTTATTTCATGAAAATAGGTGTATTTCTTACATGAGTTTTGTAGTTTGAGCAGGAGCCTACAAATGGTTCAGCAGCTCCGGCTGTTTAGGTAGGCTATTGTGAAGTTAAGTCTCTCCAATTTTTGTCTCTGATAATCCTTAAGAGTTGAAGTTCTAAATTTTGTAGGGATCTCATGAATGAAGGCATCTTTGACATTGTCACTGATTCTTTGCAGAGTGAGGACAAGAAACTTGTATTAACTGGGTAATGGTGGCATTCGAATATCTGTTATTATTGTCTATCTAGTTTGCTTTAGATTTCATTTGATTGCTTATTCCTCTCTGTTTAGTCCTAACATAGGCCATTCTAATGGATGCAGGACAGATATCCTCATTCTGTTCTTGAATCAGGATCCAAATCTCTTGCGTTCTTATGTTGTTCGGCACGAGGGGATTCCGCTTCTGGGACTACTGGTATGGGTTTTACTATTCATTGGATGATCTTGTGATGTGCATTCTATGAAATTCTGTGTGCATGTAATTAACTAGCTGATATCAAATTTATTTTCGGTATATTGGGGGCTCATACGGTATGCAATAGTTAGTGCCTCGCTTTCACTTTTATGTTGATTACAAAAGTTACGTTTTATACCGATGGTAAACATTTAGTTGAAAAATATGGTCTTGATTTGTACTTGTGGAAGATGGTTTTTAGGATCCCCTATTGATCATCAGAAGTTCTATAATTGACTAGTGAAATAAGTTTAAAAAATTTTTCTTGATCTTTTAACTAGACAACCAGGCTAAGGTCATGGTAAGCACTTTGACATTGTTAACCCTTGATGGGTTCATCTACATATTCATACCAATGTAAAATCCATTGGAGAGAAATTTAACTATGAAGACGGGGTTTTGAGAAAAGAAAAAATAATTATCTACTAGTGTTACCTGTTGTATGATGATTGCATTTTAGTTAATCAAATTCCCCAAACTTGTTTCTAGAATGGTCCAACTGTTCTTGGTTCCATGTCCACTTTAAAGTATAGTTTGAAACATTTAAATCCTGTTAGGAACTTAGTAGAGATCTTAATCCAGATGACTGGTATAGTGGAATATTAGTGAAAACAGATATAAGTTTTTATCCTTCATTGGAAAGAGTTTCAAGAGTGATCCCCAAGAAGTCAAGCAGTTCTCAATTCAGTAAAATTGTTTGTTTATTTTGAAAAACTAATTTATGGTGGTTAACTTGCAGGTTAAAGGAATGATAACAGATTATGGAGAGGACATGCACTGCCAGTTTTTAGAAATTCTCCGAAGTTTACTGGATTCATACACATTGTCAGGAGCTCAGGTACTTGCTTAATCATTCATTTCCCTGAGCATCCTTTTGCCTATCTGCTGAAGCATATCGAATGTTGAATGACATTTGTGTTTGAACTTTGAAATTGTTATTGCCAATTGATATTCTGCTTTTTTCTAATACCACTTCTTTTTCATTTGTGGATTGCCTTTTGTGGTGGTTGTTGACTTTGCCTTCAGTGTTGCATTGTGGAAATTACAGTGCGTGTAATTTCTCTTGCTGTGAAACCAAGCCTGAGCTCTAGTTCATGGCCTGGTCTTATTATTTCTTATTCTGAGGACAGGAATGCCTGATCTCTCCCTCTCTCTCTCTCTTTCTCTCTCTCTCTTTCTGTGTATGTGTGTGTGTGTGTTATTTCTCCAAATTCTAAATTTTAGGTAGCTCAAAGTTCACTACTTTAAGGATGGTTAAAGCAAACATTTGAGAATGCTTTTCTTGAAATGTTTCATTGTCATATAAAAATGTATACCCCTGTGAAGCAAATTCCTTCAATTGACTGTTTTTTAATCTACCAACAATACCATAAGTTGCAGGTGCTTTGGTTGCTTGGCCTTTGTTCTGGCCATGTGCTGTAAGCATGACCTTTGTCCTTTGCATATATCACCTGCTTTTTCCTTTCTCGATATGAACCTGACTAATAAGTTTAAGAATTTCATTTCTGATTTTTTATTTTAGATTTTATATGATATCGCTTGGTAAATCTGGTGACCTATTTCATTTTTGTTTATGAAGACCTATTTCATGTTAGCCAATCTCATCTTTTATTATAGTTCTTTGGTGCTGTATATTTCCTTCTTTGTTTATCATCAAAAGTTCATGCTTTGTAGTTGTAGTAATTTTGAATTAGAGCCTGAAGTGTGTGCGTGCGTGTGCGCATGTGTGTGTGCGTGTGTGCATGTGTGAGCGAGTGTTAAGGTGGTTAGAAAAAATTGTTGGTAGAATTTTCATATAAGGTTGGGTTTCTTTTCTCCTTTTTTGTGCTATTATTATTTTGAATTATGATGTCATTGATGTTTACATCTTGTTTGTATCTGCTGCAGAGAGATACAATTATTGAGATTTTTTACGAGAAGCATTTGGTTCAGTTAATTGACGTTATAACTGCATCATGTCCTTCCAAAGGTCTCGCTCAATCAGTTGATGAATCTACCGGAAGTGGAGGAATAGTGGAAAATGCAAAGCCTGAAATACTGTTAAATATCTGTGAATTGCTTTGCTTTTGTATTCTGCATCATCCTTATAGAATTAAGTAATGTTTCGAATCCTATTGTCCTGTTTCCTAGAATTAACTCCTGTTGCTCTTGTAATACAATTTGCAGGTGTTCTTTTTCTGTTTGCAGGTGTAATTTTCTACTTAATAATGTCATAGATAAAGTTTTGTTACTGACACAAAGAAGGGAAAAATATCTAGTAGTTGCTGCTGTTAGATTTGTTCGCACAATTCTCTCCCGCCATGTGAGTGCATTTATTTTGATCTTTTGATTTGTAGAGTTATCACCAATTGGAATTTTTTAGTTGGGAAAACAATGAGGATACTGTGAAGATGAGATAATGAATATGACCTCCATTTTACCATCTTGCGTATAAAACAGTGCCCTATGTTGTTGTCATTGCTATGTGATGAATATGACCTTTATTTTTCCATCATGGC